>JACGWO010000003.1:40216261-40816261 GCA_034509735.1 Sesamum alatum
GGCTGCTGCGCCGGGAGTAAGAACATTTGCTGATTCCAGGGCTTTAAGCCTGGCTTCCAATTCTGAGTATTTATTGTGGCATTATTGTCCTCTTTCACAAAGTTTGGTGTAATTATTTTATATGTTAGAAAAATTATATTTAGTACTTCTAGGATTTGTTTCTATATAACGAGTATGTCTTTTTATTAGTCAAAATTCATTGAATTTGTTGCTATTAATAAAATAATTGAATGAAAATTGATATTTACCCTCTATTGACTGGTTACAGACTTATTGCAGGTCAAACAAATCTTTTTTCTGTGTAAACTACCCTTAGAAACGGTGAGTATATACCTCTCCACATGCATTAAACGTGTGAAGATGTATAAGGGTAGTTTGACCATAAAAAGATTTGTTTGACCTACAAAAATTCAGTAATAAGTTAATATATGGTAAATATCGATTTTTATACAAGTCTTTTTCTAATATCAATAATTCAGTGAATTTTTACTAATTAACGGGTGGACCTATTTGTTAGATAGAAGCAAACTTCAGGGGTATTAAATATAACTTTTCAAACTACAAGGAGTCTACATGTAATTACACCAAATTTCAGGAGTATAATTATCCCTAATTCATAATAATAATAATTCAGTTTGATTGGATTTGCGACTAATGATTTTTTTTATAGTAAAAGCGATGAATATTATTAATTGAACTAAATCAATTAACAATCCTATCATACAATAGATTATCATCCCACACATTGGTTCGAATCGATGACCTCTAAGGTCATAGGACCTCAACCTTAACTATTAGACCAAGTGATCAATGGTGACTAATGATTTACTTTTTTTGAGAAATAAAATGACAATAATATATAAAAATAAATAAAAACTACTACTTTCTTATTCGTTTAAAGGAGAATTTGATTTCACTACCCCTCGGGTTTGAATTTGTGATTATAATTCGTATATAAAAACAAGATGTTATCATTAAACTACTTGATCGTTGGTGCAACTAACAATTGACATTGCTGCGCTATAATCTCTTACAGGAAGTTTTCGATTTTGGAGCGTGGGCGTCAAAATAATCACGTATTCAATTTCAAAATTATTAAAATATAATAGTCTGTTTGTCGCAATTTTACTATTTTGTATTTAAGATGTTTCACAATAAATTTTGACTTTTAACATAAATACGTTTCTGAAAAGCACTAACGCCGGTAATTCGAAATAACTATGTAAAAATACATAAAAAAAAATTCAATTATTTCTTAAACTTGTTGATGTCAGACAAGTGTCTTATTGTTGGACATAGGAATAATAAATATAGAACAAACTAGATATACATACACATGGATACATACAATATCATTTATTTTTTTATTTTACTTTTGAGAAATATTATGGTAGGGACATTATTGACCTAATTAGATTAGAATTAAATAATATGTGTGCGACTAAACATGGCATGTGACGTATGATTGGACGCTGCTAAATGATAAAGAAATTAACATATTGTAAGAGTCATGCATTATTAGCTGCTAATATATTTAATCATAATAATAATAATTGAAAAGAAAATAATATTTGAATATTATTTAGAGTGGCAAAGAAAAGCCCTTCTTTTAATTAATTTAATATGTGGCCTATCTTTTTCCGTAATTAAAGTAATAGTAAATTATTGAAGAAAACAAAAATAAAAAGAGTGGTGTTTACTCCTTTGAGTTTAAACAATGAATGTGTCACGACTCACGACTTTAGACTTATCTAGCCAATTAAAAATTATTTATGTAATGTCATTAGACAACAATTGAAACCGTTTCTAATAAGTGCTTATTAGTTAATTTATTGTTAAAATAAGTTTAGAGAAAAAAAAAATGTTCGTGATTCACTATTTTATTTTTAAATTGTTTAAATTTAAAGATCAAATGTATTTTTGATCTTGTAACTTAGGTCATTTGGCATTTTTGTCCTTTAACTTTTTAAAATTGTATTTTGGTCCTACATCTTTTTAATTTCGTGATTTTTCTCTTTTATTCGTCGGATTTCACCCTTCTCGCCAGAAAAATGCATGTGCCTCTTACTTGACATTTTAAAATTAGGACTTTTGTTCCTACTTCCTATTGACCAATTTCTTTTAGCATTTTAGCCGACTTTTTAAGGTGGCATTTTGGTCATGTATCGTTTTAATTTTCATAATTTTAGTCCTTTTCTCATCGAAGTTCACGCTTCTCGTAGGTGGAGGTGAACTCCGGCGAACAAAAGGACCAAAATACCGAAAATTAAAAAAATATAGGATCAATATGCAACCATAAAAAGTTAAAAAATAAAAATACCAAATAGCTTAATTACAAGACCAAAAATGCATTTAATCCTAAATTTAATTAGTTTAAGTCAAATACTATAATCAACTGCATACAAAGTTCTGCAAGTACATATATTTTGATTTTGTATTATAACAATTAACGGAGGAAATATTATTTTTTTGTCATAATCAATTTCATGATTAAAAATAAAAAGATTCTGATAAATACTAATTAATGATATTGCTTAGTAATTATTAACATTCTTTCTTCTGGTTATGTCGAAATATTAGCCATAACTGAAAATTATAACAAATATTTTGGCTATTTTATAGCTAAAATTATAGTAGATATTAATTAATCATAATCAAAACTTAAATTTTGTATTGATTTTGTATGATCATGATAAATAATGTTAATTTACCAAAATTTTAAATTATTTTTATTTATAATATAGGGAATAATTTTTTTATAAATATTGAATAGACATAGAAAAAAGAAAAGGTGGGGAAGAAAATCTTTTCATTATTGCGAAAGTGAAGAACTGTATATGTATAGATTCTTGAGATTCTAATGGAATATTCCTCGTCCGTACCTAATAAACAGTTATATTGGTTGATTGCTTGCTTGAATATGAGTCAACTAAGACAAAAAGTCAAACGATAGTTACAGATCTTTTATTATATTTCAATATTTTATTAATTTATATTTAATATTTTAATCACACTCACAAAAATAACATCTAACAATCGTTATATGATTGCGATTAATAATTATTTGTTTTTAACTATAATAATTAATATGATTAAATGTTAAATTTCTCTTAATATATATAGCCTTATTGTACTTATGTGGACAAATATGTAAGACGCAACTAAACCTTTATATGTACGAAATAAATATATAATCCTATTTTAGTGATATATTCCTTTCTATTATATAGATATCGGTGGATATTAAAATGTTTCAATTATCATATATACAAATATAATTATGCGTAAATATATTTTGTATTTGTATAATCCTCAGAATAATAATTATGTTATTAATGTGTATAATGTGTTGTATCTATAACATAAAAAGTTACTCTACTAATAATAATATACAAAAAAATTGGTCCATTGAATCAATTCAAAGAATTAATGGAAAACATTTTCTAATTTTTTTCAATCAAATATATTTAACTGGAAAGAACGATCGAAATGTAATCCCATTAGGATTGACTTTTCTTTGAATGATCCGTCATTATCTATATCTATAAATTATAATATCTTAAAAGTATAAAATTACTTAATTGGTATTTTCACTAAAAAAAAATTACTGTTGACTACAGTATTAATGGATATGGCTAAAAAACATGTTAAATAATTATTATTAATCACGAATAAATAAAATCAATGCAAAAAATTAATTTTTTCACCATGAAAAAAATATTTATCATAGTAAAAAGCCAGGTAAAAATATTTGTCATGACTTTTAGCTATGACAAATGTTTTAGCCACCCTCGCAAAAACAACGGCCAACAACTATTGCGTGATCGTGGTCAATGACTATTTCCTACGGTTAGTTATTATTAATCATTGCATTTAACCATGATTAAATGTTATATTTATTGTAGTGTTTGTAATATTCTATATTACCCCTTTATAAGGTTAATTATAGTAAAATAGAAAATAGATATTAATTAAATTATTTAATAAATTATTAATAGAGACTGAATAAATTATTGATAAAGTTTGGTACCAATTAAACTTTAAATGTATGTCCAATTAATCAACCATATCTATGACTCTTCTTTATTATTATTATTATTATTATTATTTTTGCAATATTTTCTTTGGCTATTAATATGGTCTTTATTTTAAAAAGTCAAATGAACTGGTTAATTTTATTAGAAGATAAGTAACTAACTGATAATTACTAAGTTAGAGCTTTATAAACCAACAAGATCAAATATAAACTGCAGAAAATAAAGTTAAAGGACTAAAGTGATTTTAAATACATGTTTAAGGGACCATTTATGATATTCATTTTCTTCTTAGTTCCTCATTGGTAAAAATGACTCGGTCCCAAATGGGGAAATCATAGCCAAGGCACGGAGAGGAAGTGCTATAAATAGTGCAAAAACAAACATTTACCTATCTTATTAATCTTTGACATTTGTTGTAGGGTGAATTACAATGAACTCCATTGAGGTTTGACATAATTATGAATTGATAAAAACGGGCATAAGGGTATTTTAGTTAGTTCATTTATAAAAATAGATGGAAATGAGTTATTTTTTAGACGATTATAAACCTCAATGGGGTATTTGTAATTTTTGATACAATGAGGGGATATCCGTAATTATGTCAAACCTCAAGGGAGGTAATTGTGATTCACCCTTTGTTTTATTATCTTGTTTTAATATCTCACTTTGTTGTTTTTTTAGTAAAATATAAATTTGGTAGTGTCCAATGTAGGCATTTTTAGCGGAACCTTGTTAAATTTGGTCTTCTTTACTTTGTTATTTGTTTATTTTTTATCTGAGTTCCTAAGTGTATTCTTTTGATTAAATCATTGGAGAATGTTTTACCCACATCAAATTGACGTCGCCTGAGTCTGTCAACGGGTAGGGTTTTACCCTACAGGCCCAGACTCGAAGGAGGTTCAAATAAATTTTTTTTTACCCAGACTCAATCCAACCCAATGATCCCAATTGAAGACCTGTGGGTCTTTAGACCAGATCAAACCCAATTTTTTGGGTTCGGTTTGACCTAGACCCATTGGTGTTTTGGTTTTTTTTTTAAAAAGACTTATTACATCACACGACATAAACTTAAAGAGGATGTAAGGAAAATTTTGGTAATTCCCTCGTGAAAGACCGCCTCCTGATAAGGCCCCTTCTTGAACCCCAAAATCAATAGCAAAATCCCAAATTTTGATTTTTCATAAAGTAATAATCATGAATCATTTGTTTATATATGTCTGTGGATGCAATCAAATTGGTTTTGGATGTGCCACACTGAATGCAAGCCTGCAAATGAAGAACAACAATGGCGTACAGTTTGATATTCTGAATCCCTCGCCATAAATTTCACTTTCCGGCGAAACCCATTTCTTTTGCAACTCTCTCTTGCATTCGGACCTCTTTTAGCTCAAAACCCATAAGAATCTCACTTTCCTCTCAAACTTTACCCCACCTTCTCAGCTTCGCATGAACTGCGTGCAGCGGTCGAGTGGCAGTGAGAACTATGGTGGATGGTAGCTCAGCCACAAAGGATCTGGGCGACACTTGCAGTGGCGAGGCGACGGGGGATCTGAGCGGCACTTGTAGTGGCGAGGCGACGGACGAAGGGCGACTTTGATTTTTGGTTTTGTTTTGTTTGTTTGTTTGTTTTAACAAGAGGGCGGCTTTGATGTTTTAATTGTTGTGATTGTGAATTAGGAAATGGGTAGTGCTCGGCTGAAGCTGGGTCTGGGTAACTGATGGGTCTTAATTGATACAGATCGGTCTAGACCCAATTTATATTATTTATTGAGTTTGAGCCTGAGTTTGGGTTTAATAATTTTTATGGGCCTGGCCCTGGTTTTTGTTGTTGAGAATGGGCTTTGATAGGGCCTTGCTCTACCCATTAACAACCTAATGCGGTTTGTGGGAGACGAGTCATAAGATGATGAGAAGAAGGATTCCAATGGGTTCCCAGTGAATAGGAAATGAAGTATCACAAGAAATTGAACCCGAACATTGTGCACCTATAAAAGAAGAAAATGTTGTTTCGAAGCTAGCAAAAACTAAATCGAAGCCCAAAAGACGACCACCTAGAACAAATTAAGTAATGTTGGAAGCAACATTTAGCCACGTTATTTGCCACTTGTAATTTTAACCACGTCACGTGTTGACGTGGTTAATTTCGCCCTACACGTAAGCAATAATTGGACTTAATTGAAGTAAAATAGTAACATAATGTATAAAATTGAAAACTATCCAAAGTTAGTGTACTAAAATTGAACGAAAACCAAGTTAATGGACTAATTTATTCTTTTTTCCATAAGCTTTCACAGATAATATTTGTCTCAGGTCTTATCCCGAAAAGATACGACCTCTGCACGACACTTGGTTATGACTTGCCTTACTAGTTGGGAAAATAACCTTAATCGACAAGGTATACTGAATGCAATGTTTTAAAACTCGGATCGTTCATTGAACCGGAAAATCAAGTGGGTTACGGGTCACTGGTTCAACCGTTGGGTCAACAGTGATCGGACCAGTGACGTCATAAATACGTCATAAATAATTATTAATATTTTTAAAATAATATTAATATACTTAGCAACCTATCTTTTTTCTAAATTTCACTCTTTTTATTTGACATTAATAGTTCAATATGATATATAATTATAATAAAATAATTTTGAAAACAAACTAATAAAGATCAAATACAAGAAACATTATACAAAAAAAAATATTTTGATTCTTTTTAGTTAAATGAGCAAAAAAACAAAACAAAAAAGGAACAAAAAATGAAGTAATGAACATTTTTTTATTTAACTAAAATCAATTAACAAATGTCACAAATCTAAAATTTAAATTTAACAATTTCACACTTAACAGTTAACAAAAATAATCTAAGTTTAAGAGAAATAATATTTTCAAACTTAACGGAACTAATCTACGCTCAAACTTAAATATTTCCAACCCATCATTACTATCTAATCTACCCATCTTCTACAATCTACACTTCTACAATCTACAATATACACTATACAAGTATTTGTTGGTGTTGTTGAATGCTAAGAAATTGAAAATAAAGAAGAGAAATTAGGGATTTTGTAATGCATTTATACAGGATATTGACCCGGCCGGTTCAATCAACCCAGCACTGGGTCAACCGGTTCACCGGTCGAACCACCGGACCGAACGATTTTTCGCAAAAAAAAAAAAAAAAAAAAAAAAAAGGTTTTTTGTCTCGTCCGATTTTCAGGCTTTATACGGCCCGTTTTGTGGCCCGGATGACGGTTCGAACAATCCGACCGATCGGACTGGGCTGGGTTTCAAAACATTGAGTGAATGTATTCAAGCTCTTGAAAGTTTGTACCACGTCTTACTTCTTAAAGATACAACCTCTACACAACACTTATTAGTATTCTTCTCATTAAACCATTAGAGAATATTTTACCCACATCAAAAGTAACGATCTTAATTTTTAATTATTGAATAGTTAAACAATAAAAGGACTTTGTAAATCACAGTAGCAATATTGAAAGTTTCACCAGTCAAATGGTAAATGACTTCATACGTACCTGAGGATTGAATAATTTGAAGATGCCACAAAAATATTCAGCATCAAATAATGAAGCAATTGCAAATTATTTTATAAGTCATAATATGTAGAGCAATATTAAGAGTTAATCGAGTCAAATAAACCATAACTTTGTCACTTGGGATGATTGAATCCCATAGTAGAATGAAAGAAAATAAATTAAATGTCTTTGACAAATTAAAACCTAAAACAAAAACACCAAAGTTCTCCTCCAAAAAGAGGGAAAAAAATTAATTCGAGAGTCCAATTGTGAAAATAATTGTTCCGTTGCATCAGAACTAAAAATGAATCGCATTAGCATTAGTAGATAGGTACCGCTTGAACGGTCAATTTGGCCTAGTTCAGTTGGCAAAACTGAGGCCCCGTGATCCTACAGGCCATGGGTTCGAATTCCCTACGTGAGATGATTTGTTTCTACTGTATAGTAGGTTTATTTGTTGTTTTAATAGCAAAATATTAGTTTATTTGATATTATCGATATGATTGTTGTATTTGTCTCTATCCAATATTGAAAAAAAAGTTCATAATTTGAAGATTAAAAATTTAATTAAGGACTTAATTCATACACCGTTAAAGTCTTTGTACAATGAACTAAAAAAACTCACTACATAGTCGGTAATAAGTATTAGGGTAAACTTCAATTTTTGTATTGATTTTACTTTACTGTGGTAAATATCATTAATTTACTATTATTTTTAAATTATAATCATTTATAATTTACGGAACAATTCATTTTTATTTCGCAATGAAGTATAAAATATTCCATACACACAGGAATTTCATCATCACGTTTTTAAAGGGAAGAAAAATGAAAATGAAAAAAGTTTATTTAATCGCATATGAACTGCCATGAATCCAAGACTTGGTCCAAAAATAAAACATAAAAATAAAAATAAAAATGAAATGAAATTACTATGTCCCCTGGCACGTGTGAAACACACGTGTCGGGATCCTCATTCTGCGTTGCCTCCGTTTCAATCTTGCTTTTCACCTCTTTTAAGCTCTCACTATAATTCCAAAACCTCACACGCACTGAAAAACACAGTAGCTGTAATTGAGCGGTCGATCATCGCATTTTCAGTATGTACAGAACGGCGGCGTCTCGAGTTAGGGTTCTCAAGGTCAGCCATAATCCCCTTCCGCTGTCCTATTAATCCTGGCTCCACATACATTGCACACGGTTGCTCCGTGATGCATGTGCATGTATATCTGCATGTGTCTTGTTCGCATTTTTCATTCTCTGATTTCTGCTCTGAGATGAATTTTCTAGGTCTCTGTGTGTGTGTGTGTGCGTGTTTTTATAATGTTTATGATGAAAGTTGAATCTTTTATTATCTAAACATTAGCATGAGCATGGGAAGCTGTTTCTGTTGTCTCAATGATTTTTTTGTATAACTGGGCGTATGGTAGAACTTGAATTTCTATTGTCTTAAGACTTAATTCTGATCATCGGAAGCGGTTTCCTGAATGATTAATATGAAACAGAAGCATATAACTTTCATGTGCCGGTTGGTTGAATAAAATGATTTCTTATGATAAAATCGCAATTCTATAAGCTTGATACCTTATCATTATAATCTGTAAGATTTTAGTGAAATGATTAATATCTGGTAGGATCATTTACCTTCCAGTTTTTGGTTTCGTTTTTTGTCTGTAAAATTGACATTTATAGTAAAAGTTAGATTTTCAGTTGCCCCTGAAATTAGGAAATTTGTATTGTGTGTGTGCCAGTGAAAGTTAGGTTCTGGGTTGCTCTCGGAAGATGTGTTTGGGAGCACATAAATATTTTATGAGTAGTAATATTAGTCCATGATCCCAGCTCACAACATTGGCTTTAATTTTAAAACTGTTAATGTTTGTATGTCTCTCTTAATTGCGTCGCTCTTTACTAATCTGTATCATGATGATATGTGGAACAGGATGTTTGATGTCATATCTAAATAATTGCTATAGCCTGAACTTTAATTTTCTCCCTCTGACAGGGCCAAACAGATTATAGGGGATTGGCTAGATATGTAACTGCTAGTGCTGTTGCAGCCAAGTCATCATCAGGAGGTTTCTTTAGTCGGTTGACGGGTGATCAGTCCTCATCACTCCCATCCCTAAACTTTCCACTTAAGGATGTTAATCTTCCCCCTCCATTGCCGGACCATGTTGAGCCTGGACAGACTAGGATCACCACACTTCCAAATGGTTTCAAGATTGCCTCTGAAACAGCAACAGTATGAGACTATTTTACGTGTTTTACGTTTTTACTCACAGCAAAAATAATTATTGTTCTCTGTATAAACAAAGTGGTAATAATTTGATTTTTTAATCAGAGCCCTGTAGCTTCAATTGGCTTATATGTGGCTTGTGGCTCAATATATGAAAGACCAGCTTCATATGGGGTCACACATCTATTGGAGCGTATGGCATTCAAAAGTACCACTAACCGGAGTCACTTGCGGATAATAAGAGAAATTGAGGCAATCGGGGGAAATGTAACTGCATTGGGTTCTCGAGAGCATATGAGCTATACATACGATGCACTAAAAACCTATGTTCCTCAAATGGTAGAGCTCCTTATTGACTGTGTTAGAAATCCTGCGTTTTTGGATTGGGAAGTCAAGGAACAGGTACCTAGGGCCTTCTCCATCTAAGTTGCTTTTTAAGACATTCTTTTCTATTCTTAATCTTGCAATGAGATATGCGATGCCCTTTACAGCTCCAGAAAGTGGGTGTTGAAATTAATGACAGCTCCAGAGACCCTCATCAATTGCTTTTGGAGGCCATTCATTCAACTGGCTACTCTGGTCCCTATGCAAATGGTCTTTTGGCCTTAGAATCTGCAGTTAACTGTTTGAGCAGTACTGTTCTGGAGGAGTTTGTTGCTGTGAGTCGCAAAATCATAATTTCACTTTCTCTTTTTTTTTTTTTTTCCTTTACTTTTTTACGTTACAGTCATCATTATATTCTTTCTCTATCCATTTTAGGACTATATTTATTCTAATTGCTTATGATGTTCTTTAGGAACACTATACTGCTTCCAGGATGGTCCTTGCAGCATCAGGTGTTGACCATGATAAGTTGTTGGAATATGCAGAACCACTTCTTTCTGACCTTCCTAATGTTTCCCGTCCTGTGGAGCCAAAGCCAGTTTATACAGGGGGAGATTTTCGTCGTCAAGGTGATTCAGGGGTGTGTATTAGAAAATTCCTTGATTACATTGTTGTACCATTCACATTCCCTAAATGATGATTTGGGATCATTAATAATAACTTGTCTTTTTTTAATAAAAACACAATTTATGCTAGATGACTCACTTTGCTCTAGCATTTGAGCTCCCTGGTGGCTGGTTGAAGGAAAAGGACGCCATAACATTGACTATTCTTCAGGTTTGCTCATTCAGTCACTTCATTTTTCCCCTAAAGCTTTGTAATTCCTTTTTCAGTTTCTGTTCAAGTGATTAGTGAATATACTGAAGAAAGTTAAGCGACTGAAGGATGTCTTTACTCTGATTTCTTTATTCTATCTAATTCTGTTATGGAGTAATTCATGTTTACTCTTCTTATTGCAATCTAGTTTTCGTATGTTTTTGTCTGAATGTCATCTTATAAGAAATTGCTGATTATATCTACCTCATAGATGCTCTTGGGCGGAGGTGGATCTTTCTCAGCTGGTGGTCCTGGAAAAGGGATGTACTCAAGATTATGTAAGTTTGACATTGTTTTCATTGTGCCATGAAACTTGATGCATGACTTAGTTCATGTATAACAAGAATTTTGACTCTGTATGTATATGGATATGCACCCATATATGTATTCCCATTGTAACACCTAATTGTTTCTCCACAACAATAAGTTCATGCTTTTATGTTATCATGATTTATCCATTTTTTATTTTATTATTTTCTTATCTTAATGAGGGCTTGGATGAATCTTCTGCAAATATTTATTATAATAATTTATATGTTTAACTGGTATGTAGATTTGCGTGTCCTGAACGAGCATCCCCAGATTCAATCCTTCTCTGCATTTAACAACATTTACAATCATACTGGATTATTTGGAATTCAAGCTACCACGGTAAGGTTTTCCAGTTTTGCATACATTTCGGAAAGGGAAATACTTGTATATGGATTATGCTCATGTGTAATGCTGCAATATCGTTTGGGTTATTATTTAATCTTGCTTTTCATGTATTATTGATTTGGATTAATTGCTTCTATATTCTCTCTCAGCACAATGCAAATACATAATTTTGCCGTTTCTGTTTTTTGGCTTGTGTTGTTTAACTATGCAATTATAGTGTTCAATGCTTTTAAATATTTTGTGTGTGTATCTCGTAAAAGCAACATAGCCTCAATTGTTCAAATTTAAGGGGCTATTAGAGGCTAATTGATTATTAAAACAAATTTAAAGGGCTACTCATTTATAGTTTTGGAACAGTTTTAGATGTTCCATTCAGAAGCATCACGGGCCTCACATTGCCATATGGGTATCGCTTTTGGTTATATCTTGCAATTGGTGAATATCTATGACGCCTATGCATCTAAATAACTAATCCGTATTTGAGTAATTTAATACTTCTAATTAGATTTTCTATTTCCATTATTGTGAAACATTAGTTACAGCCAAGTTAGTCTCTTTCATGCTCTCTACACCATAGAGCATTTTCTGTTAATATTTCCCTACATCATTTGTTTCCATATTGCTGCTTATGATTCCATTTGGTAGAAAATTTTCATGTTTGAGGATGAATAAAAGATCAAATTTTAGAAAATCTTATTGCTCATTGCAAGGTGATGTTAGGAATTGCTTTATTCCTACTTTTTTGACTGTCAATTTCGAATCAAAAGTGATGAAGACACTTCGTTGAATTCAGGAATCCGATTTTGCAGTAAATGCCATTGATATAGCTGTTAAAGAACTCATTGCTGTTGCAACTCCAGGACAAGGTTTGCCATGAATTTTATTTTCTTCTTTGATATGATTGTTGGCCATTTCATCAATGCGCTTGTGTTTCTGATGGATGTTGAGCCAACAAAAATATATTGACTCAGTTTATGTACTTTCATGAATCCTAAACACTAGATCTACTTATTAAATGCAAGCCTTACTTGAAACGATTATAATATTCCATTCCACTTCCCTTTTATCCGGTGGAGCTCCTATGCTATTTGAGTGGATTAGAAAATTCTTCTGAACGAAAATCTGCTCATTCTATTACCAGTGATGCTTCTTTTTCTCTGCCAAACTCATTTCTCCAACCTGTTTGTGTTGTCTTCTTTGCCTTGCAGTTGACAAGGTACAACTAGGTCGTGCGAAAGAGTCGACCAAGTCTGCCATTTTGATGAACCTAGAATCCAGAGTATGCAATTCTGCTTGACATGAAAAACTTTCTTTCACCCAAAGTAAATGACCTGTCTCTTGTATAATTCTGCTTGTGTATTCTATTGACTTTGTGGACTATAACTGCAGATGGTTGTATCAGAAGATATAGGTAAACAAATTTTGACATATGGAGAGAGGTGCGTCCAATTGTTACAGTTTAATTAACATTGCTTCTTGGTGATCACTAGATGTTGGAATCAATCGAGTGAATTTAACACAGTATCGGGTGCAACCCATAGACCCAATGCAATATTGCCCCCATGGACTTGGATTTATATAATGGTGTTTACATACATCTATCTACCGGAGATGCTGAAACTAGGCATTAAGCTAACTATAAATTATCCACTCTTGCTTTTGTATCTGTAGGACTCCCTTGGGGCATTTCTTGAAGGTTGTCGATGAAATCACAACGCGAGATATTGCTAAAACAGCGCAAAAGCTTTTATCATCTCCCCTCACAATGGCATCTTACGGCGATGGTAACCACATTTTCCAGAAGTTTTATTTTCCCATTCATGTTATATATTGCATATGATTTATAAGCTTCAAGTACTTCTCATTTCCCGTTTCATCTATCAGTGCTTCATCTGCCAAGCTACGATTCGGTTAGCCAGAGGTTCCGTTCAAAGTGAAGTCATCCTCGAGTGGCTCTGATTAGACACCGGCTTTGATCCCTACATGGGGCAGCAATTCAAAATTTTGAGCTACCCTTTGACAGATATTCAATGGAAATGAGGGATGTTGGAGGCATTACATGAACAACAATTGTAGAGCTTCTTGTTGCCTTTGTTGTTAGGTACACCATAATTGGAATATCGAATTGCTTTGAGGCATAAAACTTGATGGTTTACTCTTCAATTTTCTGGATTAAAATGATAAATGGTTGCATTGTTTAAGTTGGTATAGAGTTCAAGATCTTACTTCACTTGGAATTCTTAGTGGAAAATTTTGCAATAATGCTTAAGTGTTGATGTAATGGATTATGTGATTTGACTACTTAGTAACTTACACTTCAAATATTTTATATTATGACATACAAGTGTTTTTCTTATTAGTAGGTAAGAAAATAAATTAGGAGAACTCGAAGTGATAGTTATGAGTTAAATGAGTCTGATTCTTTTATTAAATTGTTGAAAATGATTCGTGAAATTATTCCATCATATTCTCCTAAATATAATAGTTGAGTTGGGAGAAAATATAGAACATTGGTTGGTTTAACAAATGAAATTCTTATTGAGTCTTGTATACCCTCAAATTTTCTACGTGAAAGCTATTTTAATAGCATGTTATGTGTTGAATTAAATGACGCATAATAAACAAACTTATCATTGAAAAAGCTCGATTTCCAAAGCCTGCAACTAGATTTTGCAATCGTAAGGCTAATTGGGACAGCAGATGTTTTGGCAAAAGGGGAGACGTCCCTAATTTTGAAAATATCGTTTTTAATCCTACCATGGTCATTTGATAAATATTTTGATTTCAAATCGATTGCACATGTAGAAAAATACATTTTTGTTATTGAATTTACAACAATAGAATAATGGTCTTACAACAATGATTATTAATTTTTTGAAATATAATTGTTTATACTAATATTTCAATGAGAGAAATATCTATACTAATCTATACTAATTATAAAAAGAAACCTTCTTTTGTGTCTAATTTGGAAGTTATTTATGGATTTTTACAACAATTGCCCTTTGTTTCTTTTAAAATACATTGGCTAATTTCTTTCTACAATATCAATTAATTATTTGTAGAGGACAAAAAAGAAAATTCACCATCTTATTGGTAGTTCTCATACCAAATTCACAAACTACCAAATATACCCTCTTTCCATAACCACCCATGTTTTCCACCAACCTTTTATTTTCTTTTCTTCTTTTTCTCTACAAAAACCCAATTAAAAATATAAAATCTTTCTCACAAATTAATATGTTAATATATTTTCAATAATTTTGTCTTAATAAGAAACATGTAATTAATATGATCTTTATTTTTTTCCTTTTATCCAATTATATATATACATATATATTTTCATAGGGCATTGATTTTCGTTTTTATACGTAAAGATCAAAGACGCAAAACACAAAAGCTAAACTATTTAATGTTACCACATATATGTTTCATATATAATTGAATTTTCCTACATATTGCAGACTTGATTTTTTTTAATTGTCAACATTTCTATCAAATAGTAAGTGAATTTACTAATTTAAATTTGTATCTATTTTATCCAATTTATGAAACATGAACTCTCATTTTGAAATTAATTAGGAATTTAGGTATGAGATCAATGCACTCGGTTGATGATAACTAATTTCTGTAAACACGTTTTATTTTAAGCCAAACATATGTGGAATATATTATTTTTTTTCAAATCAAAATTATCATATAATCATGTGTTATAACACGTTAAAATAAATATTAATAATCTCAAGAGGCATCTAATGATATATATATTTATATATATATATTACTATTATAAAAAGGAATTTTTTTTTAATAAATGGTGGTTATCTCATACTTTTACCATTTCTTTCAAATTTTGCCGTCCAAAACAAATCTGAATTTTAAGTTCAAAGGATTTTCAAAGATAAAAATGAAAATAACCAAAAAATAATTTAGTTCTCATACTAAAATAATGTTGATTCAATTTTGCCCCACTACATGTTACAAAATTATGTGTAGATTTGTAACTAAATAAAAATTGCACACACATATAGTACATTAATAAAATACCATAAGAACAAGAAAAAAAAAATCAAGTCGTGGTTGTACTTTTTTTATTTTAATTAAATCTGTTACAAAAAGAAAATCAAAATTCCTTCATTTTTTATCCTTGAAAATCCTAATAAATATAATTATCAAGTTTAAAATTCAGTTTTATTTTTTAGGGAAAAATTTTTGAAAAAAAAATGTGATAGAAATATGAGATAATCACCATTTATTAAAGAAAAACAACTTTTTATTCTATAATAGTATAGATAGATTACTCTCATTCATTAAGTGTTTTTATAAATTAATTTTATAAAGTACTTATTTAATTATTTTGCATAATATTATTTTAGATCAAAAAATTAATAAATGTGTGGTTAATGATCTACTAAACTTTGGTCTAAAATAGACCAATATACAAAAAATGACCAAAATATACAATTTAAACACACTTATTAATATATATGAATATTTTTATTTTTTTATTTATTCACGCATCGCGTGTGCGTGAACTGCTAGTTATTATATAAAAAAAAAAAAAAAAGGCTCTTTGTGTCTAGAATGGAAGTTATTTTAGGCATTTTACAAAATTTACCCTTTGCTTTTACATAATTCATTTTCATATTTCTTTTTGCAAAGTGAAATCTATAATTTGTGGAGGGCAAAAAAAGAAATTCAACACAATAGTGGTAGTTCTCATACCAAATTTTTCAAACTACCTAATATTACCCTTATTAACTTCCATTTCTCATTAACCATCATTTTTTTATAAAAAAAAAAAAGGAAAAAAGAAACTCATATTTTATGTTAGATGAACCACTTATCTCCTCTATTAATTAAGAAAATACTATTAGGACTTTTAATAATGTAATTATTATGTTAGAATTTTTTAATTAATAGTCGTTAACAATATTTTAATTATAACAAATTTTTAACAATTTTATGTCTATTAATAGATTTAGCAATTACATCTATTAAGGTTACTTTTAAATTAATTTTGACACAATTTTATATGTTTTTTGTGTATAATTGTTATAGATAAAATTAATAGATGTAATTATTAATACGATTATAAACTAAAAGTTATTTTTAATTTACCTATTTTTTGAACAAGATTCTGTTTATTACCACTTTCATATGATAAATTATTTCTTCATAAATGTATTTTCAATTATTCAAGTTATGTGATTTGAATGACAGTGAGACATTCTCAAATTTGGTTCTCCTACCTTTAAATTCAAGGAGTTGCAATTAAAATGTAAAAATTTTGCTTTATCCATTTTTTTTCTTTTCCTTATTAATTTTGTAGATTATGGTTGTTGTTGGTAATAATAGTTCATTTGTAGAGTTTTTTCATAGTTTTGACATTTAATTTGTGCCTAAATGTTGTGATGGAATTCATCAATTCGTAGATACTACCAGCTAACGCGTGCGGTCCTCCCATGCGCAATTTTTAAGTTTAAGTCAGGGCAAGTATACTTAAATTCTTATAATCTAAAAAAAAATAAAGTTGAATAAAATTCTTAATCCTGTAATTTTCCCCTTTCTAATCAGCATTTTTATTTTTTCTTTTATCCGAAAATTATAGTTTTATATCTATAAAATTTCTATTAGTACTCTCTTTGCAATTATCCTTTACTTCTACTAAATATTTTGCAAAATGAAAGTTTTTACCCTCAATCTTTATTGTTGCTAGCTTAAATTCAAATTTTTTGACTTTTATTTTGAATCAATTTCCTCTATCTCCTCCATCGACTGAAGAAAGTTGAGAAAATGATTAAGAGAAAGAAAGTAAACAAAAAAAAATTATATCTTTATTTTTATTCAAGAAACAAAAATAGAATTACGAAAGAAAAAATCAAATTAGAAAATTCATTTGATTGTTCAACCAACAACACAAAATAATATATAGAAAGTCGATGTTTTTACGTGAACTCATTATATCTATAAATGGATGAATCCATCAAAATATTTAAAAGTTATGGATATACAATCTAATTTTATTTACAATTAGAAAAATTTCTATATTTGCCTTGACTTACATTTAAAAAATTATACACGCGGGAACCGCGTATGTTAGCTGCTAGTAAATAAAATTTTAATGCATCACGTGTAACGTGCATGCAAATTTTTTGTCATGCGTCAAAATGACGATCATTGCTGAAGACAATTGCAATAGTTTTCCAGCAGAAAAGCTTTTGTTGTAACTATTGTGAACGGGCAACTTTTCATTGCTAACTTTTGTGAATTTTGTGAATTTATCGGGGAAAAGTATATTTTGAGTTCCATAATTTACACCGTTTGTGATTTTGATTTCATTAATTTTGACGAAGCAATTTTAGTCCAATAATCCACAAATCACTACAAAAAAATGCGGGAATAGGAACGGTAAGGTATGACCGTTCCAGTTACCATTCCACGTAGGAACGGTTTTAGGAACTGTTGTGGAACAATAAACCGTTGATGACGTCACAGTCGTGCTAATTGTAATAGAAATTAATAGGAACGGTCGGACCGTTTAATTGTTGTTGTGAATTATACGTAGGACCAATCATGTTAAGACAGTTGAGGAAATGGATGTATGATCAAGACGTCCTGGTGTGACGCTGGAGTTTGAGGATGGTGTTACAACATTTTTAGAATGGGCCTAGTCTTAGCGTGCATATATGGATGAGGACAAGATAAAGTGTCCTTGCCGGAAGTGCAAAAACGAACGGTTCAAAACACCAGATGAGGTAAGAACAGTAGATGTGGCTCACTTGCGTCGGGAGCAAGAACAAGGGCTGGGTATTTGGTCTTGGTTCTGAGGTCCTGGGTCTCAGCCAGACCGTTACCTCGCCATCACCACTGCCACCGCCAGAGCCAGCGCCTTCGTCAAACGTGGAGGGTCGGTTGGCCGCCTCGAGGAGATGATGGCGGACCTGATGGGCATGGTGAAGGACATGCAGACCAGTCGCGCCGGCCCGTCACGACCTCCTAGAGACCCCACCCGTCTAGACATTGACGAGATGGACGAGGCCGATAGGGATGAAGAGTAAATTATGTATTTTTTTTATTTTTTATAATCAAATCGGATAATATTCGTATTTAATATAATTTTTATTTCTAAATTATGCATTTTTTTATATTTAAATATTAATTATATAATCTAAATATTATTATTAGTTTAATTTATATTTAAATGATAAAAACTATTAATATAAAAAAATAAATAATTCATTATTTAGGAACGGTATTTTAGACGGTTCTTAAGCGCAACTTACCGTTCCTATATTTGACTTTTTCAAAGACTTACCGTTCCCAATGCCGATGAAATAACCATTCCAAATGTACATTGTCAACCGTTCCTAAAGATGTAACCTACCGTGCCTAATTGTATTCCAAATTCAATCATTTCGTGGTTAGGCTTTCATTCTAAAGACAATATCAAAAACTGGTCCAAAATGTTATTGCAAAGTTAGAGTGCAAACACCGTTCCTAAATGTCGCGAAAAAATATATTCCAGTTACCGGTCCTAATCTTTACAACCAACCGTTCCTATATGTATTCCAGACACCATGTTAAATTTTATCCACAACATAAGCGGACTATTCCAAAAAAAGTTCTAAAGACCGTTCCTAATTGCGCGGTTTAGTTTCGATGCTACCGTTCCTAATGTTTATAAAGTGTTCCAAATGCAAAAAAATTAAAATTATACGTGCAAAGGTAATTAGGAACGGTAGAACAAAATGGTGCCAAACACCGTTTCCAAATAGGAACGGTGATCTCGGTACCGTTCCTAATATTTAGGATCGCCTCTTATTGCCACGGATAGCCTCTCGTTCCTCAACCGTTCCTAATTGCAGTCCAAAAGGTTCAAATGAAGTATTTATCGTTCCAAATAATAAAAAAACCGTTCTTGTTACCGTCCCAATTCCCGCTTTTTTTTTTTTTTTTGTTAGTGAACGTTGCAATTTTAGTCCCGTTGACAAAATCCGTTAAAATTTTAACGGAAGGAGTACGTGATTGACACGTGCTCTGTTAAGTCCATAAGTCACATCTAATGAAACGTTGCAATTTTAGTCCCATGCACGTGCTCCTTCCGTTAAAATTTTAACGGATTTCGTCAATGGATCTAAAATTGCAACGTTTGTGGACTTATGGGACTAAAATTGCAACGTTAAAAATTAATGGGACCAAAATCGCAAACCGTGTTAAGTCATGGAACGTAAAATGCAGTTTTCCCGCGTCTGCGGAACTTATAGGGTGTTTGAGATGTTGGATCGCATTTTTAAAAATAATTTTTTAAAGTGTTTAGGTAACAAAAGATATACAAGGTAATATGCATATTATTATTTTTTTTTTGTGCTTTTTGAATTTACTAGAAAGCATGACGTGCGATACACATTTACCAATATATTTTTAGAAGTAAATATATCTTTTATGTTAAGTTCATGATATTATTCATATTTTTTTAATTGAAACATTAGAATTATACAATTATATTTTCAAAGAAATTAATAATAATTATTTAAATTGATAAAGAAATTATTCAATTCTATTATGTGCAATTCACTTTCTAAATTTAATTGGTACAATTGAATAAAAATATAGTCCCCAAAATTGAAATTTTGTATGCCGTATATTCACGAATGATTATTTCATTATTATGTATCAAACCAATTAATATGAAAATATAAAATAATGATATTCAAAAAATTAATATTAAAATAAAAATAATTAGTCAAAGTTCATTATCGTGGATAGAAGAAATTCCAATTTAATAAAATAAATTGATCAATTTTATTTGTAGGTTTTATTATGCCTATTTTCTGTTGTTTAATTTTGTTTCATCTTTTGTTACATTTTGTGTGTGTGTGTGCGTGTGTGTTTTGTATGTTTTGTTTTACCACTATATTTGAATGTCATTTATTTTTAATATATTGACACTAATACAAACTAAATATTTATTGACTATTGTTATAAAACTATAATCAAATTGGACCATAGTACCAATATTTGTAGTGTAAGATCCTCTAATGTATATTAATAATATTTCAGTCTTACTTTTTATATTGTCAAAATCATTATAATTTACATGCTTTATTAACTTCTAAATTTTGAAATATTTTGTATAAAATTTTATTTTTCACCTTTATAAAAGAAACAACAGATGTAAAAGTAAAACATTCAGAATTCTCTAATACTAAAAAAATCAAGTGCTAAGAGATTCACTCAATAGGTGAATTTTCATAAGCAATTTCAATTTAATAATATTCTACTCGTATATCAATTTTTATTCTCTTTAGTACTCATACTTTTTAAACTTTCAAGTTACTTTCATAAATTTATTACTGGAAAAATATATTAATCTGATTGGCTTATTTATTTATCATTTTTTTTTAATTTCAGCATAATTAACTCAGTTTTTATTTATTATTTTATTGTACTAAGTTTATTCTTAAATTTTATTAAATTTTTTAATATGAAAATGTAATTGTACTAATGTGTTAGTATATAATTAATTTAAAATTTTATACTTTTAATTATTATTCTGTTAATGTTTACTCACAATTCGAGTTTTCTTATTTTCATAAGGGAAAACAACACTTTTCAGTCCGTAACTTAGGTTATTTACATTTTAATTTGGTCCATTGATTTTGGAATTCTCATATTCGGTCCCGTGAATATTAAATAGTAGCAATTTTGGTTCCATAACACCTTTCTCTCTGGAAATTAAAAAAAAAATACCATGTGAGCGTTAAGTGTATAATAATACAAGGGGACCAAATGTTACAACTTTTATTCAACTTTTAAAGCATAAAAATAGTTATAGGGATAATTACACTCCCCCTTAAAAGTTTGGTGTAATTACACATAGACCCCCTGAGGTTTGAGAAATTACATCTACTACCCCTAAAGTTTGCTTTTGTCTAACAAATAGGTCCCTCCATTAGTCAAAATTCATCGAATTTGTTGATATTAAAAAAAATTGAATTAAATATGAGATTTGTCATCGATTGACTTACTACTGACTTATTGTAGGTCAAACGAATCTTTTTATGACCAAACTACCCTTATATATTGTCACATTTTAATGCATGAGAGGAGGTATATCTTCACCATTATAAGGGTAATTCAATCATAAAAGATTTATTTGGCCTACATTAAGTCATTAATAAGTCAATTGCGGGTAAACATCAATTTTCATTAAGTTGTTTTGTTAATATCAACAAATTCGGTGAATTTTAATTAACGGAGTTTGTTAGACAGAAGCAAACCTCAGGGGTACTAAATATAATTTTTCAAACCACAGGGGGTCTACGTATAATTACACCAAACCTCAGGGGAGGGGAGTGTAATTATCCCATAGTTATATATGTCTCGTTAGGAACTACAATTATGTTAATTCATTTACTACTCAAATAACATAAGGTTTTAAATATTGAATTATTTATTATATTATTTTTTTATATTCTTTTTTCAATGTTAATGTCTTCGGGGTGCAGGGGGAGAGGGACATGGTATTTTTAGCCTATTAATATTGAAATAAAATCAATTTGTTAGCTCTTTTTAAATTTTCAATAACACTTCAAGTTTAATCGGATTGATAATTTTTATTTGTAATTAAAGTTTGATACTTATTCATTTTTTCATTTTAGAAGAAATTCAATTTTAATAAAATTAATCAATTTTTATTCATAGGTTTTATTGTGATCTCTTTACTATTGTTTGATTTTGCTATATTATATTTGTGTATGTAATATGTTTTCTTTTACTATATTTTGAATGTTGTTGATTTTTAATTTATTGACACTAAATGATTACAAACTAATTATTTATTGACTATTATTATAAAAAATAATTTAATTGGACAATATTATCAATATTTTATTGTAAGATCCTAATATTAATTATATTTCAATATTAACTTTTAAATATTGTCAAAGTATTAGTTACATGCTTTATTACCTTCGAAATTTTGAAATATCATTGTACAAAATTTTATTTTTTGCCTTTATATTGCAATTTTTAATTCTATATGTTTTTAGTTTAACTTCTTAATCTTATTTTCATATGCACCGATTGTTATAATCTATTTCTTATTCAATAATATATTATGTTACAACTTAATTTTTTATGTCACATTTGTTGTTGTAATACTTTATTCTATTAATTAATATAAAAAAATAGATGTAAAAGTAAAGCATTCAAGATTATCTAATGCTAAAAAAATCAAGTACTAAGAGATTCACTCAATAGTTGAATTTCCACAAGCAATTTCAATTTAATAACATCATATCCATATATAAAATTTAATTTGTAATTAAATTTTGGTATTTATTCATTATTATATATATGCATATATATTTAAGTTTTAGATTAGTATTTTATATATTATTTATGTGTAGTTTAAATTTTAATGTGTCATAGTAAATTAAAATTTTCTTAATATAATTAATATTTCTTCTAGCAAAGTAATTGTATTGAAATATTATTTGACATTTTTTTTTTGTTGAATATGTTATTCCTAAGTAGTTTAGAGCAATTAAGACCCTTAAACATTTTTCTTATAGAATTTTATTTTTCTATAATTAATTTTATAATATTATTTTTTGTGAATGTTATTAAAATTTAATGCGTGATAGGTCTGTGTAATTGGGCTCATTCATAATTGATGATTAGAAGCAGGTTATTAAAATTATGTGTAATTGGATTCATTCATGATTCACGATTTAGGTTTTTTATCCTAAATTTATTTGGAGGAGGTTTAGAATATTTAGAATTCTAAATTGTTAAAAATTTCAAAATCTATAATATAATAATTAATAACATTTAATTGAGGGTATATTTGTCTTTTCACGATGGGGCACAAACAACTTGAGTATTCACACATTTATATAGAGTATTGATTCACAAGTAAAACTTATGGTTTTTCTTTTTCGCAAAATTATATTTTTAGTGTTGTAATTTTAGGCCATCAGCACTTTTGGTCCTGAAACTTACTCCAGTTACATATTTAATCCTTTTTGTGACGAATTTATTACAACACATATCAGATTTGGTCCGTTTTTGGCAAATTTAGTCTTGTGTTGATAAATTTGGTCCTGTCGACGTATAGTTACATGACAAAAAATGAGATTTACTCGAGTAAAAATAGGATCAAAATTGCCAAGACACATGACTCAATTTGTCAAAAAGAAAAATACAAAACGTGAGATGTTCAATACTAAATTCGTCAAAAAAAAAGAACTAAATATGTGAGTGGAGTACATTACAAGACCAAAAGTGCTAACGACCTAAAATTACAGGACCAATAATATAATTTTATCTTTCTTTTTTGTGAATTATACTACATGTTTGACGGTCGCTTCTGTACGACGATCGAGAATATTGTGTCGGGCTTTCACCCAAGCGTGGCCAACTACCCTAGTATCTCGCCTGAGTCAGTTAAAGTCAACAAAAGACAAGGCCAACCTGATGACCAACCCTTCGTTAGCCAACATGGTGTATTGAGTTAGCTCCTCATCCCTTGGCCAACAAGAGAAAATCTGTAAATTTTATTATTTTACTAGAGTGAGTTTAATTTATAATATATCGGCGTATCTCCTCATTCGTTGCAAAGTTTTCGATGGAATCATTAGCCCCTCACAAAATTAAGTTCCATTTGGCTGTCTCAGTATCAGCAAATTTATGATTTTGACAAATTATCTCTCCGTGTGTTTTAAAATGAAGCAATTTACCTCACTGTTTAAGGAGGTAAAAATTGCTCCTTTTTAGAAAACACAAAAAAAATAAATTGTTATTTAATTTTTCATAGAGAAATATCACAGGAAGATAAATTACATTAAACCCATTAAATAAGCAAGGCATTAGAAGAAAATTATTATATCAGTTAACGGTGATTGTTGTATAAAAATGCAATTAAAATTGAAAAGTCAATGCAACATTAATGATAATAATAAAATTGTGTGATTTCCTAGCTTAATGATAATAATGAAATTCAAATTCAAAAAAATCCCAAGATAATTAATAATTATACTAAACAAAAACAATTAAAACAGTTTATGAGACCAAGCAAAAAGATTTCCCATGCCAATAAAACCAAACAAGAGAATGAATAATGCAACCATGGATTTACGTGTAACAATTTATGTAGCGTCATATCATTATTTAGCTTTTGATTTTTATTGCATAAAAAGCTTCTGCAGTAATTTTTATAACGATTCAAAATTCATTAACCTTAATGAAAAATTAATATTTTATCCATAAAATACCCATTAAAGTTAAATAATATATCTTAATTCATGAAATATCATCTTTTTACTTAATTTATATAGATAATATGGATCATATGCTATGGAGTAACGGGTGTGATAATTCTTACTTGCTACTTCGTTAAAATGGTGTGATCCAATAGAGTAGAGACCTATGATTTAACAATTGACGGGTTGTCTTAGGTTTATCATTTTAAGGCTAAAATAGAGAACGGATTAAGAGGATCGATTTTCCATGATCCTTAACCAAACATGGAATGTATTCATCAATATAACCATGGGAAAATTATAATTTTAATCTGTAAGTATTGAGGATAGCAATTATAATTCTGTACGAATTTATTTTGATAATTTTATCTTATAATTTTAAAAATTTTGCACATTGAGCAAAAAAATAGTAAGAATTTGCCGAAAACTGCATGTGATATGTCCGTGCACTTATCCCCATATTGATGTGCATTTCTGGCAATTTTAATGAATTCCAACTGAATTTATTTTCAATGTGCGAAATTTTTTAAAATTACAGAATAAAAAATATCAAATGAATTTATGCATGAATAAATTTGTTATCCCTTATGCTTACAGAACTAAAATTACAGTTTTTTAGGCTCGCGACACCCGCATACTAATTGCATTTGTAAATGAATGAAAATTTATCTTTCAAATAAATAAATAAATAATAATAATCTTGGAATTTGGAGTTTTGGGAATTTCCTAAAAAATATTTTGATATGTAATATATGGCATTTCTAGATAAAACTACCTAGGGAGAATTAGGACAGGGATAAAAGAGTTTTGTGTAGGAAAAGGGTCAAAACTCAAATAGTGGAGAGAACAAATGAAAGCACCAAAAGAAAAGTTCTACATTAGATGAACCTAACAATGCATTGGGCCTAAAAGTCATACCCAACCCATCAACAAAATCTTCAAAATCTTACCCTCTTGTAGGATTTGGACAAAGGGAATAAAAAAAAAAAGCTATCAAGTAACAATATTTAGACATTCACATTTTACCTATGTTTAATTTTTCAAAAACATTCCCATTTTCCAAAAATAAGTTTCAAATATTTGTCACTATTCTAAGAGGTGTTTGCAACCGCTTGAAATAAATATTTTACTAGCTTATTATTTAAAATAAGCTAAAAACAGTATTTTTATTGATAACTTTTTACTTTTACACTGTTTAAATTAAGGTGATTTACATCAAAATATATAAACAACTTCCTACCAACTTCTGCACCATATTGATATATTTATAAATATTATGTTTTTTCCAAACAATACTCTAATTTTAATAATCTCTTTTTTTTTTCAATTTTTCACTTTTACTTTCAAATACTCTCAACTTTCGCTACTATTCAACTTACAATTTTCTCTACAATTTATTGTCACTATAAAATAGAAGATACAACAAAACACCCCTTTTACTTTGTTATCTCTGTGCATGTCGTCACTTTCCACCATCACCAATTTTATCTCAACAGTAATTAATTCCACGTAATATTGAAAATTCATGATCTCGTATATCAGGTGGGTCCAATTCTATTAATTTGTAACTACTTCAAAATGTCTCGAGACCCACAAATCTTGTAATCTTTAAAACTTCACTTATAATGGAACCCATTGAGTTGTTGTGAAATTAAATTAATGGGAATGTACATTTTTTTATTTATTTAGCTAATCATAGTAATAATAATATTAATATTAATGTGGCAATTGAGAGAGAGGTAGCTAGAGAGGAGAGAAACAAGGAAAAGGCCAAAAAGTGAATGAGAGCATGGTTTTCATGTGACTTTTTGGGGGAATGATGAGAGGGTTAGCATGCCTAATCATCACCAAATTAATTACCATTACCAAATCACATAAACATACATATATACCTCATGGGAACAAAATGTGCACTCCTATTCAACACACAATTCACTTTTATTCCTTGTTTTGTCCTTGTCTTGCTTCTAACACTTTGGAACCAACATTCCAATGTCTTTATCTCTCCATCATTTAATATGCGGTTTAATGTAATTTATCTTACTGTAATATTATAAATGAGTAAATTATTTCCTATAAAAAAATAATAGCATTTTATCTCTCTATATTCTTTAAGAAATACAGGGAGGTAAATAGATTCATTTTAAGAAACCTATGAAGATAAATTGCTATTTTATTTTTCATAGGGAGGTTGCTTCAATTTTTTCCAGTTAATATGTGTATGTTTAAGGTTTTTTTGTGTGTTTAGTTTTACATTTTATTTTAGTGTATGACATATAAAAATAAATTAAAATACATGGTATTGTGTATTTTGTAAAGATATAGAAAAATATTAGAAGTATTTGTGATCGTCTTTCGAATGATGAAAATTTGAAGACAAATAGTCTTAACTTCAAGTTTTCAGGGAAATTCTGGTCGCATAACTACATTGTTGAGAATTTTCACGCTGTTGAATTCAATTTAATGATTAAGCAACGCAACTTAAAAGAATTGACACATTAAAACAATATCCACTGAAAATTGTAAATCTGCCCGGAATGTAGTATGTGTTTGGCTTAACGTGGCTGGAATCCCCAACTTTTAGGGGCCACGTAAGGCGCACATGTTGCATTCCAAATCAGATTTACAGTTTATGATTGATTCTTTTCTTAATGCCCAATTTTTTTTTTTAAAGTTGCAAGGCCTGATCATCAGATCGGATTCAAACAATATGAAAAATTGCTACTCGTCGATAGTTACAAGATCAAAATTACATTTTGCCTTAATTTTTTGAATTATTATTAATGTTTTTGTTTTTTCATGTTCTCAATTTTTATTTTATTTTTTCAAAATTACATTTTTTGAGTGAAAGTTCGAGTGCAATCGCCACCATTGAAAAACAATGTAATTATGGATACATCATTTGGGTTGGACAAAGAGAAATGGGAATGTCCGGTGTGGCAGTTGTTCTCACCTTGCCTCTCCTCTCTCCAACTAAGTATTTATTTCTACAATTATCTCTTAATTTCTGGTCCATAATTAAATCAACCCCCAAATTTTCTAGAAAATATCAATCATACTCTATGATGTATGGACACAGACACGACAATACGATCATGACACAACATGTACATGGTGATACGAAAAAATTTTTAAAATTTAGAGCACGACATGGCACTGACTCGATTATAAATAATATATTTTGTTATTATATATATTCTCAATTTATGCCTATTTTTATTATATATAACGTCAAAAAATATCGTGATAATCTACTCTTTAATATATATATATATATATATATTGTAAATGACTGAGAGAAGATAAGATGAAAGAAAGAGAGAATAGTGGGAAAAGCTGAGCTTCTTGTTAAAAAGATTGTTTGTCCATGTCTTTGGTTGGTACACCACATTCTCTCTCTATATATAAAATATATATATATATATATATATTTATACTAATATAGAAAGAAAAGACATTTTTCACTCACAAATAACGGTTTATGATACCGCGAAACTAATATTTTGGTTATGCCGATAATATCCCTAAAATTAATTTTCTTTCTTTTCTTTTTTTTTAAAACATATAATATTATTTTTCATACACGCAAAAATAACGTGCCACGATATCTAATATATATAGATATATAATTGGGATGCACAGAATGCCAAGATGATTATTGGGGCATGTGGAGTATGAAAATAGACTGCTACTACAGCAACAATATCAGGATATGTGGGCTCACAGTCACACACCTCCTGCAACACTCAACTCTCTCTCTCTCTCTCTCTCTCTCTCTCTCTCTCTTCTTATTTTTCTTTCTCTTTTCAAATTCAATTTCATAAATTTAAGTGAATTACAGTAACGTATCCTGAAAATTGACATAATTATTAATATTTTTTATTATTTTAAAAATTATAAATACCCCCTTTAAGATTTATAATTGTTAATTAAGAGTCTAAAATAATTCATTTTGCACTTGATTTTTTTTTTAAATTATAAAAAAATCAGTTGAGATAAATTACATTATTATTCTTCTTTGTAAAAAATTATAAGAAACCTCTTCCTACGCGTTTTTATCCAAAAAAATTTTAAAAAATAATTCAATTTTAATAAATAGAAACACATTTATATTATTGTCGTGTCTTTTGGTGCCCAAAAAAAATTATAACAAAATATTTTAATCTAAACACATTTTTATTCTGTCACGTCTTTTTGTAAGAAAATCTATCAAAAAACATATTAATCCAGATATATTTTCATTTCTCGCACGACCTAATACAGAAACATAAACTCACTTGAAAATACTGAAACTTAAAAGTTAAGAATGAAATAAAACCAAACTAGGCCAAAGTTTCAATAGCATCGAGTGTATTTCAATTGATAGTATATTATATACTTATCTTGAAATGGTAAAAATAATTCCTTGCCCACTGCATGCAAAAACAAAATCAGACACATGACCAAATACAATCATACCAATATATGTTCTCTGCAAACATTGCTCTGGACCTCCATCATTTATTTCATTGACCATATATTAAAAAAATAAAAAAAATGTTATAAAACATGAATTGTGCTTGAAATTTATTTGACTGGATCAAAATCTGTCAAGTGGACCACAAAGTGGTGGGGTCTAAATCTTTCATGTGCACCAATTTGATCATATATATTATTGTATGTATGAATGTCAATAAATTTATGTCCCAAAAAATCAAATGAATAAAATTAGAAACTAGGATGACACAATATATATAAAAGTAAATTACATATATGTCTTCTTATGTTAAATTTAATTACATAAATACACTATTTCTTGTGTAAATTAAATTATAGGTACACTCTTTCAGAGTGTAATGTCCTTTGTATGGTGTTTGTGTAGAATTTTCTATTGAATGGGGGTGTATTTGTAATTACAATTACAACATCAAGGAGTGTACGTTTAATTTTGCCAAGTGAATACATGAGGTATTTGTAGACTTAATTTCGGGGGATGTCAATGTTATTTATCTTATATATAATATGAAATGTAAATACATGACTAAGTTCATTTTTGTCCCGTAACTTAGGCCTTTTAGTATTTTCGTCCATTAACTTTTCAGGTAGCATTTTGATCCTATATTTTTTAATTTTCGCTTTCAATCATTTTTTCCGTCGGAATTCACATTCTTGTTTGAAAAATGCATGTGCATTTCACGTGAGTTTTTAAAATTAGGACAACTGTTCTTATTAGTTCATTTTTGTTATTTAACTTTTTAGTGTAGTATTTTGGTCCTACATGCATATTTTTAATTTTTACGATTTTAGTTAGTTTTTTCCGTTGGAGTTCACCCTTCTTGCTGGTAGAGGTGAACTCTTGCGACGAAAATATAAAAGACGGAGGACTAAAATGCTACCCTAAAAGTTAAAAGACAAAAAAACCAAATAACATAAATTACGAGACCAAAAATATATTTAATCCTAAATATATATATATATATATATGTTCTTTCTTCTTTTTAAAATGGATTAAATTAATTTATGGGATTAAATTAATTAATGGGGTGCTTAGAGTTAAAGTCTTGTTTGATAGTATACAAGTAGTATTAATATTTTAATTAGAGAAATATTTAATTTTTTAATTAAATATGGAAGGGGAAGGGGGATGGTGGTGGTCCATTTGAGGATGGGATTAGCTGCTCACTTGCCTTGCATATCAAGCAATGTTGTGTACTACTCTACTCCTCTCTTCCTTTCTCTCTCATCACTTTCTCTCTCTAGAAAAAAAAAACCATTCATGCCAAAAGAATCATGATCAGCACTCCCACCTCCAAACCCATGTGACCTCCTATCATTTTTTCCCATTTCTTTTTCCTGTTTTTATATCTTTTAATTTCTTTTTATATTTACTTTTTCCTTTATCTGTTTTTTTCTTTTTACTTTTAATACTCACTTATATATTATATTTAGTACTCTATTATTATTAATAATTATTGAAGACGTTCGATAATCCCAAAATAAGTCGGATTTAATTTTTTATTTCAAATCCCGCTGCATCATTTAAGTATATAAGTTATGTGAATAAAATCTTTATTCAAATAAAATAAATCGTAAATTTATACATGTGACGTGTATATACTGATTTGCAATAAGAGAATATACAGTAAAGTTTAAAATAGAAAATCAAATCCCCTAATAAGCATTGATTCCGACTATAATATAATTCAGATGAGTTAATTAGTCGCTCGATATTAACAAATATGTTCCTCATCAAAATTAATTAAATCGTAATTTCAATAAATTACTCAAATTAAAAAACTTTATTTAAAATAAATTAATTTGTGTCGTCAAATCAACCAGTATACATATATATAATTATTTTTATTTTTATTACAGAAAACTAAAATAAAATCTTCAATTGAGAATATATATATGTTTCGTGTAGGCATGAAAATAGAAGCATATGGTAACAGTATAATTATATAAGAATGTGGATTTAAAGTGAGGAAAAAAACAGTTGGGGTTGCTGTAATATTCTTTTTGAGTGTGAGCCTAAAACAACAGCTAAGGCCGTTTCCTACCTTTTGCTTTACCAGTCAAGAACACAAGACGAAGACCCTCCACACCCCCTACACAGGAACCCTTTATTTTCTTACAACCTTAGAAACCCCAAAACTCTCTCTCTCTCTCTCTCTCTCTCTCTCTCTTTCTCTCAAGACAGGCCAAGAAAAAACACAGAACACACAGTGAGAAAAACTGTCTACATATTGGTGTGCTGAAATTAGCAAAGAGTTAAAGGTGAGAGATATAGGGGCGGGGGGGTCACCTTTTCCTTTATGTGAGTAGTGGCTGCTTCAGTTAAAGTGAGAGGAGAAGGGAATTTTGGTGTGTATTTTTCCATGGGTAAAGCAGGTTTTATACCTCAATCCTACCTCCTCAGTTTTCTTTCTTTTTTTTCTCCCTCTTTTTCCTCTCTTTCCCTCTATTCATTTCTTCAAGATTATCTGTAGTTCTTTCAAGTCTTGGTTTAATTGAATTATTTGTCTTTTTGAATTTTGTTTTTTAATTTTTTTTCTTTTCAAGAATAATTGAAACGGGGTTAATTAAAAGATTGAATTTTGTGTATAAAGCTACGTTTTTTTATAATAAAAAGAAAAATTCAGGGTTTTTCATGATCATGCACAGTAGTACTGAAACTTGATTTTCTTTAATTTTTCTCTAATAGTTATTGGTTTTTTTTGTTTTTTGAGGGGGTTTTTGGAATACGTATACTGATTGTTTTTTTGTTCCAGAAGTATTTGGAGCGTACACGATACCGTATGATTGATGAAGGGCGTGTTCTGATAGGATTTCTTGATATGTAAGTTGTTAAAGGGTGGATGCGACTTTGAATTGGGAGAAATTAAACAAGAAGGTGGGATATGATTCGGGTTCTTGATGCTGGAGTAGTACATAAAGTTGTTATTGTCTGCTGATGAATAATACAATATCCGTATACTACAAATTAAAATAGGAGCCTTGTTTGTTTGAGCCATGAATAAGAGTAATCAGCTGGGATCTGTCAGCAGTTCTGAGCTCATCGATGCCAAGCTTGAGGAGCACCAATTATGTGGATCCAAACACTGTCCTGGTTGCGGACACAAGCTCGATGGAAAGCCGGTACGGATAATTTGATTTTCGCATATATATCTAATATTCTTGCCTTCATTTACAAGAATTTTTCACAAATATGAGCATATATAGTTTATATGTTAATTAAAAGTATGTAAAACTTTGATTTGATTTTATGTGATTTTATTTAGTTTTCGTGATTGTCAATTTATGGAGTTGATGAGGGTTTTGTGCAGGACTGGGTAGGTCTACCTGCCGGCGTGAAATTTGACCCGACGGACCAGGAGTTGATCGATCACCTCGAAGCTAAAGTAGAAGGAAAAGAATCGAAATCTCATCCATTGATTGATGAGTTCATTCTTACCATTGAAGGTGAAGATGGGATTTGCTACACGCATCCTGAAAAGCTTCCAGGTCAGTCAGAACTACTACTCACTGTGTGTTTCTTGACCATGCACAAGATTACAATTTAGGGTTTTTTGTTTTCTTGCCAACATATATATATTGGTTGCACCTAAGTAAACCTAACTTTGATTTTCATGCCAATCTTTGTTTTTTTTTTCTTTTTCCAGGAGTAACACGAGACGGATTGAGTCGGCACTTTTTCCACAGGCCGTCGAAGGCCTACACGACGGGCACGAGGAAACGACGAAAGATCCAGACCGAATGCGACCTGCAAGGCGGGGAGACGCGGTGGCACAAGACGGGCAAGACCCGGCCGGTGATGGTGAACGGCAAGCAGAAAGGTTGCAAGAAAATCTTGGTTTTGTACACCAACTTTGGCAAGAATCGGAAGCCGGAGAAGACGAATTGGGTGATGCATCAGTACCATTTAGGGCAGCACGAAGAGGAGAAGGAAGGCGAGCTCGTCGTGTCCAAGATCTTCTACCAGACTCAGCCCAGACAATGCAACTGGTCCGACAGGAGCGGCGGCGCTGCTGTACTACTCAACACCGCCGCCGGCGAGGGAAACAGCGAACGACGAGACATGAGCGGTTCCTCTAAGGACATGAACATCACTCAAAGAGACGATTTCTCGGCAGCTGCTCCGCCTGTCAACGTCGCTGCTCCAATTCCCAGTTACAGCGCCATCGATATTCAGCAGCTGAAAGCTGATCATTTCAGCTTCCTGCCCTTCAGAAAATCGTTTGATGAGGTACGATAATTCGAACGTTATTTGATTGAAATTAGCGAGTCGTCTGAATTAGATAAAGATCACATGAAAACGCATTATTTTGAGTGGTATTTTCAGACATATTCATGTATTTTTACACTTGAATTAAAGGTATTTTAGTTGAAATTTATGTTGTTCTAATTAGTGTGAAGGAAAAGAACATCTTAATTTCCACATTTCCGTTGCTTATGGGGAAAGCATGAAAAGTATAGGAGACTTTCTTGATTATAACAGCCTGCATGCTAATTAAAATCAAGATTAATTAGTAGTTCACCCACCAGAACCAAATTAAAAACCGAGTATTTCCGAAATTAAAAATAATGATAATAATAATAATTTAAGTACATGGAGGTATTAATTAAGGTGGAAATAATTGATGATTAGTGGGGTTAATTGCAGGCTGGGAATATAGGGGAAACTTCAATTGCAAGGGAAGGTGGAGGAGGAGGAGGAGGAGGAGGAGGAGGAGGAGGCACGTGCGAAGAGCGTGAGATGGGACAGCATCACGTGAGCCATGAGCATGACATGGGGCAGCATCACGTGAGCCATGAACACCATCACCATAGTCATCAGATCGCTGCAGCTACAGCATTTCATATAAGCAGGCCATCACACTCCATCTCCACCATTATCTCTCCGCCACCCCTTCACCACACCTCCATTAACATTCTTGATCAAGATCACTCCTTCCATGTCCCCAGAATCATCCTCCCTCCTGAAAATTTCCAGGTACATTTTCACTAATTTTATTATATGCAATTGCATTATTCGTCTAATAATTTTCTCCAACTTTGTAATCTTTTTTTAATTCTTGATTTGAACATTAAAAAAATGTATATATACATATGTGAAAACTTACTCTCATACAACGGTGACATAAACTTTTAGAAAAGAAGCCCACTATATCTCTGGCGGTTGTGAGTCTGTGTTTTCCCTTTTCTTAAAAATGTAGGAAGTCTCAAATCTTCTTTCTTTTTCTTTTTGTTTTTTCTTAGCAGATTATTTTTAACGCTATTAAAAATACTAATAGGCACAAAACCTCGTTGAACAAAAAAAGACAACTCAATGAGAATTTTTAATAAAAAAAAAAAACTGCCCACGACCTCCGGCAGCAAAGAGTCGCGTTTCCACTCTTCTTTTTAAAGTTCAGGGGATTGCATTGTCCTTTTTTTTTATTTTTTCAGGAATTCTTTTTCTTATTTTTATTTTGATCTAGGATTCTGTAGCATTTAACTCAAACGACAAAATACCTACACCCTTAATTGATTAGTGGGACACATTTTTAAAATTATAACAAGATAAATTAAGAGTAATATATTTTCTTGAAAAGAAAAAATAAGAAATTATAAACACCAAGTGTAGCTACATGCAGGTTGAGATTGATAATGATGGCTTAAGTCAAATGAGAGTGAGGAAAATTCAGAACTAAGTCTCTTCCATTCAACCTGGAATTGTGACTGAAATTTTGTATGCCAGCTATAGTGTTTACATTAATCATAACTTTCACTTTAGACATGACTCCCTGTCTTTTTGCAGACAATACATGATCATATGAATAATTATACTATGCTTTTGTTTTCTTGTAGTAAATGATGAACAAGTATAATTAATAATATTATTGTCTTTGAGCAGCAACAACAACAACAGCAGCAGCAGCAACAGCATCATAAACTTGGAGGAAGGTCTGCATCTGGATTGGAGGAACTCATAATGGGATGCACATCAACTGACATAAAAGAAGTAAGTATAACATACATTATGCTATTTTTTTTCACCTTTTTTTGACTACATTTATATAAAGAAAAAATATTTAAATCTACTATTTAATTTACATTTTTTCAGTCCCGTAATTATATCCCTTTGACGGAAAAATCATTTTTTGTCCCCATATCTTAGGGCTTTTTTTGAACTGGTCTTATTTGTTGCATTTGTCTCACATTTAGTTCTATTTGTTTTATTTTTTATCAAATTTGGTCCCCAACAATATTTTCCGTCAAATTGTTAATAGAGCCGTCAAGTTTGTTATTGAGGCAAGACTCTGCCACTGTTGACGGCTCCGTTAACAATTTGATGGAAAATACTGTTTGGGACCAAATTTGAGAAAAAAATTGAACAAATGGGACCAAATGTGAGACAAATACAACAAATTGGACCAAATCAAAAAAAGTCCTAAGATATGGGTACCAAAAATGAAATTTTCCCCCTTTTGATATTTTAGTCCTGTAACTTGTTAATGTTGTAAAATAGTGCATCATGATTTTAGTACAAAACCAGCTGGAATTAAATCACGAAATTAGAAAAGGTGAAGGACCGTTTTATAAACTCTAACAAATTACAGATTAAAGTGCTAACTATTTATAATTATAGAATTAAAAATACAATTAAGACTAAATCTACTAGTCTAAGTAATTAATGAAGGTTATTATTATTATTATAAAAACTAAAAGAGAGAGTGGTAGAACCCTTTTCTTTATCATCTCTACTTTATCTCCTTTTTCTTTTCCAATCTCTAGTGTTTAGATGGTCTCCATATATAGTCGAATATGATCTTTCTCTTCAATAATATGAAAAAGTTCGAGATATTTAGGCAAAGTTAGTAGGAGGCTGGACCCTGTAACTCTACTGTTACTTTATTTCAGTACAATAGAAAATTAAAATTAGTGATTATAAAATATCAAGTTACGATTTAAAGTACTCGTCGGTTAATATATATATACTTTGAGCAAAAATAATAATTTTTTTTAGTAAAGTCGTCAGTGTCATGGCGGGGATTTAAGCGAAAATAATATTGATCTTATCACAATATATATATATATATATATATATAGTCGTTAATTAGTGACAATAATTGCCTATTAAATTGTCACTATATATAAATAACTTGTGACACATGTAGTGAAAATATAAGACAATGATTGTTCTATTTGTTGTTATTATGCATGTATTACTAATTATTTATATATAGTGATAACTTTGTGCATAATTTTTTAATGACTGATTATTCCTAGGGAGAACATTTACTTAAAATATCACTATTGAAATTGTGAAAATATTTTGTAGTGAAAAATTAAATAAAATTCTTATAAGTTAATATACATATATATATATATAATTAGTCACAACTTTAATATTGTAACTTATAATTATTGCTAATATTCTCTTTATTTGTAGTTGCTTTATTGGCAAACTATATTAAATTCCACATTTTTCTTAATTAATCAGAATTTCAAAATTTCCCTCCTATATCAGCTGAAATACCAATCTTGCTTTCCAAAATTAAACAAATAATCTCCATTCCTGATATCAATAATGTATATCACCACTCTAATTTTCTTCCGAAAAAATTGCATTTTTCATTACATAACTTAGCACTTGTACACTATTAATTAGTCGCATAGCTTACGAAATTTTCGAAAATAGTCCCACATCTTTAAAAAATTCTCACTTTCAGTCCTCCTACCAACTTTCATTAGGAAACTAATGGAAAAAGCACGTGCAAGTCACATGTTCGTTTCCCCCCATTCTCAAAAGATAATTGTCACGTGACTTACACAGGGTTTTTTCTTCAATTTCCTGAGGGAAGTCGATAGTAGGACTAAAAATGATATTTTGCAAATTATGGCACTAATTTCGAGAATCCTATAAGCAACGTGACTAAAAATATACCAAGCCTAAGTAATGGAATGGAAAACAATTTTTCCTTTTCTTGATATAATTCTTCATATCCCTTTTTTTTTATTTGTCATGATAAAAAACTTTGCTTGCATTTTTGTGGCCAAAACCTCATATAATATGGAGCAATAATATATACTTACATAAATATATTGCAAAACTTATATATATATATATATATATATATATAAAGCCATCAATTGTGGGAGCTGCAACAAGAATCCTCTTTTCCTCTACTTTTGAATGAATAAAAGTGATAAATTGGAGCTAAAATCTTTTACAAAGCTGTTTTTAATTTGAACTGTTGCTGCTAGTTGTATATACGACTAGAACACCAACAATTAGTACAAATTAAAGAATATTATTACAAAGATTGAGAAAAGCTAAATCCTTAGATGTACTTTCGAATAATTAAAACAATTATTCGCATATTAATAAAGATCAATGTAACTCAGAAATCAAAAGTACTATAAATCCATGAGAAAAAAAAATAAAAAGAAAAAGTAGAATTAAAGAGAAAGAATAAGAATGGTAAGCCCAGAACTTTTGTCCTTCCCTGTGGCATCCTAGGAAAATAAAGAAGTCAGGAAAGAGACAGTTTTTTCAGTTGTGATTTCATGTCTCAATTACCATGCACGCACTCCCACACTACCATACCACCTTCCTACAAAAATACACTCTTCTGCATGCATATATTTCTGTTTTCATCAATCCCAATTAATTCAAAGTCACATCACCAACGTAATTTCGTTCTTGCACTAAAAAAAAGTGACTTCATAGCTACGAAAAAAAAATTTAATATTGAAATTAGCATCAAACTAGTTAGAAATTAAAATTTTTATTATTAATTTACATTATTTGATATGTATTTTAAATAATTTGTTGTTAAATTCACCATTAAGTAAATTTTCATTGTTAAATTCATTAGCAAGTAAATTTTTTATACTAAGTAATTTAGATTAGTAACTAGAATTTTACTTGCTAATTCGTTCGACGCTAGTTTCTTTTCGTAGTTATTAAGGTATTTTCTTGCAGTGTTATTTCTTTTGCTTATAAATATTGTGATTTAGATGGTGTTCGGCTAAATTTATATAAGAGCTTATATCTTTTAATCTTATAATAACGTGTTTGATCATATTTTAAGAATAAAGTTTTTAAAGTGTTTGAATAAAATAAGATTACGGAATTTGTAAGATGATCATATTATATAATTCATGCGGTCAAATTTGAAGGAGTTTGTTAAATTTAATTACTAAATAAATTGAAAATTCCTTACTTTTCTTAAATGAACTTCTAAATTCTGAACATCTTAAATGAACTTCTAAATTCTGAACATCTTATTTTTCGATCTTATAACCTCGTTCTCTAGACATTTCATGTTTTCCAATACCTATAAACTCACCGGAACACCCTGTTAATTAGGTTCGACTAGAACCCGATTTGCATTAGAATCTCTCGACTGCGCACACACACAACACACAGTGAATAAGCTGGAACTTAACCTAGTTAATTAAATAATAATGATGATGAAAATGTGGCATTAATGTGGTGCAGGAATCATCGATGGGAAACCCGCAAGAAGCAGAATGGTTGAAGTACTCCAGCTTCTGGCCTGATCCTGACAACCCGGATCATCATGGATAGAAAACAAAGCGGAATCGAAAACTTCACAACAGTACTTCACACAGACAAAATCATTGCCTTTATCATTACTACTCTTGAAGCCTTGTTTTCATGAGGGACCATGCATGTCATCACATATTGTTTCTACTTTTTCCAATCTTTTTCTCTAAATTCCAGGTCCTGATGATAGCTTCAAACTCATGAACCAAAACCTCCATGTTGGAAAAGAGAGAAAAAGATGAGAGAGAGAGAGAGAAGAGAGAGAAAAAGCTGCTCTCCTTCTGACAAACACAAGACCAACAAAACCCCTTCCAAAGCAAAATTCTTGTTGCATGAAAATCATCACCCTGATGATTACTATATGTCATCTTTATATGTTTATTCCTTATAATTATTTGTTCAATTTTTACTTATTTTTTTGTATAATTTGTTTTTTTTTTTATTACAAGAAAAAGCACTACAGACATTAAAGCACAGTGAAACTTTACTTTGTTTATAGCATCTTTTTGTATGGGAATACTTAATTGTAGGAAGGGGCAGTGCATGGCATGGAGATCTTTAATTTCCCTTTATGACAATGCACAGCTTGTCCTCAAATAATTAACATCATGAATTGTTAATTACCATGTTGCTTTATTTTGTCGAATTGCATGCAGTTTCATTGCAGAATTAAGATCTTTAAAGAGATTGATCAGAGCTTATATTTGATTTCCAAAGTAGTAAAGCAGGTCATGCATGTGTGCCAATTAGAAAAAATTAATTATGGGATCGATTTCTATCTAAGATGGATCAAATATTTTGCAATTTACGATGTAAATGTTTCTGTACCACGGGGAAATTCTAATCCAGACCTGATTCGGCCGAACCTAAATCAATTATATTGGCAAGTGCAATACACTTGTCATGTGATTGGTGTACAGATTAGAGAAAGTGACCATTCACATAGCAAATGTATCACACTTGCTATATGATTGGTATGGTTCGACCAAACTTGATCCAGGCCACGTTATCTTGATTTGTCCGTAATGCTAATTAACATGAACGAATACATCGTGATTATTGAATTTTACTTGTCCATTTCCATCAACCTTTTTGATGAAAAGTACATAGATATATTCTCATATTTATGGAATTTCGAACTTATACTCTTAGTTGTAAGGTCTCAATCTTAATTGTTATATTTTTTTTGTTCTTCTTCTTTAAAGCCCGTGACCTGTCTTTCAATTCATAAAACTTTAATCTGTAACCTATCTTTCACAAGAATAATGTACCACTGTTTTGCTACTTGATAGCACGCCCCTCCATTGAGAAGCTTTTACGGGATCCTTATCCACCAAAATTTTTACGCAAGATTTATGTAGTTTTGAAAAATTTCTTATACGTCGGTTTTTACTGAATTATTTTAGGTGAATCATAATACGGCCATATATCAATTATTTATATTATGGTACGTATAGAGTATCATAAAATTACAATTTTACTCCTCGAGGAAAGTTGGATCTACTATCGCTATACTGTTATGTGATTACGTGTAATTTAATGAAAGTGATCGATCCTACAATGAGTAAAATAAAGCTTTTCATATATAATTAGTTGGGTTTAATAGAACCGACAACAATTTCCAAATAGGACTATACACTACAAGAAATATGACATTTAACCATGGTTAATTGTCGTGGTTAATACTAAATAGCCGTAGTGAATAGTCATTGACCACGGTCAAATAACGGTTGTCGGCCGTGGTTTTTGCGAGTGTAGCCAAAACATTTGCCATGACTAAAAGCCGTGACGAATATTTTTACCACGATTTCTAGCCGTGAAAAATAAATTTTTTGTGGTGGAAAAGTTAGTTTTCGCAATGATTTTTATTTAATCATAATTAATATTAACTATTTACCATAATATTTTGCCATAATTTTTAAAAATGTAGCTAATAATAACTTTTTTTCTAGTGATACTTAACTTTTTTCCCTCTTTTCTCTATCTTTCTTTTTTGGAGTGTGGAATGAAAGAATATTTACCTACATCAATCGTTTCAAACAATGAATTATATATCAAAATTAACACAGGTACAAACTACATGACTTAGATAAAATACATATGCAAAAATTGCAATTTTTGTTCCGTAAATTATACTTAATATTCATTATGAAAATAAAGGACAATAATTTAAAATAAATGGTAAATGAGAACATTTGTGGCTAGAAAATGCCAATTTGATCGAAAAATGTCACATGACAACTGTAAATTGGGGATATTTTATGGCCAAATTAGCGACTTCCGACGACAAAATGCGCCTCTGTGTGGAATGATGTTGTTGCTACTGTATAATAAGTATATTATTTATTATTGTAATAATTAGGTGGGGAAAAATGCTTTTTTGGTCCCGTAAGACTAGGACATTATTTATTTTGGTACTACAACTTAGGTAGGTGGCTTTTTTAGTCCCATAAAACACGTTTTTCAGCTTTTTTGGTCCCGTAAGACTAGGACATTATTTATTTTGGTACCACAACTTAGGTAGGTGGCTTTTTTAGTCCCATAAAACACGTTTTTCAGCTTTTTTGGTCCCAACACATGACATTTTGGGACCAAGAAAAACTGAAAACGTGTTTTATTGGACTAAAACAACCACCTATATTTGGGACACAAAAGAACTAAAAACGTGTTTTATTGGACTAAAACAACCACCTACATTTGGAACCAAAAAAACTGGAAAATGTGTATGAGACTAAAACAACCACCTACCTAAGTTGCACATGATTTTTTGGGATCAAAAAAATTGAAAAACGTATTTTATGGGACTAAAACAACCACCTACCTAAGTTGTGGTACCAAAATAAATAATACACTAATCTTACAGGACCAAAAAAGCATTTTACCCTAATTAGATGTTAGTTTATGTGATATTGTTGATATGATTGTCGTATTTGTCTATATTTAATATTGATAACCAACAAAACTGATTGTAATTACTTCATTTCAATTAATAAAGTTCATCGCATTCAATTAAAAAAAAAAAAAAGGAAAATACTGCCTCCGTTTCCACATTAAGTCTAATTTGAGGATGTAAACAAGTTAGCCAGTACAAAATTATTTTGATCCATTCAGTTTAACTATTTTAATTGCACCGCAATTATTTTTTTCATTTTTCTATGCTCTTTAAACCTGCTTTAATTATTCGATTCCAGATTCCAGCTTTTCCTGCCAATTGTTTGTAGATATGCTTTTCTTAACTCTGGAGAGAGAGAGAGAGAGAGAGAGAGAGAGAGGGACGTGCATGCATATATATATATATATATATATATAGGTGTATGTATCCTTTTGCTGCATGTAGTAAAGTAAATGAAGATGCAGCTGCATCGACGTAGTTTCTTATACTTAGGGGAATAAAGACATGTAGCAGATATCATGTGTTGCATGTACAAAGTTTTCTATAAATTAAATATTAATTAAAGCTTCTTAATCTTAGAATTATATCTCAGAATCTCCCGACTCAGAGGAATACTACTCTCCTCTCTTACAATATCTTCTTTCGATTCGATTCGATTCAGTTCAGGAAAACTGAACTATTAATGATTATTGTTGTTGAATCAATTGGTCTGAAATTACTGCTTCTGGAAATGTGGAATAATTAGATATAGGTATATAGATATAAGCAGCTGATTAAGTAGGTACAAGCACCAGCTTTTTGGCTTGAAAAGATACATCTCAAAGTAGCATCCGATGCACATTGGTTCAAACCCACTTCAATGGCTTTACTATGTGATCTGAGTAGAGAGTAGCGATCTCTTCAAAGGCTCCCAGATTGAAGTGTGGACCCTGAGAACGATAAGATCATCAGGCGAGTTGAGAGGTCTCTAATTAAAACCCTTCGATACTTAAGTTAGTTCGAGATCGAGATAGATAAATTCGACCTGAGAGTATTTAATATAGCTGGATGTAATGTGTCTTGCCACAAAATGAGGTGAAATGAATCTATTTATAGGGTCAAATATGCCCACTTGTCTGGTCTATATGACGTCATCTCCAATCATGAATTTCAGAGGATCTATGGTCCAGATTTCAGGTCACTGGAGCAGGTGGATGGAGTGGGTTGGGTTGAGTGACCCGACCCTAGATAGAAAGATGCGGATCGTGGGAGTCTCAAGGGAAAACTCTAATTTGGTGTTGTAAGTATGGGGTGGTATTTGTTGTCCTATACAAATCTAACTCTATAAATTCTTGGTCCAGTAATTTTTTAAAATTCACAGGCTAGATTTGTCCTCAAATTGTCAAGTTTTTTAATTACATAATTAAATTGTCAAAATTGATTCAACAGGATCAAAATTGCCAACCCCTATATATACTTATAAGATCAAAATTGCAATTTAGGGATGTAAAATTTTGGCAAAAAATAAAAGCTGTGGGTCATATTTAAAGATGCCAAAATATGTATTGGTCCAATTACTAAATCAAATAAAGAAATAATTTGGTGCTTTATTCGGGATTCATCTGTCTTAGAGGACTAAAATTGTACTCTTTTTTTCCTGAATTAGAATTCATGGAATTTTATTAGCGGATTGAATTTTCTATTCAAAATTTTATTGCATCTTTTATTCCATCCAGCATGTATATACATACCTAAATTAAATAAATGACGTAATTTTCGCACATAGCTTGTATATGTTAAGATAGACAGAATTATCTATTTTAAATCACATTACATATATTTTATTTTAGGATAAATTACAACCACCTCCTTTTGGTACAATTACAAACCACTTGACTGTTTGAAAAATTACAAACATTACTTAAATTTGACGTTCGTATAATAATGAGCCCATTTCGTTAGCCTCCATTATATTCTCATTCAAATTTTGTGGTGAACTATCAAAATGCCCTTTTCGATTATGACTTATGATTTTATATATATATAATTTTTATAAATTTCTAACATATTTTTATGGACTAATATGCCCTAAGAATTATTACTTTACCTGCTCTCGGAACATTTTTAAAATATATTTTTTAAAAATTTTAGCGAGGTAAAGTAGTAATTTTCATCTAATCAGCTAGTGGCTATACAAATTATTTTTCATTTTGAGAAGGTATTCATAATTATTCAAACAACAAGGATAGTTACAATTATACGAACTCATGGGAGGTAATTGTAATATACCCTCTCTTATAAATAGAATAGTTATAATAGAATTGTGGAATAGAAAATTTAATCTAGATTTAAAGAGACCAATCTCAATTAAACTTACTAAAAATAGAAAGATATAAGCACAAGTGAATGTATTAGGCAAAGAAAAAAACACTTAAGAGATATTGTTCAACACCAATTAAAAATAAACCAATTGCATCAGGCAATGAAAATATTGTCGATCATAATGTAAGAAAATAAAACACATACCGATTTATCAAATGGGTTTATTCTATGGGACTAAGCTTGTAATTTGACCCGAGTGCTTTTCCCTCCATTCAACCGACTAAGACGCACATGTTTCTCACATGCCTTTTGCCGTTATATTTTAACGGCAGAACATGAAATGATCAAATGTGTAACCATTTTGTCCTCATTCCTTCTATTTTAACTAAACACTAAACTACTTTGAAAAATTCATAAAAACGCACGACTATTTTTGAAATGGACTTATTCTACGGGACTAAGTTTAAAGATATAAGAAGGAATAATGGCCGTATAGTACTGGATGAGAAGATCTATATTATAAGGAGAGAGTGGGCAGAGAAGTGTCCCTTTCCACATGCAATATTGAAAAAAAATAAAATATTTGTATAAAGTTGATATTCATTTCTTTGGCTTTATGGAAGATTTTGGATGCTTTTAAAAGCTGAAGTAGTATTAACAGTGTGTGTGTGTGTGTTTGTTCAGATTCGGTTTGGTAAAGAAGTTGCACAAGGAATTATATATGTAGTGGTATGAGGAATATATCACGTACCACCTTTTCTTGGATTCTTTCAATGGCTTATCTAAGAGATGGGACGTCATGGAAAATATGCCAAATTTGTTATTTTTTCTTTTATTCCCAATTTTTTATTTTTAATATGCAAGAGTGAAAATATTTTATTTTATATGACTTTTTTTTACCGATAATGATTCTTTTTACTTGTCGGACGTAACTTTTTCTTTTTAATTATGAGTTTTTCAATCATTACCTTAATAAATTAATACAATATATATTTTTTACAATGTATTAATATAACATCAATAATAATTTTAGATTGATGAAAAATATGTGTATCGTGTTTATTCAAATAAAAAATACATTGATTTGCATCATTAATAATAGAAAATATAATTTCATCCATTAATTTAAATATATTTTTACTTTGTACAAAAGCTGGAAAACACACATTTCTCATTGAAACATGAGCCGAGAAATTTGTGGGTAATGGGTCGGGTTGTTAGGATTCGTCGGTGTGCACAAAAATTCCCAAGCTTAAATTTTTCACCAACTATATATCAAAGTGAACAGTAGGTCGTGTCAGAGTGTTACAAAAATTAAGTTCAAATAGACTCATCATGGACACCTCATTGAACGGACTAACTTTCGAGGAATACTCCTTACGCCAAAATTCATTGGGACTCTAAGCCTCAACTTGAATATTGTGGCTCCACCGACATTCTAACAAACCCAGTTTCTACTGGATCAAGTATTATAAACCAGCTACCGTCATCATATAATACACTCATATAATAATGGCGAGTTCTACTTTGAGTTCATGACACTCAAATAGAGACCTAAGGACCGACAACCAAATCACTACGTCGACGGTAGCAATATAAGCAGTTGATGCTGAAAATACTTTGGTCCCAAGGAAGATAATGAAGAATGGAGCACTTTTAGTAGTTTTTTAGCACTGATACAAATTTCCAGGGAGTGATTTTGGTGGTGGGCTGCATAAACATAGAGGACCTGTTCCTCCCCAAACTGGCTACCAGCCATGAACCAAACTTTCACCTTTAAACTATGGTGTGAACTCCAGAACCATGAACATGGACACTAAAAAGACAAACTATGAGATATAACAAAGGGCATGCGCACATAGCTATATTAAGTATTCATCAAAGGTGATTCAGTTGAAACTATTGGAATAAATTACGTTAAGACGTAGACATCGATACATTACTCATACGAGGGACTTGAGGCCTGAGCAGTCAGTAATAGTTATTTTCTAGCTACAATGATTCAAATGCTTTACTATAGTGTTAGAACCTCAGGAAACTGCCTTATGTTCGCCAATTTTCACTATCCGCTCGACCGGATTTATAATTGGGTGGTCTGCCATATGCAGAAACACAGAAACAACCAAGAAAATAAAGGCAACTGGATCCTATAAGAACTCCCTACCTATTCTATGTTCACTCACTTACTCATCCACTTCTATAATTCTAATTCTGTTCTTTTCTTGGAAGCGAGTGTTTTGAGCACCGAGCAACATGTAAAAGGACAACCTGATGCATATATATACTAATGGAACTACAAGTCATATCTTACCCAAACTATGTACAATGTTGAGAATGTATCTACCTCAAGTCATGTCTTCTTTTTTCCTTTATTCTTTATTTACCACTAATTCACACGACTACTACTTTATAACAGTTTGTGTGCATCATACGCCATGTACAAGCTAGCAGCTCAGAGAAGGGTTTTAGCAAGCACGCGCTTCAGTCAGCTGCCTCATGACTGGTCCATAATTACCCGAAACTTTTAGAGATGAAAAGAGGCAGGATAACCTAGCCATCATTGCCCTTCTCCTCATCATTCTGGGCACAACCATCAGCTCCTTACCAGAGTCGTTGGAACAAGGGCCATGATATCCTTCAAGATCTGCTTTTGTAATTAATACAGCATCTCCGGACACAGACATTGCTTTAGAAGCCATACACTGCTGCTGATATTCTTGAACTGCCTGAAAGCAGAACATCAAGTTGAGAAACCTTCGAACCACCTTGATCATATGAATAAGTGGCTTAAAACAAAAATTCAGCCCAAAATGCAATTTCATCAAATGATTGTTTACCTTCCATTGTGACGGAGCCAATAGCACCCTGGGTCGTCTAGACCGAACATATTCAAATGCAGCAGCTGGACTCATATGCTTGTATTCAACCTGAACATTGTAGTGTCAGATTGTCAGCAATTAACCAGAGGCATTGCTGCACAATATATTCTACACAGAAAATTGAGCAGTACCAGATAACAAAGAACAATGGTTGTGCTCCTCCCTCTCCCCGCTTTGCAGTGGACATATGTCGTTTGACCAATAGAAGCATTTCCTGCGACAAAAAGGAATGATCAACAACTGATTAAATTAGCATACAACTGTTTGACAACGATTGTACTATCATGCACTAAACAAACATAACAGAGACCAAAATTAAACGAAGCCACATACTGTGAATGAAATCCACAGCTCTGTTGATGTCCACAAAAGAAGGAGCAAAGAGGTAATCCCTGGTAGGGATTTCAAGATGGTCTATCCCATGAGCCTGGAAAATGAAAATACAAAGAGTAAGGCAATTAAGAAAAAACTGACAAAAGAATTAATGTTAATACTTCAATTATTCCACCATGGACGGACGGCCTCAATTGTCCAAACCGCCAAATATACAGCCTCAATGGAAAACTATTTTACAATTCCTTTTAGTAGGCTAACAAAACAGTTAAAACTTCATCTTTGCATTTAATTTTGATTACTATGTTGTCTTAAGTTGATAAATGAAATTCATTGCTCCAAGGCAACAAAAGCACGACTTCAAGGTGAAAAACAAGCCAACAATCTAGTTTCCATTTTCTTCACCATCTGCATTGTAGATAATGATGTATGAAGTTACATATAAAACATTCATTGCAACTAACACTACAAATCAATCCAGAATGGCACATCCAATTGGCAATCTACATATGAAATGGAAAATCACAATCATAGTCAGATTTCTCAACAGATTGTGGCAATTATTTCGAGAAAGCTTCATCAATTTACACACGCACACACAATATATATATATATATATATATATATTGTTGCAGCAGTTCCATCCAACAACCAGCTTAGTATGCCAATAAAAATATTTTCACAACAAAAACCGGCCTTGAGCTCCATGCTGCCACTATTTGAATCAAAAGCTCATGGAACTTGCATATGGCCCTTATTAGGAATAGAGAACAGAATAGGGAGCATCAGACATGAAATAGTAACCCCAAAAGTATGAAATCAATTTAGGAAAGAGAAACAAAACCACTCACATAGTATAAAGACGTTGGCACCAGAGTTTCATATGGCTCATTCAGAGTAATTACACCACCAACTCCAAGCTGCTTCAAGCGAGGTACATCCTTTGGGAATGGAACAGCCCCCAATAGGAGAAACTAAATATTCATCAAGAAAGCAAACTTAGCATATGTACTTTGTGTAATCTTCTCAAATAGAGTGAGACGAAAAGGTTTTAGGGGCCACGATGACGAGGATATCGTTAAGGAAAGAATCGGATTCATCATAAATTTAACTCAACAAGCATCATCACCAAACCTTGATCAAGAAGCAAACCCCTAGAAATATGTATACTTAAGAATTCAATCTAACAATATATTGCTGCTGATAAGTATGAAAATACTGATTTGTTTTTCCACGCTTATAAGATAAATTCTATTTCATCAAATTTTCAACAATATGCCAAAAAGCATAATAAGAATGGATGGCAATAATAAAAAGGAAATTAAAAATGAACTGACAAAAGTTGATGCTAACAATTAAACAGAGTAATTACCTAAAAACTAACTACATGTAGTCAACTGATAAAAAAAATTAATAATAATAATATTAATAAGGCTACATAAGGTATCTCATGTCCAGATTTTATACCTGATCAATCTGATCCCACCACCGGAACTCAGATTGAATTTTGTTCCGGAAAACGTTATACAAAAGGGTCGGGTAGAATAGGATCCGAGCCCCAGCTCCGACTAAAGCCCTCTTCGCATCAACACGAACTTCGATCAGCCTTCTTTCTTTATCACTACTGCTCTTGACAATACTCTTTGTGGAATCATCCAGCTCCTCGATCTTCATGGCAATCAACAATCAACAAAGGAATATGAAAACTAAATGATCTGCGGAGAGAATTGACAGCGAAACAAGAACCCAGAAACCAACTGACAGAAACAATCACTAAAGGCCCTCAATCGAATGAAATTAAATCCACCGGATCGACTGAGTAAATGCGGGTGATCATCCAAAGGCTAATTACAGGCTAGGGATTTGTGAATAATGGTAAAACTCAGGGAAAAATTGCGATGATCAAGAGAGGGGTTCGTCGGAATCGGGATGATCCAGCCATTATGAGACGAAGATTGTGGAAAATCGAGAAGTGGGAGTGTGTGCGAAGAAGCAGGAGAGTTGGATGGATTGAGGTTAGCGAGAGAAGTCAAAATGGGAAAGAGGGGTGCGAGTGGGGGCAATAAGCTCGGGAGTTGTGGTTTCTTTATTTTATCAAGAAAATTGGATTTTCCAACCATTGGATAATCCCACAAGATTATTAGATCGGATGGTTGGTTTTTATCTAAAATTTAGCAAAATGACACTTTTAGTCCCATAATAAAGGGGTTCAACACTTTTAGTTTCATAGAATACGGGGTTCAACATTACTTTACGTAATTTTCAATATAATCCCATTTTTTAAGTTTGGCTAGTATTTTCTTGTTTCAATAATTTAGAAGAACACGAAAATTTGTTTACATACCCAAATTAGAAAAATTCGACACAGCTATTCCTATACTTTATGGAATTTTCAAAATGATCCCAAAAGTGGAAAACTCAACACGTTTAGTCCCATAAAGCAAATGACTAAATGTGCCGAGTTTTCTCAATTTTAGGACCATTTTAAAAATTTCATAAAGTAGAGGACTAAATGTGTTGAATTTTCCCAATTTTGAGACCATTTTGAAAAATTCATAAAATATAAGGCTAAATATATTGAACCTCTATCTTATAAAATTAAAATATGATTTTGCCCTAAATTATTTATCCAAATAGATTTGTTTGGATCGAATCAATTATCCAGCAATTGTATTTATCACGCTTTTTTCAAGTATGTATTAATGAAATTGGATTTGGATTGATCAATAATATCTTAGTCTAGTTATTAAGGTTGATGTCTCGAACAAATTCGAAATTATGGATAGATTCACATCAAACATATCGGTATTTATCTCACTTTATTATAGTTTATTATAATTTATTACATTTTTCTCAATTATACTATTGATTGGGTATGGATATATTCAGGTGCTTACCCTAAAAAAAATCTATCTGGAGTGGAACTTTTTTAATTTTTGTTACAATTCGCGTCTCATCAAATAAATTTGAACAAGTAAAATGTGTTTTCTATCATTGCACAATTTCTACGTGATATGTATTTATTCAAATTTAAAACATTAATCAAGCATAAAATAATTACTCTGTTATTTTATTAATATTTTGTTTGAATGAGTTTATAAGTTTTTTAAACGTCTTATAAAATATTTAAAAACTCAAAAAGTGTTGTAAAGAATTTAAATAAATCTTTCTAAAAGCCAAACTTATGAAATTTGAAACTTTTGTGAGAAAAACAAAGAGTTGCTGACTTATTTGTAAAATTTTAGTAAGATTTTTTAAATAATTAAAAAATTAACATTACTTATATCTTATAATACACATGATTTTACTTTAACAGCATACTTCAAATATTTAATTTTAAAATAAATTAACATCTTCCATCTTCTAAAATATTTATTAAAAAAAATATTTCATAAAATACACTAGTTTGAGAAAGAGATATAAATGAATTTAGCTAAAAAAAAAAATGATTTTACATCTATCTATCAATACTATTAATTAAGTGAGAGTAACCATTGTTTCACGAAATGTACATTGATGAAAAATGCCCTCAACATATTTATTTTTACCATCTTGTTAAAGTTAATCTTCTATCAATAATAATATATATAAGGTCAAATCATCTTATCAGTTTTGGCTAGTTATTAAGTGTGAGGGCTTTAGGGTAATTAATTTTGATTGACAAATTGTGTGTTGACTAAAATACACTAACAAGGTAACACTCTCTTTATTCACTTAATTTTAGCAATAATTTTCTTACTGCATATTAAAGTTAATATTAAATAATTTTGGCACATTATTATTTTATTTTCTTTTATTTAATCAAATAAATATAATTAAATTTTAAATTATGTACACTCGTTGAATGTATTTCAACTGCTAGTATTATAGTAGTGATTTAACCCTTCTATTTTCAACAATAAAATTCGTGTAACAGAAGTATACTTATGTTGCTATTCTTTGATGGTTAGTATTTATGGTAGTAATCATACGTAGGGGTGACAATTGCTTTCGAATTCAAACAAAATAGGCCTGAACTCAATCCTATTAGGGACAAGCTCAGTTCCAAAAAATAGAGACCACGAGGGGTATCGGGTCCCAAAACTTAAGACCCACACGAATCAGAGATGAGTCTTGAGTCCATAAGGACGCCCTGATAGAATTAATTTAATATACATATATACATATATTTATATAATTTTTTATGTAACTTTTTCATCCCTTCAGTAGGACCCTTCATCCCAGCCCCAAGTTAGAGTCTGGTCTTGCGTTTCCTCATTGTGCCCTAGCTCTCTCTTCCCTCTTTCTCGATTTCTCTTCCACTCGTTCTACCCTCACCTCACCTCGTCGCTCACCCTTGCCATCGTCCTTTGTTGTTGTTGTCGTTGTGATTGCCGCTCTCTCTTCTTTCTTTCCTTTATTTATATAAAAAAAAAACAAAAACAAAATAGGGAGTTGGGTCTATTGGGTCGGACCCGTCCGGATAGGTTTCGAGTCCCGAGTTTGTCCCAACTTCGTATTTTCTTTCGATGTCCCACCCTTCGATTTTGAGTCCTGAGTCTATCATGCGGAATACCATCTAAAATACCTATGGGAGAACTTTTTGTCACACCTTAACGCTAAGGATTTGGCTTCATATTTCAATGTTTCTATGTTATTGTTGTTGTTCATAATGGAGATCTCTTGGACTTTAAGAATAACTTAGGCTTGAATACAAAAGTTTTTTGTTATAATTAGTGTAAGAATAAATTATACACATTTTTTTTTAACTTTTAGAATATAGAAATCTTGTTTTTAATAGCCGAGTTTCAGAATTTTAGACTTTCGAAATTTTGAAACCTCTAAAAGATGAATTTATCCTTAAAGAATAATAACAGGACCAAAAAATTTAGGGATCCACATATTTTTGCGCCCGACGACTTGATCTCAATATGACCAAATGACCTTTTATGGCCATTGATTATATTATCTTCTTAAGTCCAGGATCTACAAATATTGATAATCGTGAATTCAAAAGGTACATTTCCTGACATTAATTCCATTTTAGCTGCTCCACCTGATTCAAAATTACTTAATCTGACTTAAATATTGATGGCTTATTGTTTGAGGGTCATCTCGACTGAGTATAACAGTTTTTTTGTTCTCAGGTACTCCTTTATTTAAAGTAGAGGCTATTTAAAAATAAATAAATAAAAATAATATATATATATATATATATATATATTTTTTAAAAAAAAAGGTAGAGGCTATTTATGTTTATTGCTTTTGATAGCATGATAACAACAACCTTGACTTGGATCAAAATCTATTTGCATCACCCTAGGACTGTAAACAAATTAAATGTATGCCTAATTAAATAGCGACATGTGCAAACTAACATAATAAATTTCATTTTTTATTTTATCTATTTGTATTTTGATAGTTTAATTGAAGTTCAATTCTTAAAGTAAAAGTATTAATTGATATTACTATTTGGGGTTAAATTCATTTTGATCTCCTGTGATATGGAAAAATACAAAAAAAAAATCCTTATGATAATTAAAAGATTAATTTCACCCTTTGTGTTATGAAGAAAGAATCACACTGCCCCCCGATCAACTAGAACCTAATTTTTCAGGGGCAATCCATATATATAGGGTTGTTGACCTGCTTAGACTAGAGCCCCACTTTAAAGTGTTTGACATACGAAATATGAGAAAAAACCCTTGTTTTTCGAGAGCCAAAGGTTACTTTGCTAAAAATCTGTAAATCTTCCATTAGTTATGTAAAAGAAACCAATAGAATCAAGGGAGAAAGGTTACTGAAGGTATGTTCTCCCATTTTTGTTGTTTTTTTTATTTTATGGTAATATTTGAGTGAGTAAATTAACATATGCGTAGGGTTTTATATTGTTGGAGAGGGAGAAATCGAGACTCCATAATGATTTTTGCTTTTTGTTGGTAATGAAGGTAGGATTAAGGTTTTTGTGGTTTTTATTCTTATTTTTCTGAACATAAAACCGTGAACTTTTTATGTAGGGTTTTTTATTTGGGTTTCGTCTGGAATGAAATTAAAGAGCCTTAGGGTTATCAATAATATTTGAGGTGAGTTTCCCAAATCTATTACTTTATTGCATTTTTGAATATTTTCTTGTTAAATTTCTCGATTAAGAACTTATCTTCTTTATTTTATTACTGATTTGATATAAAGACCAAAATAGAGGAACGATTGGGACTTGGTGCTGTGATGGAGACAATGACGATATGTTGGATATCCTCATTCATATTTTTTGTTTCTTATATTGCTATTCACTATGTTATGTATGGTATATTCATTATGTGTAGACTACATCCAAACCACTTATGCACCCCTAAAACCACCAATAGTTAAAACAAAAAGGATAGACCTAAGAAGCTTGCGAAGAGGGGCCCGGATGAGGTGCAAACCACTTCTACAAGAAAGGGTTTGACACATACTTGCAGCAAGTGCTTGAAGAGAGGCGCAACAAGGACAGTTGCAAGAATCCACCACATTCAAAGTCAAAATTTTACAAGCTAAGGTGAGGTTAACTACAACCAGGGGCGAGCCCATGCCCTATCGATCCCATGCGGCTGACAGGGCTTGGCCCAATGTAGCCCATTGGACTTGCCTTTAATTTTTTTTTTATATACAGTATTTTGAAGTGGGCTTTTGGAGTTGACAAGGCCCTGTTAACTCTAAAATCCCACTTTAAGGCTTCAATTTTCCATTTTAAGGCCCATTTTAAGGCCATCAACTTAGGGTAAAAGCCATTTATGATAAGAAGTAAATTGAGGTTGCAGTTCACCAATTTTGTGGACTCACATTTTGTTAACCCATTTACAAATTTGATAGTTACTATTAACTATACAACCTTTAGAAATTGAATAAAAAATTGATATCTTCTTGCACAAGTCGAATTATTGGGGCTAAAATTAAAAAATAATAATAATAATAATAAAAATCTGACAACTGTTTTACATCCACGACTCACGATAGGAAAAATTCAAGCCAAATTTCAAAAGTTACTATCTTCTTCTTCAAGGGCACGGAGAGAGTCACGATTAGTTTGTGCAAGAAAAATAAAATCCACAACTTCTCTTGTGCAAAAGAGCTTTTTCAGCAATGAATATCGTCAAAATCGAATTGCGAAATAAGATAAGTGATGAATGGTTGAATGACTTGATGATTTGTTATATTGAGCGAGAGATATTTGTTGATATCAATGATAAAGTAATTTTACAACATTTTCAAAATATGCAAACTCGTAGATTTCAACTTGCCCCTTGTTGTCAGAGTAATAGTGATAGGAATTAGTTGTACTTATATAATGATATGTATTTAACTATGATGAACTACAATAATTTAATTTTTTGGATGGACTTGCAGTGAATGTTAAATTTTGACAGGGCTAAGCCAAGTTTCTGGCTTCGCCCCTGACTACAACCACTGTTGATTTGTTTTTCCCTCCCAAATTCTGTGTTGATTTGAAATCCTGATTTGCAGGGCAACAACCATGAAGAAATACCTATTCAAGGTTCTCAAATCCCCCTAGCAAGCCAAGAGCATGAGTTGTCATCTCAACCTACAAGAGCAACCAAAGTAAATTAGTACTTCATATATTTTTTTTATGAATAATTAGTTTTTATTTATTAATCATTCAACACATTATTGAACTTTAAAAGCAAAGAAAAAGAGAAGGATCAACTGCACAAACATTGTCAAGAATCACATGTACGTCTATTTCCGCATTAAGTATTTTTTGTCTAAAAAATTCTTTTCCTTTTGCGCTTGTATTTTTGCGCTGAAACATTTACCTTTTTGTAATGCAGAATTAGCCAACAGCAAGGCCATCTGCAGCAACACAGTCCACAAGCACACTTGCATCTGATGTAATTTTTACAAAAAATTTACTATTAAACTTTTTTTTACATTTTTCTGTTTCTACATCTAATTCCTTTTTCTTTTTTTTTTTTATTTCTCCCGCAGGAAATTGGATATCAAGGACTTCGAAATGTTGCTTTGATGGGGGGCAACACTGGAGCAAGGTCAAGCAGAAACAAAAGGTTTACAATCACACAAGTTTTGGAAAGAATCAAGTAGAGGTCCAAAAAAAGACTATGGAGGCCATAAATTCTATTTGGATGTTGTTTATTGTACTTTTTGGCTACTTTGAAATGGAGATACTTGTTTAATGTACGTTTTGGCATAGAATGTATATCTGCAGGTTGTACTTTTGCCTTACAATGCACATTTTGAGAATTCTGACAGTGTTTTTGGCTTACAATGTGCTCAATGAAATTGGACTTTTTGTTTTTGCACATTTTCAGTGTTTTTTAGAGTATTTATTTTATTACAACACTTCCAATATTTCAGCATTCTAATCTTTCTTACAGCATTTTCAATTGTCAAAACATTACACATTTCCAACATTTTAATCTTATGATGTCATCTAAAAATAAAAATAAACTGCCAATTTTGGAAAATTATAATACATTTACAATAACCCTTCAATTTTACTTCATTAATATAATAAAAATTACCAAAAATAGAACTGTACTAACTCATATCAAAAAATTAACATTGCTAACCACTTTTTTGTTGTCTTGAATAGTTATATTTGATCATCCACAATTTAACACTTTCGACACCACTTCATCTATATCAAATCATCTTGTTCATCTTCGTACGTTGAAAATGCAACCCGGTCCACTATGTGCTCCAAAATCAAAATTCACCGGAATTCCACTTGGTGCCTATGTTGCTCTTTCGTGTTGTACCCAACGAAAAAAATTACAAACTTAAAGTCTGCAACAATAATACAACTTACACCTAGAAGGTTTTGTTAAGGATTCCACAACCCTAATTCCTGCCTTTGAATTGCATCCACAAAATGGTGAAACTGAAAAGCTCAAGTCAAGCACTTCCTTGCATGCTCGAATTTTATTTTGTCGACTTGATTGTGCGGACATAGCTAATTTTGAAGAAAAAAAATTATAGATTGGCCATGCAAGAAAGAGACAAAAAAATGGTTGAGGGTGAAAAGACAAATGCAGGCCTTAAAATGGGGAAGGGGGAGGCAAAAATGTTTAAAAAAAAAGCACTTTTCAGAGCTTAGCCGCAGTCAACTCGTGTGTACAAACAATCCTGACCTCAGGGTTTTTTTTTTTTAAAAAAAATTATTGTATATCACAGAGAATATAGTTAACACTTAAATTTTTTTTTTGAAAATTCCTAATATTTTTTTCCTCTTATTTTTTCCTTAATATTTGTCTTATGGGTCGATTAGATGATGTCAAAAGACAAATTATCATGACATCTTCCAAAATAAGAAAACGCAAGTCAGTGATTTTGACAATTCAATCATAACTTGCAAAATTAAAAAAAAAAAAAATAGTGATCAATTGATAATCCTAAATCACATCTTGTAAATAAGAAAATAATATCAACCCAATCATGAATAACTAATTAAATTATTTAACTTTATAAAAAGTGATCATATGATAGGAGTTTCCCCTCAATAATTTATAAATATAGATGTTTTTGAACAACTCGACATACAATTCCACATCAAATTAAGCAAGGATAACAATGAAGGAGTTCAAAATACTCCTAGCCGACTTCAAGAAAAATCCAAAACGTTCAAGGTGAAATCAAGGCGTTCATTGCCAAGATCATTAAATTTCAACCTTCGATTCGTGATTGTAGTGTTAAATCCCTAAATTAACATCTGCACATCAACCTTGAGAGAAGATCGAAGTGTTGATTCCACCGAGAAATCTTCAAATCCAAACGACCACATCTAGATTTATAATGTTTTAATTCGAGAATATGTTGAAAAACTTTCCCTCCAATTAACATTATTGAAGGACTTAGATCGATTTTGAACGAGATTAAAACATCAAATTCCTCACCTTCAAAGTTATCAAACCAAAGATTACATTATAAAAGTGAACAATTAAAAAAGTAGATAGAAATTTGTACACCCAAACCACACGGTATCAAGCAATTTATTCAATTGTAATATTTTCTTCTCTTGTTAATTTTTAAGGTAAATTACATTGACACTCCCTGAGTTTAGACCAAATTACACAAATACTCAATGTTTCTTTTAAAATTACAACCATACCCCATAAGGAATGTTAGTGTAATGTTTTTCAATGAGTGTTTATTTAAATTTTGCATTTAAATAGGGAGTGTAGTTGTAATTACAACTATAACCTCAACTGGTGTAGCTGTAATTTTACTAAAGATAGAAAATATTTGTTCATTTTAATCTAATTTCAAATAATATCTATGTAATTCATGAAAACAGTGAGACTGGTGCTCCAACAAGATTACTCGACAGACGGCAATACAGCTGTGCTGCCCATGCACTAGATAGGCCTGCTTTGAAGTAGGAAAATAAAAATGTTTCAAATATGATTGTGGGTGCAATATTAATGTATTTTCATCTTCAAAGCTAATTGCAATTTTAATCCTGTAAATATAAGATTATTTTAGTTTTATACGAATTTATTTTACAATTTTATACTGTAATTTTGAAAATTTCACACATTGAAAAAATTGTTGGAATTTGCTAAAATGGCCGAAAAAGTGTAGGTGACCAAAGAAAAAGTGCATCAATTAAGCTAGTCTCGTGCACTCTTCCAAACTATCTAGAAAATTTTGGTCGTATTTGTTCTTAATATGCGAAATTTTAAAAATTATAGTACGAAATTATCAAAATAAATTTGTATAAAACTAAAATTGTCAAGCATGACCAAATTACAATTTTCCCTCAAACCTATATATAGAGTATACCCGTTATGAAAATACTAATAGATAAACAACTGCTGAGTAAAAACTTAAAGGGGAAAAAAAAAAAAAAAGCAACACAAACGCAACCTTTTGATGTGAGAATTAGCTATGAGCTATTTAAAAAATAAATAAAAAATCAGAGAGTCTCGTTATATTTATTTTTTGTTTTTTTGTTTAGGGATGACTCTTTGTCTAGTAGTATTTTTATTAGGGTAAAAATGCAATTATATATATATATATATATGTAAATGTTGATCAATATGATGTCCTTGATGGGATGTTTCAATTGGTTCTATTATATTAGGAGCTTGAACATAAATTGAATTATTTTATATAATTCATTTAGTTATGTATTTGCTTAGATGATATACATGACATAAATATCTGATATATTAATGCAAGCAAAATATGTTGTTTGGGTCTAATTAGGGGAGAAAGTAATAAAATAAAATGTTAGGATATAAAAGAGTGTAAATCTATGAAATTGAGAGTGTTATTCCTCATTTTTTTGTGTGCAAGAGAGAGTTTCACATTGAGCTAAAACTCTTAGAACGAAATTAAAGTGTTCCTTTCAGCTAAAATTGTAGCGTTAAGGTGAAAGTTGTAGTATTAATCTCAAGTTGCCTTCTCCCGTTGGGGGACCTCTCAATTTATAGGCAAGTATTAGTCGGTTGGAAAAGACCAAGCGGATTTGGTAAAGGATCTTCACGAATTTGGTGGAGCATGATCTCAAAGTGTTTGGATAATGTAAATTCCCCTATAGCTTCAGTAGAGGGTCATCTCCCAGCAGTTGGGGGATCTCAAGTCCCTAAGCTTCCTTGTGGGCTTGCGAGGCCCTTTTGGATATGGGTGGATTGGGCTTTTTTTAGTCAATTTATTTTCTGGGGACACCTCCAACGAACTCTTTGGAGCTCTACCCAAACTGGTCTTCATGGAGGCACCCTAGGCCCCTACCTGAATTGGGCCTACTGGGGGCACATTGGGGCTTTGCATTTCTTTTGAGCTTTTGCATTTCCTTTTTTTACTTTGAATCGCTTAGGCCTCTTTCAGTCAATTCATTTTTATAGATATATATCATATATGAATTTATTGGAATTAATTATAAATGATTCTGAAATTCATAACCGGGCTGCAGAAGCAGTGGTTGAAGATGGCCATCATACTTATTAATGACTCCACCAACATATATAATGGAATTACTCTAACCAGAAGGTAATAACTTGAAGGTAAAAAATGATGATGTCCATGAAATTCCTCATCAATCATCAATAAAATATATATCTCAAGTTTTTGTTATCAAAAAATTAAAAAAAAAAAAAAGAAAGAAATACCTCAAGTTTTAGTACTTTTTATCTTACCATATCAGTTGACTTTCAGGTTTAAATTGTCATCTACAATGATAAATCAATGCAAAAGGCCATGGCAACTACAAGCTTGTCTCCATAGACATTTCCTTGTACTTTTTTTTTCAAAACAAGAAATTTTAAGTGGTTTATATTTCGATCATCACTAAAAAAATTAGAATATGTCCCTAGAATCACCGATTGTTTACAAATATACTTACAAATTATCCACCAACATAATTTTTATCGACAAAACGAATCAAGTTAGCTCACAATTATTTTGAATGGAAGTGATTCATTCTTACTAAGTGCACCAACGAGTGTTTGACGTTTACTTTTCAATTGACCTTATAAAAACTATAGTGGGAAAAAGGTGGAGTAGATTAATTTGGATTGGGTTGAGAATGAATCGGTAGTCTAAGACAAGATCACATGGATCAAGTTTGGTTGGTTGGAAGTAGATCTAATTAATGCAAGAAAATGATTTTCTTTATTTCAACCAAAATATTTAATTTTAAAAAATAGAGCTAAGTAATACTATGCTCACATTTCATAATAAATATTCATAACTGCAGCAACAAAAAGCCCAACTGAGACAAAAATAAAAACCAATGATTATATTATAAAATTGGATCTACACATTTTAGTTATTTTCTATGTTCGTGAATTACTTCAGCTTATATGGGCGTTTCAGTTATTTCTCATGTTTTACGTAAGTTTAAAATTTAATCTACATATGAGTGTTTTACTGTGAGCATTTTTTGAAATATTTTTGTAACTATTTTTCAAATTTTTGTACTTTGTTATATTCTTTTTTTTTTTTTTTTTGATTTGGTATACTTTGTTATATTCTTAAGTGGTCTTATGGTGATTTTGCATGTTCATTTGTTAATTTGATGCTTCATGCGTGGCACATATTAGCTTCTAAATTTTTATATATCAAGTTGGCACTTAAGGGAATGATACTTTAATAATTCACTACAAAAAGAGATGATACTGGCCACGACAAAGTAAGTGAGGATATTAAAATTGTAACTAATTATATGTATTAAGTTGCAATAATTTTTATTTTGTCAATATAATGATTTTAATAGTGACAATATATATTTCAGTGAATATTGTCACTAGTGATAATTAGTGATAAGAAAATCATGCAAAAAGTTTTCATTATAAACAATTAGCGACACATGTATAGTGATAAGTTAGTCAAAAGAAATATAAGGGTAAATTACATTTTGCCGTTCGAGCTATGCTCATTTTTACACTTTGTCTTCTAAACTTTATTTTTTTTTTGTCAACTTACAATCTTAACTTTGCAAAATTTGCACTTTGCCATATTTGACCTTTTTCGATCGTTTTTTTCTAATGAAAAAACATCACATACTGATATTTAAGGGTAATGTGATGTGATATTTTCTCACATGGCACTGTATTTGATGTTTTCTGATAGAAAAATCGACAAGAAAAAGGTCATATACAACAAACTACAAATTTTGAAAAATTGAAATGGTAAGTTAATTAAAAAAAAAAAAAAAAGCTTAGATGGCAGGCATAGTTCAAAAAGCAAAATGTAATTTACCCAAAATATAATTGTCATGGGTAAATAGTATTTATTTAGGGTCTTTCCGCTTTTGATCCCATAGCTACGAGCTTCTCACTTTTGGTCCCTTAACTTTCAAAGCATAGCACTTTTGGTCTCATGACATATTTCAATTAGATATTTAACGGAAAAGGTTACATGACCATTAAGTATATAGAGCGAAAAGTACTACCTTTTTAAAGTTATGGGACCAAAAATGAGAATCTCATAACAAAAGCATAATATATATATATATATATTGTTTTCCAATGGTAATTGATTTGATTCAAACATCTAAATCAAAACTTATTATCTCATTGACTTAATACTATAATATTCTATATCAAATTGATAATAGTATTTTCACCTGTGAAAACAGTTACCTAGATCAAATAACTGAGAACGAATGCAATTATCTAACCTAATTTCTTATCTCTATAAATAAATCATGCCAAACACATAATATATTTGTTTGCTACTTGTACCCATGACAGTTAGAGATCATAGAATTCATGATTAGCAGTAGAATATTAATTAACATAGAATCGATTATCATTTGTCAAATTCTATCAATTATTAATTATCCTTTAAAGAATAAAATGAAGATAAGAAATACTCGAAGAGAAAAATATAAATATACAAGACCTCACAACATAATAAAAGAGTTCAACTTTTTCTTTAAATTAGAAAACAAAATTAGCTATACATAGTGTATTCAGAAAACACCTAAAATTCTAGAGAAAAGCATAAACCAGGGGAAATGGAGAAGATGGAAGATGATAGATGTCCCAAATTTGCAGCAAAAAGAGTCCTTTATAGCCTCAAAAGGTCAATAGTCAGTCCAGATTTTCTTTCCTACTTGTGATTGAGAAAAGAAGGAAAGTTATTTCTTCTAAAACTATGCAGGATATTTAATTCCTTCTAAAACAATAAGGATAGATTAAAATAACAGCACCTAATTGTGACCTATCATTCATTCCTTTTACTTAGCTTACTTATTTTTAACATATTGTCTATACATTCTTTGTTTTAGTTCTCGTCAAAATCATTACTAAGTTAAATATCATAGTATTAACCCTCTTTTGCAAGGTAGTTCTCCAAAATATTTTAAGATGCTCAGTCGGAACTTCGATATTTTATGTTGTTACTGAACTACGATACACATTGCTTAGAATATTCAAATTCTTTATTTAAATATTTAAATATTTTTTTATGCTTATTGATATTAATATTATGGCTTAATTGCTTTACTGTTTGTATCTAGGGAGGGTGGCAAACTAAGGACCTTAAATATAGGGGTAGCAAATACTGTCATAAAATTTAATTTTATTTTTTTTTGGCGATTGCAGGACTCCAATCACCGAATTTTTAAAATTGGCTGGAATTTGCTGAATTGGACAAATCTAGGGTTTTTTAAATTGGGGAAAAACTGACTGACATATTTTAAAAATACCCTGCCACATAAGCACTGGCATGGAAAAAATATATAAACTAAATTCTAAATTTATATTATGTATATAATTATAAATTATAAAAATAAAACTATTATATAATATAAATTAAAAAATAATTAACACCCCTAATCCTTCCCCTCCGTCGTCGCCCGCCTAATTCTTCCCTTCCGCTGCCCTCGTCCCCCATTAGAAGGGGGTGGCGCTGCCCCAGCAGAGGGGGACCGGGGAAGGGGGGGGTTAATTTTTTCTAATTTATATTATATAATTTTTTTGTATAATTTAATATACATAATTTAAAATTTATTTTATATTTTTTTCCCATGTCAGCGCCTTATGTGGCACGGTATTTTTAAAATATGCCCAATCAGCTTTTTCAATTTAAAAAGCCCTAAATTTGTCCACGTCAGCAAATTCCGTTCATTTTTAAAAATTCAGTAGCCAGAGTCCTACAATTGTCAAAAAAAAAAAAAAAATTCAGAGCAGTATTTGCCATCTCTATACTTAAGGTCCTTAGTCTGTCACCCTTCTAATATACGGGGCAATAAATATAATTAAGTCTTAATATTATATAAAAAAAATTCGGAGTAGTTTTAGTAAAATCCATCATCACAAGCTCATCATTACAAGCGATAATATTATAAGCCTCATATTCACGCATGAAGACATTGTGTGCCCCTTTTCAGCTTTTGTTCTCTGTTTTATTTGCTCAGTTTCCATTGTGAAGACATGAAAACGAAATGACAAGCTTTATGTACTGCTCGAGTTGGTGTTGGTGCACTTGTCAAACTTAACTAACTAATATTGCAAATACAATATCAAATAGTTCAATTATTTAATAAGACATGCAACAAATTGATGCTGCGATATATATGAAGGGTTTATAACATATTTACTTGGCAAGAAAATATGTAAGTGTGTAGGCATTTAATTAGACTATGTGCTGCAGTATGTGGCAAATGAAATTACATGTCTTGTACTGACTTTTGATGCCTGCTGCATTAATTTTTTATTTTATTTATTTATTTTTAAAGATTCAAATAACAGGAAAACTTATTTAGGACGTGATGGAGGAAAAATATATTGAATTTTTTAAGAAAGGAGATCGAAGGAGAACCATATATTTTTGTGGTTGTATGCATTTACTAACTTATGCGGTAAGCATCGATAATTATCAATATTATTTTTTATTCAAAATAATATAATTGATCAATGGTTGATTGGCCATCTTATGGTACTTTAAAGATGCAGCTACTTCATATCGACTGTTGCCTAATATGGTGTCATGTTAACAAAATATTAGAAATTGCCACTTCTTGTAAGTGGTTAATTTGAGCTTGCAAATTGGTGTGTAGGGTGATGCTTGATCCTAAGAAACATTTAGGGTATGTTTGGTTGAGAAGAATGTGGAAGGAAAAGAGGATGTATAAGAAAAGGTTTAGTGTTTGGTTTGAGGGAAGAGGTGGATGGGAAGTAAAACTGGATGTATATGAAATCCCTCCGGAGTCCAATTTTGTTTCCGTCCGAAATTGGGCGAAAAAGTGGAAGTATAAGACTAAAAAGACAAAAAAAAAAAAAAAATACACATTTTATTTCTATTTACTCTATTGCCCATATTTGAGAGTGTTGGTAGTCATTTTTATTTTATTTAAACTGAATAGTTTATAATAAATGAACAATATTCGTTTTGATGAATATTTCTATTAATAAAAATACTATTATTTTTGTTTGATAAATATTTTTATTAATAAGGTTTTTAAATCTTTGTTATACTAAAACTATATTAGTATAATATTAACTTGTTTATTTTCTAATACAAAATAAAGAGAAAGAGGTAAGCAGTAAAATTAAAAAAAATTAGTCTTTTCTTCTCAAACTATTTTTCTCGTACCAAACAAAAGGAAGTATTTGAGATTTACTCCTTTTCCAATCTTACCAAACAACTTGAAGGAAAAATATTATTCTTTCGGGTTAATTGCAATTTTCGTCCTGTAATTATAGGTATTTGGCGTTTTGGTCCTTTAAGTTTTTAGGGTAGCAAAATAGTCCTTTAACATTTCAGTTAATTGCAATCTTCGTCCTATAATTATAGGTATTTAGCCGTTTGGTCCTTTAAGTTTCTAGGATAGCAAAATAGCCCTTTAACTTTTCAATTTTCGCGATTTTCGTCCTCTGATTGCCGGAATAATGGCACGCGATGAGGTTGATTGTCTTCTTGAGTGATACCACATTCAGGCATTGCCCCTTCTTCCGGCGAGTTTAAAAGCCTCATGTGTGAATCACGTGCCATTATTCCGCCGAGTTTTAAAAAATCCGGCGACTAGAGGACGAAAATCGCAAAGATTAAAAAGTTAAAGGACTATTTTGCTACCCTAGAAACTTAAAGGATCGAAACGCCAAATGCCTATAATTACAGGACAAAAATTGCAATTAACCCTATTCTTTCCTTCCCCTCCCCTTTTCACATTCCATTTCCTCTCATTTGAACCAAACAAACCCTTAATATATATATATATATATATATATATATATATGGGCTAACTATAATTAATGTCACTTTTGTTTTTCTTAATTTCATTTTCAGTTATCTATTCAAAATCTAATGCATTTACATTTTGCATATTACAATGTACACATTACAAAAAGACAAGGGTTTTCACTCTTATTAGATATCTCCTACCTCAATAATTGCAATTTGAATTTTCTGCTATACATAGCAAATACAAAGTACATAGTAAGTCTAGTACTTGTATCATAAGATAGCTAAATTTCACTTTTGATGAATCAGAACTTTAATGATGTGAATAATTACTAACAAGAGTTCAACATGCCGTTCTTTGAAATGTGTACATTTTAACATCAAAATAGCAATACATTATCGCAATAAATATTATGCAACTTTTTGTCGTCCTATAAGTTAGATTCACTTTATTTTAGGTCTCATATTTTACGATATTTTGATTTAAATTTCTACTTCCACAAAGTCCACCAACTTTTTATTTTTCTTTCTTTTCTATGCGGTTTGTGGCTATATTGACGTCTCGTTATGTGATATATTTTCCGATCTGATTTTATACGAGCCTCACCTGCCATGGAGAGGAGACCATGGGGATTACAAGTCACACAAGATCCTCCAAGTTGTGGAGGTAGTGTCTGTTCTGGTTTCATACGAGTTTCACGGTGTCTCGATAGGGAAAGGAGTTCACGAAATATTGTCTGTTTTTACTTCATAAGAACTTATAAACCACCTCAAACTCCTCGTCTACATACAATCAATGTGGAATGCGTGTCTACTTCACTTTTTTATTGAAAAAGTTAACCGAAATCGCCACATGGCATGGACGTGTATAAAATATCTTCACACACAAACTAATATAAATAATTTTCATTCTCGATATTTACAAAAATATAAAAAAAGGCCCACTAAATAGTAAATAGATATAAATCATAATAGTCATATATAGGTGAGGTTATTTTTTTTTTCTTCTAAAAACTATAATATAAAAAGAATATGAAATACTAACATGATTAGCCATCAATGCTGGGCCAAACCATCTACTCCAAAATCCCTCTGTGAAGCATTTGTTTCACTTAGTTTAGCACTGTGCAGCTGCACTCGACCAACCAAACTAATCTCTATATATATACATTAAATTCCACTCATTCCACACCGTCCTTGTCTCATCAATGCACCAACCTAATTTGTACAAGCTTGCAAGAAATCCCATCAAATACTCGGAAGCTTGATTATCACTACAGAACATGGAGAATAGCTGGCTTCTCGCGTTTTTCCTCCCAATACTTGTCGCAAAAGCTGCTCTCATTGTTGGTGGAGGCGGTGCCGGCATTGGAGTTGGCGGCGGCGGTGTTGGCGTTGGCGTTGGTGGTGGTGGTGGTGGTGGTGGTGGGGTGTGGGTTGGTGGAGGAATCAACTCTCCGGCCGCCCCGTCTGGTTCACCAGATGCAAAGCTCGCCAAAGCATACACTGCTCTCCAGGCCTGGAAATCTGCAATCACGGATGATCCACTTGGTATTACGAGTTCGTGGGTTGGCACAAATGTCTGCTCTTACAAGGGTGTCTTTTGCTCGGATTCCGTGGATTTTATGGGAAATCCGACAGGCAAAGTTGTCGCGGCCATAGATCTAAACCATGCCAATTTGAGAGGGAGTCTGGTTAAAGAACTCTCTCTTCTCACTGATCTGTCGCTTCTCCACCTCAACAGCAACAGGTTCATCGGCACTGTCCCGTCATCTTTCAGGGACCTGTCGGCGCTCACTGAACTCGACCTCAGCAACAACCATTTCTCCGGCCCGTTTCCGACACCAACTCTCTACATTCCAAACCTCCTCTATCTGGACCTCAGATTCAACAGCTTTTCGGGCCGAATTCCTGAGGACCTATTCAACAAGAAACTCGACGCAATCTTCCTCAACAACAACCTGTTCGACGGCGAGCTCCCTGAGAACTTAGGCAACTCTCCGGCCTCCGTGGTCAACTTGGCCAACAACAAGTTCACCGGGGCGATCCCCTTCAGCCTGAGCTACATGGGCATAAAGGAAATCTTGTTCCTCAACAACCAGCTGACAGGCTGCATACCAGAAGGAGTCGGAATGTGGACAGATTTACAGGTTTTGGATGTCAGTTCCAATTCATTAACGGGCCATCTGCCTGATTCATTGTCCTGTTTGAGTGACATCGAAGTTCTCAACTTGGCACACAACAAACTCTCCGGGATGCTGCCTGATTTAGTCTGCTCGTTGAGGAGCCTGGTCAATTTGACAGTGGCGGCCAATTTTCTTTTCCGGGCTCAGCCAAGACTGTGAGAAATTGTCCGTGGGGTTTGATTTCTCCCTAAACTGCATTCCGGGGAAGGAAATGCAGAGACCTCAGCCGGACTGCTCGGCGGTTCCCGTCGGCGGGCTCAGTTGCCTTAGAATTCCATCGGCGAAGGCTCTTGTTTGTGGGTCATTGGTGGGGGCAGAAGCTACTACCACAAGTCCATCTCCATGACCTATCATCGACCACATTGTAGGGGGGTGTGGGGATTAACAGGGACTAGAGTTGTGATCAATGTTTTTTTGGGAAAACAGGTTAGAGTTGGCTGTCTCTCATTAAATTAACACAAGTAATGATTATTTATTATTTTCTGAGCAAATGTGTATTTTGGGGCTGTCTTGGATAAGACATGGTAGGTTCTACTTCAAACTGACAAACTATTGTTGCCTACTATTTTGCTTCTTTTACGGCTAGATCACGTCGTTCTTTACAGTTAATTGTATCTTAGTCCCTATAAACATAGTAATCTATACTAATATATAAAAAAAAATACTATATTTACTCGATCATTTACACCGTAATATTAATTTTTTGTTATGCTAATAATATTTTAAGTTATTTTTTTCTTTCTTTATTTCTTCCTTTTATTTATCTTTTTTGAAGTGTGTTATAATATATTTTAAGACATGAAATATTATTTATTATATGCACGCAGAGATGGTGTGCCATGCTATTTAGTATATATAAATTTAGAGGAGTGGTTATTTTGAATTTAAAAATATGTTCAGGGTATTTTAGTCAAATATATTGGGGTAATTATATTTACATCCCCTGATTTATAGTTTATTTATACAAACTATCCCTATTTTTTTATAATTACAGAATCACTCTTGATAGCAAAAAAAATAAGGGTAGTTTGTGTAATAATGTCGATATTTTTGAAGGTTGTAAGTGTAATTTTCTAAAAAAGTAGAGATGATTTGTGCAAATGATGCTTACATTCTAATAAATATATGGGTAATTATTCAAAAAACATGAATGATTTATGTAAACGAGGCCAATAAATTAGGAGGTATAAATATAATTATTCATACATATTTTGTCTGTCGAATGTAGTTATTCTAACCCTTTCAAATTTAATAGATAGTATATATAGATAGATAAAACAGAGCAAGAATTTTAATTTTTTAATTTAAAAGACTTTGATTCTTGAATCAAGGGATCGCATTATTATTTTTATTTATTAATTTATTCACAGGTTAGACTGTCGTATTTAATACGGCTATTTATAGAAGTCTGTTAATCTTGAGCCACGTATTAAACTCTTTCTAAATCATAGCGTTTAATAAATTTGTGTGTGAAATTAAGAAGATGATTAGTCTTAATTCTTAAACTAAGATTAACGTTGCTTAGAAAGTAATGTAAGAATTAATTAAGTCCACATGGTTCGAGCGGAAGCTTCTGTTCCAAAATTCCAACTAAATAAATGAAGGCTAGTGTAGTGTAGTGTAGTGTAGTGTAGTGGATAATGATGTATGTCACATTGATGGGTTGCAATTGCATTATTACACGTGATGGAGAGTGTGAATTTGTCGGGTAATTGTTGGGTATATTACATTAATTCTTTTTTTAAAATTTGATAGAATTATAAATTGGATAGTTACACCATCTTCAATGAGGTTTAGTGTGATTAAATATAATTTTGTTGTAATTTGAAATTATATTTAATACCTTCGAGATTTGCATCCATTTAACAAATAAGTCTCTTCTTTAGTCAAAATTTACCGAATTTGTTGATATTAATAAAAAAAAAACTGAATAAAAATTGTCATTTACCCTTGGTCGACGTTTTACTGATTTATTGCAGGTCAAACACATCTTTTCAGACTAAAGTATCATTATACGGATGAAAATATACCCCTCATATGCATTAATGTGTGAAGATGTATAAGGGTATTTTGGTCATAAAAAAATTGTTTGACCTGCAGTAACTCAGTAATAAGTCAATCGAGGGTGACTATGAATTTTCATCCAGCTTTTTTGTTAATATTAACAAATTTGGTGTTTCGGCTAACTGGGAAACCTATTTGTTAGATGAAAGCAAACATCAGGAGAACTAGATGTAGTTTTTTAAAATTACAGGGAGGCTACATATAGTTACACCAAATCTCATGAGACTACGGTGTAATTATTCCTTATAAATAACTTCTCGTTATTTAAAAATTTATCATACCTCCTTGATATTTGACATAGTTTTATAGGGTAAATTACATCTACCTCCCCTGAGGTTTGGCATAATTACAAATACCCGCTCGTTGTTTGAAAAATTACAAATACCCCCTTGAGGTTTGTAACCGTCTAACAAATAACCCATTTCCATCCATTTTTATGAGTGAACTGACCAAAATGCCCTTATGCACTAAATTATTTTTATTTAATTCTTAAAATTTTTTTGGACTATAATGTGGAGGGAGAGATTTCTTAAGTTTTTTACACAGAGGAGCAATACTGCAATTTGCCTTGACTGATTTTTCTATAATTTTAATAAAAAATTCAAGGGCAAAATGGTCAAGTTTAGCCCTTTGGTTAAAAATTACAAACCTCAGGGGGTATTTGTAATTGTGCCAAACCTCAGGAGAGGTAGATGTAATTTTACCCTAGTTTTATAACCATTGAATGATAATGTGGAAATATCAATTTTACCCTTAGAAATTTTTTCCACTTTTTTTTTAATTGGTTGAGAAAATGTTAAAATAAAAAATTGTTGTGCAGTGTTTCATTTGCTCCTCTGTATTTATCCCTTATATATTCTAAAATACTTATTTTAGTTCATATTTAATTGGGTTCGATCCAATCTAATTTGACTAAGAATTTATAGAGAGCCAACGTGTTATATGTGGGTGGGGATGTGAATGTCAGTGTCATTGCTTAGAAGGTTTGTGGATTAATTTTGGGAAACTATTGAGGGCGCATTATTTATTGCATCATAATTCAATTACAATAAATGGTAATAAACTAAACCGTACAATGACAGAGAAACACAAATATTATTAATGTACGTAGATAAACTACGCTTTCAAATTAGTTATAATTAATAAAAAGGTTAAATACAATTACCACCTTTAAAATATTCACTCCACATCAATTTACTCCTGAAGTATTAAAATCTTCAAAGATCACCCTAACCTTCCAACTCCTTTAATTTTTAGGCTAAAATGCATAAAATCCCCCTGTGTTTTGAAAAGTCGGCTAAAAACCCCCCTCTATTTTGAGAATAGGCGAAAACACCCCACTGTTTTGTAAAAGTCAGCTCAATTGCCCATCTCCGTTAAAAACCACTAACGGCGTTAAATTTTTACAAATTGACTGTTATGCCCTTATTTATTTGATAATATTTTTTATTTTAATGACCGTTGGATCTTCATTGATTATATCATAACCGTAGATTCAATTAATTAATCTTAATCGTTGGATCTAAAATTTATAAAAAAATCAGGGGTGTTGATTTAACTAATTTTAAATATATATTATGAAAAATAAAATTATTATTTTAAAAAATAAATTTAATAAAAATCACCCCCCACCCCACCCCCAGCCCCCAATCCCACCCACCGCCGCTCGCCAACCCCACCTTCACCCACCTGTTGCCTGCCACCCCGACCCCACCCCAACTCGTCGTCCTCCACAGAAGGGGGCAACGGCGACGGCACGCTGTTCTGGGCGACCGCGACGTCGCCCAGATCAACAGAGAAGGGGGCGATGGTGGCCGCCCGCGACTTGGCTGCCGTTACCCCAAGTTTTTGTTTTAATTTTTTTTAGGTTTCTAAGTTTTATATTTTTTAGATTCAATTTTTATAATAATAATTTAAATTTTAAGATTATTTATACTAAATAAAGATAATTTGTTTAAATATTTTTAATTAAATAATAATTCAAATTAATTACTAATATATAATTAATTATTAACATTTATATTTGTATTTTGAAGTAAATAAATTTATAAAAAGTTGTTTAATTATTAACTAGTTTCAATACTTATAATAATAATTTTAATTTTAATATTATTTATAGTAAATAAAGATAATTTAATTAAATAATAATTGAAGTTAATAATATATAATTTTCATAATTAATTAACACTTATATTCATTAAGATATTTAAATTTAAAAAATAAATTTATTTTATTAATCTTTGTATTATAATTTTAATTTAATATTTAATTTAAATTATAAAACTTCAAAAAATTTATATAGTTTTTTGCATTTTTAAGTAAATATATTTAAAAAATATTTAAGTTTTTACATGCATTCAAAAATGTAAAAGAACACACTCAAAACAAGTCGAAATGCACTTAGTCAAATATATAGGCCCCATAAGGGTATTTTTATCAAAATTGCACAAAAGCCATAAAAATGGCTAAAAAACAGCCCCACACGCACAACACGCGCGTGCATTACACCTTCCGTTAATTCATAACGGAAGGGGTGTTTTTTTGTTGACTTTTATAAAACACATGGGGTGTTTTCGCCTATTTTCAAAATAGAGGGGGGTTTTTAGCCGACTTTTTAAAACACAGGGGAAATTATATGCATTTTAGCCTAATTTTTAAATTTAAAATGTCCATTTTACCCTTACTAAAAATTGCTTTTTTGAAAAAAATAAATAAATGAACTTTTAAAATACTAAAATCACCCTTTGTCGAAACTCTGTCTAATTCTAGATTCACATATTCATCGAACTCCCTTTATTGTCGTAATCCTAAAGCATTTGAAGTCATTTTATTTTATTTTCTTTATTTCTCAATCAAACTAAAAATAAATTTAAACATATATATATATTTATATATATACTTAAACTCAATTCTCTTATCCATCGTCCAATGCACTGGGCTCATCTCATGGAGGGAAAGCCAAAATGTAGTTGTCTTGCTCGCCGCCTCGACGCATTCCCTTCTCTCCCCGGTATCGTCCCACACAGAAAGAAAGAGCACAGGGCCCCGGCCCGACTTGTAGGTCCGCTAACGTAAAGCGAGGAGTTGAGACTGAACTAGCGAATCGAAGTCACTTTCGGAACCATATTTTCTACAACTAAGATGTGTAATAAAATTGAAAGGGTTGATGAGCTAATAAAAAAATATACAATTAATATATTTATAGTATCTATTTATATATATGTATATGGTAATTATATAAATGTGGTAATTATATGCATTAATAAATTTATTTTTAATTTGGTTTGACAAATAAGTGAAACTAAAATAAAATGAGTTTCAAATACTTTAAGATTATAAAAATAAAGAGAGTTCGATAAACAGGTGAAACTAGAATGGACTTTTCAGAAATCAATTTTTAGTAAGGGTAAAATGGACTTTTCAAATTTAAAAATTAAAGGAGTTAGAAGGCCAGGGGAATTTTTGAAGGTTTAAATATTTTACGAGATAATTGATGTGAGGTGAATACTTTGGGAGTATTAATTGTATTTAACCCTTAATAAAATATTGAAAACACCTTTTTCTTTGAAGAAAAAAAAATTCATTTATATCGTAATACCTTTTCTCTTCCACCCATCACCCATGGCTCACTTGTGGCTTATTTATTTATTTAATATTAAGAAAATAAAAATAACAAAAATAAAAATATTATAATATATATAACATAATTGGTAAAAGTCGAATTCAGAGAGTTCGACTTTTACCTAAATTTTATTTATTTATTTTTTAAATCTTGAAGTCGAACTCCGAGTTCGACTTCAATCATATGAAGTCGAACTCTCGGAGTTCGACTTGAAGTCGAACTCTGAGAGTTCGACTTCTACTTTTTTTTTATTTATTATTATTATTATTATTATTATTATTATTATTATTATTATTATTCCTACGCATATAAATGTAAAAAAAATAATTACATAAAAAAAATTATATTTAAATTAAAAAATATAATTTTAAAAATTAATTATAATAATTACAATTCTTAAAAATGACCGTCCGTCCCACAAGTGCGTCGGTGTCGTTGGCGCCGAGGTCTTCTTATTTCTTCACCCATATTTTGTATTGGTTCATCTTCAACATTATCATCATTATCTGCATTCATATGCAACCGACTTGATGATGTTGCAGAACTAGACTCTCCATAATCACGATATGCACCAAATGCTGGAAATGGAATTGGTGAGATGTTATATTCTGGTGCATATGTTTGACTCGTGTCAAGCCCAAGGTCAAGATCAACCTGTCCATAATAAGGTTGTTGGCTTGGCATGTATGAAGCTGAATCAAACCAATCACTTTGTTGGGCGGTTGAGGCACGTAGCAATCTTCATATACATTTAGAGGTGTATGCACTGTGGATGGACCAGCTATATCTGCCCCAATAGTATCATCACCTCTAAGTGAACTTGTAGACATTCTACTACTGCTTCTCCTTTGTCTGTGGGACGTAGATGGAGCATTATCATGTGGCGCTGCTTGTTGTTCAGGCTGATTATCCCTCGGAAAATGAGAAAGCATTTCACGAAGTTCAGTCATTCCGATAATAAACCGCTGATGCATTTGCAAAGACTCTTCGAAATTGGTTGGTGGAGATTGAACACTTAGATGAAGGGTCTCTGCATATTGCTCCTGCACCAATTTTAAAATAATGAATTTAAATCTAAAAGAAAAATGGGTGTAACATGAATCAAGTTTTATTGCACAACATACCACATGTTGTATTGTTGGTGCATGTCCAGGTTGATAGCCACTCTCCACACGTCTATCAGTAGATGATGAAACGAATCGACGAGTTATTCTACCGTACCAATTCCAATATCCATTTTCTGTATCTCTTCCGTTGGAAATGGGTGGTCGGCGCACAATCGTTTCATCTCGTCTACCTCATCTACTAACGTATATCGCGTGATGAGTCTCCCAGTCTGTGCCCTCACGTGCTCTACGGGAAATGTTATGGAGGTTGAATTCCCGACTGTCTGTACCCTGTGGAATGTCTTGCCTCATTCCGAATTGACGAAGTACCCGTTCGGGATGATGCATTTCCACAATGGCATAAAATATTAGGGGACATATTGATGTCCACAACTGGGGGTTGAACTCATCTGAGTATGCTAGAATGTTCTCCAAATTCATGTCGTACGGCTGCCAAAGAAACTGAAATAAAAGCAAATGGACAGCTTCTCACGATGGCGGATGGCGGTGCGGAATTCTCACAACCAACATGTCAGAGTGCATCAATGGAGTTCTGAAAGGGGCTCGTCGATTGCCTGTGACTGCAATAGTGGAAATAACATTTGCTCGTTCAGTCCACTATTTTCGTGAGAGGATGGCCAAAAGTGGTGTCATGTTAAGCAACAACCAACTATGGACGGACTTTGCAAACAAATTATTCCAACGTTGGTTCGAAAAAAGTGTTGAACATGCTGTGACGAGATACAACCAGCACCAACAGTCTGCCTCCGTTGTGACAAAACGTCAGACTGGACATGGATTCAACACTCACGTCGTCAAAATTGCCACATGAGAATGTTCATGTGGCAAATGGAGTCAATTCGGCATCCCGTGCTCGCATGCTCAAAAGGTATGCGCTGCATATAGAATTAGTGTCCCATCAATGGTGAAGGACTATTATGATATAATGGCTTACAGGAGAACATATTCTAAGTCTTTTCATCCTTTGATGGCGGAAGATTATTGGGATGTTCCACAATTTGAGTTGGTCCATGACACTACTTTACGTGGCATCATTCATCGTGGTAGAAGCCAAACCACACGTATTCCTAACAAGATGGATTGGCCACAAACGCGAGATAGACAACAATACCAACAAAGGGAGGGCCATTCAAGACAAACTGATGCGTCGGTGAGGGTCGTAGAAGACAACAATAATTTTAAGAATTGTAATTATTATAAATAATTTTTTAAACTTTATTCTTTGATTTAAATATAATTTTTTTAATGTAATTATATTTTTTGTGTTAATAAATATTTTTTGTTGTATATTTATTTTAACTATATGCAGACTAAATAATAATAATAATAATAATAATAATAATAATAATAAAATTAAAAAAAATTAAATATACGAAAAAATAATAATTACAATATAATAATAAAAAAAAGTAGTCGAACTCGCAGAGTTCGACTTCATATGATTGAAGTCGAACTCTCAGAGTTCGACTTCAGGAATTTTAAAAAAAAAAGAATTCGGTAAAAGTCAAACTCTCTGAGTTCGACTTTTACCAATTATGTTATATATATTATAATATTTTTATTTTTGTTATTTTTTATTTTCTTAATATTAAATAAATAAATAAGTCCTCACTTGTAGGTACGTAATATGTGTGTTGCAGATTTCCAAATGAGGCGGTGCTTGGGAACTCTAGGTACATTGGCTCCTAAAAGTGGTCAATTTCCCTTTCTTTGTTTTATAACAACTACCCGTTGTGGCACGTCGTCTCTGTGTGCATATAAAATAATATTGGACGCTTTAAAGTTATTATAAATAAAAAAATATACATATTAATCAACACATTGCATTGAAAAAAAACAGAAAGAAAAGAAATAAAAACTAACTTAAGGGTATTATCGGTATAATAAAAAAAATGGTGTTTGTGGTGTAAATAATCGTCATTTATTAGTAAAAATGTGGTTTGCTTTATATAATAGTATAGATAATAATAAAATGATGGAAATAATGAAAGATACGTATAAATTATAATCAATTTTATTGAAATTTGTTTGAAATTGGCATTTAATATTGGATTAATTACATTTTATTCCCGATGCAATTTTTTTTAAGTTTCAAGGGGTTGATTTTTTTTTATTAGGGCATGATTGGTATATAGAAATGAAATTAAGTAGGAATGAGATGAATTTAGAAATGAAATAAGAATAAAAAATGAATCTCACTTGAATATAATTTCAATTGGAAGTCGCTGAAATTATCATTACCTAATTGATTCCATTCAAATGATTGGTAATTGAAAAGGAATGGTTAGTAATATAGTGCAATAACTTTTATACCAATTTTACCCTTATATATATGTTGAATGCATTGTATAATAGTAATATTTTCAAAAATTACTTATAGAAGGTTATAAGCAATTTATACTAGTACATTTATTTATACTAGTGCAAATTTATGTTTTTTGATTAGGTATGGGTAAAGTACTACTTTATTGCTCACCTATTCTCTATTTACATGACTATTATTCATTGACCAAGGTTATTTTCGTAATTTGGTGTGACACGTTGATTTGTTTAATTTGGTGGTGGACTTTTTTTTTTTTTTAAAATATCATCATTGCTTTTTTTGACTTTATTTCTTTCCTACACCAACAAAGTTGATGTTGCTAAAAGCGAGACGACTAAATTTGTATTAATGTGATGCAATCTGACTCGCTTACACTAGAGTTCAATACAAATTGTTCACTTATCCGTCAAATGATAAAATTGGAGGGGGGGGGGGGGGGGGGGAGGGGTGTATTTGGGCTAGGTATGGGTGAAGTACTACTTTATCCTTAGCCTACCCTTTTTTTTATCTACCCTTTATTACACGGCTATGGTTCATTGGCTAGGGTTATTTTCGTAATTTGATGTGCCATGTTGATTTGGTAAGTTTGACATTGGACCTTCCTTTTTTAGAATATATTTCTTACTTTATTTGACTTGATTTCTTTCCTCAACCAACAAAATTGATGTCGTAAAAACGAGATCGACTGAATTTGTAGCAATGGGATGCGATTCAACATGTTTACACTAGAGTTCAATACAACTTGTTTATTTATCCCTCAAATGAGAAAATGGCAGGGGGGGGGGGGGGATTTATACTAGTGTGATTTGTCTTATTTGGGCTATATAGGGGTAAAGTACTACTTTATTTCTCATCTACTCCCTTTTATATGGATATGATTCATTGGTCATATTTATTTTCATAATTTGCTGGGCAAGATTGATTTGGTAAGTTTGATCTTCAACCTTCATTTTTTAGAGTACTAGCGGCCACCGCACGCGATCCCCGCGCGCATAATTTTTTAAATACAGTCAACACACACGATGCGTGAATAAAAGTAATAATATTAATATTAATATATATTAATCAATATGTTTAATTCTGTACTTTGGTCAATTTTAGTATGTATATGATCTACTTTAAATCAAAATTTAGTAGATCATTAATCATATATTGTTAATTGTGTGATCTAAAAGAAAATTATATAAAATAATTAAGTAAATATTTTATAAAGTTGATTTACAAAAACACTTAATGGATGAGTGTAATATAGCTATACTATTATAAAAGAAAAGGTTGTTTTCTTCTAATAAATGGTAGTTATAGCATATTTTCACCTTTTTTCAAAGTTTTGCTCTTAGAAAGAAACTGAATTTTAACTTCAATAAGTATATATTAGGGATTTTCAATGATAAATACACTTTTTAACTTAAAATTCAGTTTTGTTTTGGAGGCCAAAATTTAAAAAAAGTGGTAAAAGTATGAAATAATCGTCATTTATTAGAAGAAAATAACTTTTTTTTTCTACAATAGTACGTATATATATATGTATATATATATCATTAGAAGACCCTTTAAATTATAATAATTATTTTAATGTGTTAAAAACACATGATTATAAGACACTTTCTGATTTGAAAACTCAGTAGTCGACACATGTTCGACTTAAAATAAAATGTGTTTTCAGAAATTAGATATCACCAACCAGAGTGCATCGATCTCATACCAAAAACTCTAAATTAAATATTTCTAAATGAGACTTCATGTTGTATAAATTGGATAAAGTAAATACAAATTTAAATTAGTAAATTCACTTACTATTTAATAGAAATATTAACAATTTAAAAAAAAGCAAGTATGCATTATTTAGAAAAATTCAAATATATATGAAGCATATCAACAATAACATTGAAAAAGTAAGCTTCAATCTGTATTGAAAGCCACTTACTATCACAAAATGTTTAGAGTTGATAAATTGGTAAATTCCAAATAAAAATAAGATGGTGAAAAATAAAATACTTCAAAGTATGTCTTCTTGACAGAAAGTTTGAATAATTTTTCTGATTCAGAAATTGTCCATATAGCCCATGAAAATGCATTAAAAAATGGTGCTTAATACTACATGGAGAATAATGTGTAATTTTTTTTTTTAATGTAAGATGAAATTTAAGAGTACAAAAAAAAAAAAAAAATCACAACTACATCTTGATTATTGCTAATTTAATATTTTTAACTTTTGTCAGCATAATCCTTGCTTTATTTGACTTGATTTCTTTCCCCCCGTCACAACCCCCAATGCTTGAGGATATTTAGGATTTAAATTGATAAAGGGTTTGGTCTACCTTTAATGTCGTGCCTCCTCGCTATATATTCTTGATGTAACAATTGTTTTGGGTCTCTTTGACAAGTCAATTTCTCTTTGAATTTATTTTTTTTTGCAAAAAACTTCCATGGCTGGGAGAGGTACCTTTTATTTATAAGCATTCTTTTTTCCTCCTTTTTTGTGATTCTGTGTTGATTATCTTCCACGAGTCATCAAAGTACTTGAGTAATGGTTAACTACCCATCTAAGTTAGGCTGCATTATTCTGCTTCCCGTAGAGGACATGTTAGAAAACTCCTATGGGGAGTGCGTTAGTTGTAAAAGGGACCAGACTTGCCCAGGGAGCTCTAAAAATACGCCTTGTACTATGTAATTACAAGGATAATTCCGCTCATAAGAATAGCTAATATCATATTGCGGTGATAAAATTATTAATCCCTTTTCCCAGGGAATAAGAATTCCTATAGAATACTAATTCGTATTCCTTATACCAATCACATATACAGGATTGGACTTAGGAATGCCAATTCCAGTCCCCGCCATGTCTATATTCCAATCATGGCCTTAGTATTTTTTACATATGACTTTGTTGCATATATCCAAATCTTGAAAAACCAGGAAAATATGAGAGACAACATATAAGCCAAAAGAAAGGATATGCAATTCAGACCAGCCTACAACTTCATGAGCAGATGTAAGTAGAGCTGCTAAATTTTGAGACCTTTCCCGACTTGTAATTACAATCCTGGTTTGAGTCATGAAAATGCCGGATATTGAGGAAAAGAGTAATATCTGGAAATATTTGCATAATCAATGACTCATTCATGTTAGCACACACTGAGCAAAGAATCAGAATTGCTAATCAAGAAACTGCAACTCTTTTCTCCTACTAAGCAATGTAATACAAGGGGTTGGGTAGTTTGAAAGATCGTTGGGCGACCGCGAATCCCATCAAGTCACTCCACTGATCACCAGAGTTCCCGCGAATTATGTAACCTTCATCTTCTATCTCCTTTCTCTTCTCGGATTTGTAGATGGAGGCCGGCTTCCCTTGATCAGCGTCGCCCCTATTTCATCCATAGAAATCAGTGGTTAGCAGTTCACATATAGTTGAATTTATTGTTATAGGAAATAAGTTCACTGGCTGGTGTAGGGGTTGTATGAAACAATAAAGCTGCCTTTGGATGGAAGGTTCTGGGAAAGGATTTTGAATGATTCTATGTTGGATGACTTTGAAATTCATCAATATTCCGCAAAAATATAGTTCAAATGAGGTTGAAGGATTTGAAAATCCTTGATAATATGAATTACCTAAGATGACATTTGGATTGATGGATCTGAAGTCATGGATTTAAAATCCCTAGTAAACAAATCGAATTTGTTTGGGTAACTCTAAATTCAAAGAATTCAAAATCCTTGAACTCTAAATTTGAACTATATTTTTGGAAAATACCTATAGATTTCAAATTATTCTAATATTAAGTAATTTGAAATCCTTTCTTCAAATCTTTCCCTCAAATCCAAATACATCAATTCTGTAGCCTGAACAAATCCAAAGATTTATTATTATGGCTTTGAAATTCCTAAATCCAAATCCATTAATCCAAATGCAATATAAGGTTTTAGATGAATTCTGCATATGTGCTTTATATAGATGTTGCTCTGTTCTCACAGCAACAAACATAAAAGTTAGGTGCAAAAAACTCACAAAACCATTGATATTTCCAAATGCTTATTAGCTTAGTTACCTCAAGATAAGCCTTTCCCAGTTGCTGTATCCAGCGTACTGCAGATTGCGTACAGTAGCGTTCCTCTGGAATTCACTCCGACCAGTCAACAAAAATATTGTAAACCCAAGCTCCTGAAGGTTCTTGTACAATCTCAAACTCGCCAATAAAGCAGGAGCCTCAGCCAAGTCCACCCAGTTATTGAAAGAAAGTTCATCAAATATCTCCGCTCTATGCCCAAAAGAAAGAAGCAAGTTGCAGTTGTAAGAAGCTAAAACGTATTGGCTGTAATAAAGGAGAAAGTCCTAAAAATGTTAGAAAACTCGATTGTAAGCCAGCAATTCTGTCATGAGTGTTATAGTATTAATCACCAAAACAGGCTGCCGCATACCATAGGCTTAACATTCTTCGTTTGTGTTTTGGATTTGTAAACACCATTGTCAGCACTTTTTGCATTTTAGGCAGTTCGAATTCTCGACAAGGAGAATGAGTCTTATAACACTTCAAACATCAACGAATTAGAGATTGATTGGACAGTGGATTAATCCAAAAGGCAGTCCTGGGAGGAGGGAACAGAAAAGAACAAAAGACAATAGCGAAGTCAAGTATTATCGTTACGGGAATTTCCATGTCCATCTCAATCCACTTTCCATGACTATACTCTTTCTAACATCTATTAAAGGCCTTATTGCATAACTCTGGTATACTCTACTAGGTAACAGGAGGAGCAACTCTGGATTTACCAGTTGCTACATTGACCAGGGATTTTCATATCGTTATGTCTGTTGCCAAGCACAGAGCCAAATTACAATCACAGGGTAGCAATAAAGTAGTATACACACCGCAAGATATAAATTCATTCATGCCTTTCCTTGCAACCATAGATTTAAAGTTTAATGTTCCCATTTTCTCTCTTCTATGTTAACTTCAACACATAGTAAGGAACACTTTCTAAACTTTTCTCTCCTTTGCCTGTAGCATCCTGCCACTAATTATAAGAGCTATATACAGATATGTACGTTTTAACTTTCCAACGTCTCTCTTCTATTTCTGTACTGTGTAGCGAGTGAGGATCAATCTCTTCAGCAAGTAATCACTAACGCAAAATTCCCCCTAGCCTTCTGATTCTCCAATTACAATCATCCACTCAAACTATACCTCAGATTTTCTCCATCAGTGCTGTTATGGACACGGCATTTGTGGTTATGATAGTGACACTCGCAGTAACAACTGATAAGAAGACATTAAAGAACCTGTGGAGGAAACACTGGAGAGTGCAAATAAAACGATTTCGTGAAAACATATTCAGCTGAATTTTATAAGAGTACTCTGAAATAAGTAACCGATATGAGATGCATAGGTAGTGCAGCTTTATTTTGCTCATGGAAGTAGCAGGTGCAGGGACAACTAAGCTGGTCAGCAACAACTGATCAAACTATGGTTGATTGAGGAGGGAGATACTATACTGTATCTTTATTCTGTGGCTGGTTTACATGGCACAACTTTTGTTCTTATAGACATCAACAGAGCTTATACTAGTCCTTCCTTATCTGGTCGCATCGCAAATAATAAGGTCTGTTTGAGCTGACAACCTCACCGTCTTAGTTTTCACCTTCATATTGTGCCTTCCTATTATATTTTCACTAGTAGGATCCTGACGAGGTGTGACACTAACATTTCTTCTGAAAAGTTATGCACCTTTTCTGAATTAATAACTGCATAATCTGAAACGTTGCAACAATTAGCAACCTTTAATTTAAACATTGCTCTCCGGAAAAGGTGCGAAACTCCTTTAAATACTCAGTGTCAAATGGCAAAATTTATTCATGAACTGAACATTGTTTGTTCACATAAATATAGTTTTCTGTCCGTTCTTGAGAAAAGTTTTTGAAACTGCTATCAAGATTGGGAACTTTGAGTGAAGATTGGACCTGTTTGAAATCAACTGAAGATATGATGCAATTGACATATAGAAATAGAAGTAGCAACGTAGCCAAAGTTTCCAATCTTGATTGCATTTCATGACAGAAATTTACTGATTATAGACAATGGAGTGAGATTTATCCAATTCTGAATTTCAATCTCGATTCCATTTTCATAGCAACTACTAATTATGTAGACAACGCCAACCTATCTCAAAAGAGCAATCAAATATGTCAGTGCATTGAAATCACTCAATTTCTACAAATAAATCAATTCCTACTAAGAAACAATCAGCAAAAAAACCAAAACGGAGCAATAAGTTCCCTACCCGAATCCATGGGCCGCGTAGTACGGAACATTCGAGAGCAATGTCTCATCAATGTCAAAGACCCACGCATCCTTTCCATTGCCTGAAACTCCCACCACTTTGGCGTGCGCCAGCGCGTTGTCCGCGACGGCCTCCGACTCCGCCAGGTACCTTTCGCCGGTGATGTAATCCTTCACGAAATCCACACACCTCCCTGGAATCCGGGTCCAGAGGCCGGCATCATTCGTCTCCACCGTGAATCTCCAGCTCTCGCAGTACAAGTCAACGCTTCTCCGGCTCCCGGATGCTCCATCGTTGGCCAAAACGGTCCCCTTTTCCGGCGTGATTTGGATGATTGAGGGGACAGATGAAGCGGGCTCAACGGCGACGATTGTGAGGAGTAAAACGACGCCCCATTGAGTCAAGGCCATGCCGGAAAAGCGAACGAAAGGGCGGGCTGTTGCTTGATCAAGAAATGCTTTTCCTAGTTTTCAGGTGGAGAAGATCGAAGAATTTTGACGGAGTGATGCAATAATTGTGAGTTAATTCCTTCCCCAATCCGTTATTCTCCACCAAAGATGGAATTATTCCATATATCTATCTAATACTAATAAAAAAATAAAAAAAAATTGTAAATTACATCTAACTCCCATGAAGTTTGATATAATTACAAATATCCCCTCATTATTTGAAAAATTACAAATAACTCTTGAGATTTGTAATCAATAATCCATTTCCATCAATTTTTATGGGTGAACTGACCAAAATGCCCTTATACACTAAATTATTTTTATTTAATTTTTAAAATTTTTTTGGACTACAATGTGCAGGGAGAGGTTTTTTAAGTTTTTTACACAAAGTGCCAATAATGCAATTTGGCTTTGGCTTGGCCGAGTTTTCTACAATTTTAATAAAAAAATTCAAGGGCAAAATGGTTCATTTCAAGCCTTTGGTTAAAAATTACAACCTTATGAGGTATTTGTAATTTTTCAAACAACGAGGGGGTATTTGTAATTATGCCAAACCTCAGGGGAGGTAGATGTAATTTACCATAAAAAAAAACCTTTCTCGCTCATAAACAACGATTTATAACACCGCAATATTAATTTTTTAGTTATGTAGATAATATTTTTAAATTAATTTTTTTTCTTTCCCTTTTTTTTTTTTGAAATGCAATATTTTGATTTATATATATTTTTTATTTATAATAACTTTAAGGGGTGCAAATATTATTTTATATGCATGTAGGGACGACGTGCCACGATAATTATTTATAAATAATTGCAAGTTAAAGGTTTTGACAAATCTGTAGTATTTAATATATTCAAATAAAATCAGTACAAAAATTTAAATATTTTTCACAATTAATCAACATTTGGCATGATTTTATTTATGATTAAAATATTTATCATGATTTTTTAGTATGATTGAATCGTTGGCCTCATTTCAAAAACAACTCCCATATTAGTTATTGTCCAATTATAATTAATCAGTATTTGCTACAACTTTTTACCTTTAGCTATAATAATTAACAATAACAAAAATTTATATTTCTTTTGGTATGTGAAATATCATATGAACATTTATAGAAATGTTCGAGCCACTCTATAAGTTATATTGGAAACTTTCTTTTGGAAATATGTATTTTGGAAATGTATATTATTGGTTAGTTATATAAACTTAAGCTTCCACAAAGCCTCAACCTAAACTTTATGACTTATGTAGTGTGTGCGTATAGTCACCTTCATAACACGTCTGTTTCTGTGTACATATAATAAATAATTTTTTATGTTTTAAAATATATCATAAATAAAAATAAAATATATGAATAAACACATCACATTTTAAAATATATATATATATATATTGTGATGGGTAACATCCTTCCCAAGGAGGTGTTGTTACAAGGCAGAGTTTATGGGCTCCATGGGGTCAGATGAGCTTTCAGCTTCGCAGCCTGCAGGTGCTAGGGGTGCTCCTAGCACCACCTGCAGGGCCTAGGCATCTACAACTTGAGAATCAATAGCTTCTCCTTCTCCATCCCACTACTAGGTATGTTATGAATCTCACGTCTTAGCTATATGTTCCTACAGATGGCGCTACTTGATGGGAGCAAAAAATTGTTCATTCAGGTACATTCAACTTGAGATTTTTGGGTCTAATTTTTCACAAATTTTGAAAGGGGATCCTACAAAAAAGATGTCAACACTCTTGTGATAAAAATAAGAATTAGATTGAAAAAGTGTAATGGGAGCAGTAATCTAGCACAAAAGTGTTTTGAGCAATATCATTTCTATGTATGCAAGTGTTGAAAAAATATTACCGAGGGCCTCTTTTACAGCCCTCACCCCCTACCAGTTGGGAGAATTCAATTTCCTTGGAAAACGGGTTCCTAGAAGATAAACCCTAAATGTTATAGAGGGTCATTTTTTGTACATGTGTTTTAAAAACATTAACCGTTGGGGATATATTCTCCGGATAGCCATCCTTCTTTTTGGGAGGGGTGGTTATTGAAACCCAAACCTCCCCTCTTGATTCATTGGCCCTTCTTCGTGTCAGGGGGATGACATTTCCTCCAAGTTGTCCTGGTAAGACTTGTATGCATGTCATGGGACTTTTTTCAAGATTAACTTGACTGACACACGAGCAGTCCTGATGGACCCTCACAAGCTCTCCTAGGCTTGTTTGATCATTTTTGGGCTCCAAAGATCCTCCTAGCATGTTGGGCCTCCTCCAAGGACTGAAGACTAAACCTCTTTGGTCTTTGGGCCACTGGAGAAATTTCTTTATTATTTGGGCTTCATTTCATGTTGGACTTCTTTTTGAGTTTCACCACAAATTTGAGGCATCAAAAGAATTTTTGAATCTTTCAATTTAAATTTTGAATTATATTTTATCCAATATAGATGACTTCTTTTAATTTCACTATATCGATACATCTAAAATTATTTCTCCAAATTTTTTTGTCCAATTCTAATTCATCCATGCATATGTGATAGCAGTGAAAAAGAAAATAAACTCCCATTCTAAGATCAACACCAATCTAAACCCATAGAGAAAAATATAAAATGTAACTAAGAAAATAATATAAGAAAGTAACTTAAGTGTGTTTGCAATAGTTTACATTTTGTAGTAACAGTAAATTATAAATTTAGTTGTAGTAAAAATTGACAATATTTGAAGAAAAAACTGAAAAGTAAAAGAAATTAAGAAAAACAAAAATTGAAATATGTGGGTAAATAATTTAATATTTACAATTTAATTAATAAACTACAAAAAGCGATAGGGGGTGTTCATAAATTTTTGTTTAAATTAATTTAATTTAAATAGTTTCAAATTATAAATGATAAATTATAAATATTTTTTTAAATTTATTTTCAATTTTAAAAAACTAATAAATATTTAAAATAAACTCCCACAAACACCTCCAAATGAAATCCAAATTGCAAATTGAGACCGGCCATCCATCCCCCTTTGTATGTATTGTACCCCCTCTTTCGCCAGTCAACGGAAAGCTTCTCGTTGTCACGTGACTTCCCTCCATTTACGATTTTGCCCTCACCAGCTATAATACGCTTAACATTACAAGAATGCCCTTCTACCCCTCATCTCCCTCGTTAAAACCCATAACCCCAACAGACAGATCTCCATACTCGCCCACTTCCTCTCAATCCTTTCTCTTGGAATTCTCACACACACACACTCCTGTATGAAAATGGCGTCAGCAATGCTACCATTTCGGCCGGTGGTGGCGCGAGCTAGAATCAACACAGCCGACCACCGGAAATCCGATCAGACCAGAAGGACCTCATCTCCGAATTGGTGGGCCCCACTCTTCGGGTTCTCCTCCGACCCGGACTACATGAACCCGGACGAGAAGAAGAGCGCCAAACCCGAGACGGACGGAGCTGGAGGGCCGAAGCCGGGGAAACCCCGGTTCGCCCCGGGATCTTTCACGGAGGAGAAAGCAAGGAGACTCCGGAGGATGACTTATGATGCGTCGTCGTTCCACGACTCCATGTACCATTCCGCCATAGCTTCGAGGCTCGCCTCCGACTTCTCCGATCCGACCACCGCTCCTTGATTGACTTACTATTTTTCCTTTCTTTTCTCCTTTTTTTTTTTTTTAGTTTTTGTGTAATCAGAAATATGTAGAATAAATAATAGTGATGATGATGTTGACGTAGTGAGAGTTGAAGGGATAAGCATGTAATTTTATAATGTGTGCTTATGTGTAAATGAAATGGACCTAATGTTAATTAATTTTGTAATGGATGGATTATGTATGATGATGGTAATTAGTAATTCTCCTAAGTTTTTGGCCTTTATCAATTATTATCAATGCATTATGGTTTAATACATGGATTCCATTATTGCTGAGCCAGCCAACTAATTGATTATAATAATATCTAGAGTAAATTACATCAACATTTCATGTCGCGAGACTACGTCTAATTATATAAACATTCAATATTTTTTATAAAATTATAGATATATTTTTTAAGAGGTGTTAATGTAATATACGAGACTACGTCTAATTATATAAACATTCAATATTTTTTATAAAATTATAGATATATTTTTTAAGAGGTGTTAATGTAATATACCTGATGTATATCGAAATTCAGTAACACCACGTGGGTGAAATGATTTCTTCAAAAATCTTAAGATTATTAGACGAATAATTTGATAAATAAAGGTTATCACTTCGATGCTAAAGACAATAAATATTCAATGAAATTTAAGTATATAACGTCAGAACGGATGAAATAAATTAAATAATTCGCAGGTGAAGTGCTGAAAATGTGTGAAAGAGTGTTGAGATGCGTAGAAAAAGTGCAGAAAATGAAACAAAACCGAGGGCTTATTTATTTTATTAATATTAAGAAATTAAAAAATAATAAAAATAATTATAATATATAATATATAACAACAATGGTGAAAGTCGAACTCAAAGAGTTCGACTTTATCAATTTTTTATTTTTTATTTTATAAATTGTGAAATCGAATTCAAAGAGTTTGACTTCAACTTTTTATTTATTTATTTATTATTTTATTATTATTATTATTACTACGTATATTATATATAATTTATTGATTTATTTATACTGATACTTATTTAAATGTACAACAAAAATTATATATTAACAGAAAAAAATATAATTACATCAAAAAAATTATATTTAAATCAAAAAATAAAATTTAAAAAATTAATTATAATAATTACAATTCTTAAAAATGACCGTCCGTCCCACAAGTGCGTCGGTGCCGTTGGCGCCGAGGTCTTCTTATTTCTTCACCCATATTTTGTATTGGTTCATTTTCAACATTATCTTCATTATCTGCATTCAAATGCAATCGACTTGATAATGTTGCAGAACTAGATTCTTCATAATCACGATATGCACCAAATGTTGGAAATGGAATTAGTGAGATGTTATATTCTGGTGCATATGTTTGACTCGTGCTAAGGCCAAGGTCAAGATCAATCTGTCCATAAAGGTTGTTGTTGGCTTGGCATGTATGGAGCTGAATCAAACCAATCATTTTGTTGGGGCGGTTAAGGCATGTAGCAATCTTGATATACATTTAGAGGTGTATGCACTGTGGATGGACCAGCTATATCAGACCCAACAGTATCATCACCTCTAAGTGAACTTGTAGACATTTTGCTACTGCTTCTCCTTTGTCTGTGGGACGTAGACGGAGCATTATCTTGTGGCGCTGCTTGTTCTTCGGGCTGATTATTCCTCGAAAAACGAGAAAGCATTTCACAAAGTTTAATCATTCCGATATTAAACCGGTCATGCATTTGCAAAGCCTCTTCGAAATTGGTTGGTGGAGGTTGCACACTTAAATGAAGGGCCTCTGCATATTGCTCCTGCACCAATTTTAAAATAATGAATTTAAATCTAAGAGAAAAATGGGTGTAACATGAATCAAGTTTTATTGCACAACATACCACATGTTGTATTGTTGGTGCATGTCCAGGTTGATAGCCACTCTCTACATGTCTATCAATAGATGATGAGACGAATCGACGAGTTATTCTACCGTACCAATCCCAATATCCATTTTCTGTATCTCTTTCGTTGGAAATGGGTGGTCGGCACACAACCGTTTCATGTCGTCTATCCCATCTACTAACGTACAACGCGTGATGAGTCTCCCAGTGTGTGCCCCCACGTGCTCTACGGGAAATGTTATGAAGGCTCATTTCCCGACTATCTGTACCCTGTGGGATGTCTTGCATCATACCGAATTGGCGAAGTACCTATTCAGAATGATGCATTTCCACAATAGCATAAAAGATTAGAGGACATATTGATGTCCACGACTGGGGGTTGAACTCATCTGAGTGGACTAAAATGTTCTCCAAGTTCATGTCGTACGGCTGCCAAAGAAACTGAAATAAAAGCAAATATGTTAAATTAGTAGGTAATTAATATTCATAAATAAATATGCGTAACGATGAGTCTTGAACCTGATCAGCCGTCATGTTATCTAGCATATCTCTAAATACCCGGACAGTCCACCGTACAGTGCGGGTGAAGTTGTGTTTTTTGTTTCACGTTGCACCGTACGGTGGTATTGGAAGGAGCCAATTATTATAAGTTTGTATTGGCCCCATCGTTACACGTTCATCATTCGGGTCCGAGTAACCTCGTTGTAAAAAATCTCTTTTACCTATTGACTTACTTGGACACATATTTATATAGGAAGTTGAGAGATTTAGGTGTCGGTGGAAGGAGGTTGATATATCCCCAAAATTCTCGAAATGTCTATTTTAAACCTGTCAATGAAAAGAATTACCCAGACCCGGACCCATTACTTTTACATTAGACTTGGACCCATTACTTTTATATTAGATCCGGACCCGGACTCATACCTATTGATATAAGTATTTTAGCTATGGGTAGGGTCTAGACCCTAAAATATATGAGTTTTGAATGGGTAAAATCTAATACTCTGAAAATTCATAAATATCTATTAATTTAAAATCATTAAACTTGTAAAATTTTAATATATTAATCTAGTAGATTTACTTGCCATTTAAAATTCTAAAATTTTGTACATAGTTTTGAATAGGGGGTGTACTTATAATTACAAGTACAATATCAACGGGTGTACTTATAAATTTGCCAAGTGTATGAAGTATTTGAGCAATTAGATTTAATCTCAAGAAATATCTACATAATTTACCCTAACATTTAAGTTTACTTACCTACAAGTTATTATCATAGTGGATCACTTTTAGTCTCATACTTTACGGGTTTAACACATCCACTCCCACATCCTAAAAGATGGACACTTTTGGTCCTCTATAGTAGAGTATTAATTGAAAAGTCACATGTTGAGCACGTGTCGTTAGTTTAAGAGATGTCAAGATTTGGGACTATATATGTCAACCCCATAAATCAGGGAAAGAAAAGTGTGCACCCCCGATCTAGTGAGACAAAAAATATGATTTTATCTTTTGTACAATTACATTTACATTCCTAACCTATAGTAAGATTGCATTTTTGGTTCCACTAAATAGACAGTGCCCACTTTTGATCCTCAGGCTTATAGGTTTGACATTCTTGACCTTACCCAGTCATTGACTAGCGCCACATGATCAACACATAACTATTCTGTTAATACTTAAAAGTTAAGACCAAATGTGCTCATTTTTTCAAATTTTAGAATTGAATGTGTTAAACCCATAAAAATGAGATCAATTGTGAGGACGGTCTTATTTAGTGGACTAAGTGTGCGATTTTGCCTAACAAATGGACCAAAATATCCTTTTAACTATAAATAAGATCATGTAATTCACTTCAAGATAATGTCCTTAATTGTAAGGATTAGTAACATTTGAAGCAAAGTTGTACCAAAGGTTGATGGAGATGCAGTGAACATGAAATAAAATATCAAAGTAGGAATTTGCCCCCAACTTGAGACAGAATAGTTTGAGATGCTTCATGCCGACCAGGATGGGTTTCACCGTCAAACCATCACAAGTATCTATAAATTGCACATGATGCTCGAATATGCTTTTCATATGCGTACGTCACGCAAAATTCAATTTCACGAGCAATTTGAAATATAAGACAAATGTTATTTTGTCAATGTCTAATTTTCCCATTAATGTTTTACGTATGACAAAGAGAATCATGCTTTCTTTTTTTTTTTTTTTTTTTTTTCATTTGATCAATTTTTGTATTCTTGTAAAGCAAGAGCCGCGCGTGATCGATGAGTTTGTAGTTCGATTAGTGTCCCGTCGCGTAAAATATTGATTGTAAATATATTTTTTCAATCTTGTGAGTAAGAATAAGAAAACTTAGACCAGGACTTTGCATTGTGTGAAGTTAAAGTTGCATAATTGCAATACTCATCCCACCAAAATTTTAGGGTCGTTTGTAATGTTCGTCCTATTTTTTTTTGGATAAAACCAATTTTAATTTCATCTTAATTTTGTATGCAATATCAGTCGTGTTGTTAATTATTTAATAAAAAATCACGTGTTTAGTACGTGGTTGTTCATTGACTGACTAAATGAGTGGAAAAATATATTAAAACTGTGTTTTGAGGCCTTTTTAGATTTATTCGATATTCGACTTAAATATTGTTTTGAGTTTTCCATGGCGGAGAACGGTGTAAATGAAGTGGAAATCAGGGCCACGGCGGCGGCCACCGTTGCTTCCGGTGAGAAAAATTATATCTAATAGCCTTAGGTTTGCTTCTATCTAACAAATAGGCCCCTCTAATTGTCAAAATTCTCTGAATTTGTTGATATTAAAAAAAATAATTGAATTAAAGGTGATATTTGTCATCGATTGACTTATTACTGACTTATTGTAGGTCAAATTAATCTTTTCATGACCAAACTACCCTTATATATCATCACACGTTAATGCATGAGAGCATGTGTATCGTCACCGTTACAAGATTTAGTCATAAAATTTGCATGGTCTGCATTAAGTCATTAATAGGTCAATCGAGGGTAAATATTGATTTTCATTTAATTTTTTTGTTAATAAAGAAAAATTCAGTGAATTTTAACTAATGGAGGGACCTATTTGTTAGACATAAGGAAACATCAGGGGTATTAGATGTAATTTTTCAACCACAGAAAGTCTACGTATAATTACATCAAACTTCAGTGGAGGGAAGTGTAATTATCCCTAATATTAATTTTATGTATTATGTGAAGTTTAAATAAATTACAAATATTTTTTATATATATACAAATATATTTATAAATATATATATATAACACATACAAAAAACATAATCAGGACGAGTCCAGGTCAAAACCACTAAGATCCAAACCCATTCCGAGACCTGCTTCAGGTTTTTCATAATCATATAATAGAAGTTGTCATTTGTTATTATGCTATCCGAAAAATTCTAGTTCAGTCAGGTTTGATCAAAGCTGAATTAATTACACAGTAAAAATAATACACTTCAATGTGATTGGTGTACAGTTTACGAAAAGTAACTAATTACAAGGAATAACAAGTGTATTAACTTATTGTATGATTGATTGAGTTATCTAATTCGGATATTAATTTTGCATGACTATCCTCATTTGTTTTTTTTTTCTTTTTTAATTGCTAAAAAATATGGAAAATGTGTGGATTTATTGTTTTGTCTATCTCCAAGAACGTCCAAAACGAATAAAATGTTTATAAGAAAAAGAAAGGTTCAGCCTGTTTTGAAAATTACAACTAGGCCAGGGACAAATTTTCACATTGTTTTCGACTTGCACTCTCTTTCCACCTAATTATATTTATTTTGTTTGATGTGTATAAATGTTTATTACATAAGTATATAATATATATATGTTATATTACGACTGCATTGTTACACATATATACATATATCATTCACAAAAAATACATGCTTTGTTTTGTTTTCATTTTCAGTCGAAAATACGTATTTTCAATTTTATATAAATTTTTATGTAATGAGAATATATTGGGATTAGTTGATAAAATTGTGTTTATGTTGTTTTGTCTAATTTGATGAAAATAATAATTTAATTTTTATTGTTTGTGGTCAAATCCATTTTTATATATATACTAATATAAAAACAACATCAGTTCTCACAATTGATAGTTTGTGACTCTGCAACACTAAATTTTAGAATATCACTTATACCCTTATATATATATAATATAATATAATTATATTTTTTTTTTAAACGGTCAACGTCATCTTTTATTCGCCAACCTACTGTCATGTTTATGCCACACTTTATTTATATTTATCTCATGGCTCACTTTTAATCATGTATTGCTTTTTGTTTATAAAACCTATGTCAATCTAAAGGTATGTGCACAAGTAATAATTATCTTTTATTGATTTAAAATTGTTTGTGATGTCACATCAAATTATTATAAAAAAAAAAAAGGCCAAATATAATCATTCGATTGATGAAGTATTTTACCTAAGCAGTAAAGCATTTTTACAAAAATTATTTTATTTTCAGTTACACTTTGAAGAGATTTATTCATCTCCCTCCAAACCTCCTTCATTTGTACCAATTTTGGATGGGATATTACAGACAGATCTAGAGAAGGAATGATAGTTAAATAATTATTCAAAAGAATATCTCAATTTCGTGAAAGTAAAAAATATAATATACCCAACTGACATAAGTCAAATCTCAACTGGGCCTGAGTTTAAAAATAAGTTCAATTGAGGCCCGTTTAAAGATCCAAGATCATAAACAGTATTGGGTCGGTCTTGAGTCAAGCTAGGGTTGGTGCGAGTCAATCCTAAGCTAGCCTAGCCAATTGTGCATCGCCAAATTGATGGAATCCCCAGATTGCTTGGTCAGCCCAAACTTATTTCCCATTGAGGGAGACAGTTTACTGGTCATCAACAAACAGATGGGGCTGATGCCCAACTTCATTAATACATTGAGTTTTCCGTTTTTCAAAAAAAAAAAAAAAGAAAAATAGAAAAAGAAGAAGAGAGAGAAGACCTAAAGATAAAGATAAGCACTTAAATGAAATTGACACCAAAACTAAAAGAAATTGCTCGACAATGCATCAGTACTCCCAACCCATTTAAGGGCCTTGATTCGAGGCTTTATCTGGTAAAGGGTTGGTCAACACCTGATGGCAACTTAATGTGGAGGGGGTCAATGGGTAGATTAGTAGAAGGGTTTGGCTCTTTGATTAATAGCACAAGGAACTGTGGAGTCTTTCATCTGTGATCTGATTGGAATTTGTTATCGCAATTAAAACAGAGGCCCTTGGCTCGATGTTTTTGTGGTAGTAAGACAACGGATAAGAATTTGCTCTGGAGGTTTGGGGAGAAAAAGAGCTAAAGCCTGATTCTGAGTTGTTTCTAGAATGGCTAGGAATTAGGATTGTTGGTCACGCAATTTAGCTTCCACCAATTTGCTCAAGCCTATGGCTTGGGATATGTTGAGGGTCGTAGGACGACAAGCTATTGTTGAGTGTTGTTGTGCAATCTGGGAAGAAAGCAGTTCAATATGGCTTCTGGATTGAGATTCGCAACTTGACTGCGAAGCTGCTCGAAATCTGACTGACAATCCAAGAAAGTTCATGTTAGGCATAGCTTAAAGAGTACAATTTGGTGATTGTCATAGGAGGCCAGTCCAAACAGTAGCTTCAGTACGCGGGTAAATTCTCCCCAGATGAAAATTTGGTGTTCTAATGCATCCACTTGAACAAATGGAGTGCTTCTTTCAATATACAAAATGAAATTACTTGTAACCGTTATTTTGTTGGAACCTGATAATATGTGTAATATTGTTCCACTTGAAAAAGCCAATTAGTGGTTGGTGCCATCAAAGGCTACCAAATGGATTTTTCGTGGTTTGAGGTTGAGAGCGGTGAGGCATGGTGCTGAGGAAGTTGAAGTCTGAGGACTAGTTGTGGTTGTCTGCTCGAGATTTGGGATTGTAAATCTTGCCACAACCGCTACTAATTTCTCATGATGCTCGTTAGCAATTGCTCGTTCATCCTCCAACTTGCACAAGTTGTTGCGAAATTGCAATTTGAACTCATTGAGAATATCATTGAGTCTAGCCATCACTTTTTCAACAGCAAGGCTGATTGTGTGGGCCTTGGTGGCATTTCTCAATGAAAGCACCCATGATGAAACCCATTTCGAATTGGGTACAACTCGAGAGAATTTCAGGGAAGACAAATTATGGGTACAGTGGATCAACGGTGTCTACCTTAAAGGCGTTTCAGTTTGGGAATAGCAATCGAGGAAAGGTGACTCTCCACTCCTCCAACGATTTGCCGTCATTCGCATCAGATTGGTCACTGAATTTGGATCATCAGAGGCAGCAATCTGGCACATGGCCGGATGGTCTAATTTCAAGGGACTCAAGACGTCCAAAGCCTACGAGTACTTCAGGCCGAAACTCACAAGGCAGCCTTGGAAAGCGGCAATTTGGAAGTTATTCATCCCGCCGAAGTACTCATTCATCTTGTGGCTTGGACTACGGGTAAGACTCGCAACACGCGACCGGCTTGCGTTCCTACAAGAGGAAGCTTCATGCTCGTTGTGCATCAACACAAATGAATCGGCTAATCACCTCTTCTTTGAGTGTCCATTCAGTGCATTTGTTTGGTCCCATATCTGACAGTGGCTAGGCATCAACCGATGTATGACTACCCTCCTTAGTGCGGTCAAGTGGCTTAAGAAAGATAAGACCAGCTCCTCTGTGCAGAACAAAGCGCGACTTCTCGCTTTGGCATGCACGATTTACAGTCTTTAGAGGCACCGCAATAAAGATATTTTTTAAGGCAAAGCTCCAGGTCCTGAGGGTCTTGTAATTTCTATTAAAATTACAGTGATTAGGCTCCTTTTGTCACTTTTTCCACACGGATTGTTTGCACTTTGATCCACATGGTAGCTCTTTTATATCTCTCTAGATGTGCCCGAAAAACTTTGTAAATATTTTTGGATGAATGAAACTTACATTTCACCAAAAAAAAAAAAAGAAAACAAAAAAAAAAAGAAGACAAAGAGAGTGATGTGAAGATTTTTTGGGTAAAATTCATTTTAGTCCCCGACTTTTAATTTTAATTTCAAAATAGTCCTTGTCTTTTCAACTTACTTTAAATTAATCCCTCCAATGGGTAACTTTCCCATATTACCCTTATAAAATGCTTTTTTTTTTCTTCATAAAATCATTTATCATTCTTTTCATTTTTAGTTACAATTTGGTCCTTCTAATTTTAAACTTAGAAAAATATAACCGTGTTAATTGGAATAATTTATCGTTAGATAATTATTTAGTTAATAACTTGATTAATAATATATTAACGTAATTATTGTGCATTTAATGAACTTATTGAGTTTTTAAAACCAAAAAGTTTTTGAATAAATAAGTTGTTGGAGAAAAAAGTTTTTAAAAAAATAGAGCAATAAGATTTATAAAAAAGAACTTCTAAAATTAGAACATAAATAAAAAAATAAATATATTACTAAAATATTGAAGAATGAGGTATATAAAACCTCGGGTAAAATTCAAGCGGTTCAATGTATTTCACGACAATCATATTGATATACACGTCATTAATCAAATTACTATCTATACTTTTATATAATTGAAGATCATCATTTTGTTGTTTTACATTTTTTTTGTTTGCCATTTTTTATTTTTTAAATTATTTTAATATTTTTTTCTTTTCTTCTCAACTTCTATTTCTCTCTTTTTTTTTTCTCACTCTTTTGTTCAATAATTTCTCATAACCTTTTTCTATTTTTTAGTATTTTTTTATTTATCCAACTAACATATATATCTTTTAATCAATAATTAGATTCTAAATTTTAAAATTAAATGTGTACAAACATCTGAATAATTGTCCAATGATAATTTTTTCAATTAAAATATTTATTATCTTATAAGTTTGTGTATGAAGGACCAAATTGCAATAAAAAATAGAAAGTGAAGACAAATGATTTTCTGTAAAAAAAAAAAAAAAAAAGTTTCATAGGGGCAATATGGGAAAATTACCTGGTGGAGGGACTAATTTGAAGTGGTTTGAAAAGATAGAGATTATTTTAAAGTTGAAATCAAATGTGGGGACTAAAAATGAATTTTACCCAGATTTTTCTTTCTTTTCCCCCATAACTTTCGTTCTCTAAATTGAGTTCCTAAATGACATGCCTAAAATAAAAACTACGTACCTACTAACACACAACTAAAGATAAAGACAAGTACTAAAATGAAACTGCTAGACAAATTTAAACAAGGCCTTAAAAAAAACTACTATGTTTCTCCCTTCCCCTTCCCTAGTCCTCCCCTATTTACTTATTTCCTCTCGTTTAGACTTAATGAAAACAAATGAGGGGCAAAGGGGCTCCATACCTAAAACACAATCTGAATAAATTGAAAAAATATATGATAAATACTCTCAAGCAAAAATCCGGTTTCTGTATGTACAATTTCAGCCTCAGTACACTTACAACAAACACAAATTGCTCACAAAATCAGACCCCCCAAAGGTAGAAAATACACAAAAATGTGATGTTTAATTACAAGGGAAATTGCAAGAAGAATCAGCATCAGGACTTGCAGTTGTGAGGGAAAAAAACACATCTTTCAAGCTCAAACCAAAGGGTCCTCAAGCCAATGGTTTTCACTGCACAAAGAGGACTTCCCCAAGAGCTTCTGATTAAAGCTCAGAGGAAAAGCTCTTTGTCATCAAGGCTTAATTCCCTCCTGAGTTTATGCGAAAACAGGCGACAAGCGTCCATGCTGAGGTCTATGGCAGCCGCTAGCGCAACGAAAAGGGCAGCGTCGGCCATGCAGGTAACGTGCTGCACGCCAACTTGAACGACTGGTTTACTACTCTTTCCTTCACCTTCCACGCTTGACCCCATCACGAACCCTCGACTTGGCAACACTAAGCTCAACGCCGAGTCTTTCCTTGAGTTATCGATACAAAATTTCCCACCCTTTTTTACGCTCATTGTTCCTTCCGCAATGGGGGTTCCACTGGTAAGACCGGCGTCCGTTATGAGCTCGAACTTGTAACCTAGGCCGTCAACGGGCCCTCTCTCTCGCCAAGCCTCGAGACGTCCCCAGGGCTTCCAGCTGCTAATGGAGACTCCATTAGGGCAGAGGATGAGCCAAGCACCCGGGTTGGAGCGAGAGACACGGTCGGATCCTGGTGAAGGGACGAACGGTGTGACCATAGAGGCTGCAGCAACAGGAGAGCCGGATAGATCGTAAATGACTACCATCCATCCCTTTCGCTCCCGTCCTACTCTGTCTCGCTCCCCGGAGAACGTTCTCACCCAGCCTTTATTGTTGAGGTTGAAATCTGAAGGAAGAGACCTGAATTTTTACAAGGAAGAGAATTGGTTTAAGTCAAAAGTTGATGCAGACAAACTCTGCACATGCTAAGGGAATCAATGGTTGTTGCCGTTAGAGTTGATGAAGTTGAAGGCTTAATACTTGCCTGTTTGACCAAATAATCATTGGTAGTTCGAATCTTTCATTACAAATCGATATGACATTTTGTATTTCACTTGACATGCAAATGTACACGTGTATAAAACATTTTTCTAAATATGTAGACGATATAAATTGTGTTAAATGAAATACGAGATGCAATAGAAATCTGCAGGTGATCATTAGATTCCAAATGCAGATACAATCGGGCTAAATGCAACATACTCCTGTAAAAACACTAATAGGCCAAAAGTCTTCCTACATAAATAAAAGGATAATTACATTTACACTCCCTGATCTATAGTCTATTTGCACAAACCACTCTTGCCTTTTGCATAATTACAGAAACCATCTTTGATAGCCAAAAAATAGGGGTAGTTTGTGTAATAATGTCGATACTTTTGAGGAGTGTAACTGTAATTTTTTTAAAAAATAAGGGTGGTTTGTATAAATAATGCTTACATTCTAGTGGGTGTATGTGTAATTATTCAAAAAGTTATTCAAAAGACAGGGATAATTTGTATAAACAGACTATTAAAGGGTATAAATTTAATTATCCGTAAATAAAAAAAAAAAGGCACAATGCAACCCCCGAACTTCGAAAAGGCCAGCTCGACTCCCTAATGCAGAAAATAGTGAGCTATTAACTAAAATTTAGGAGGTTGAGTTATTTTTTTCGGGTTTAGATAGATTTTTTGACTATTAGTATTTTTTTATGAGTAAAATGTATGAGAGTGAAGCTTTTAAACACCCCCCTCAAAAAAATAACATGTAATAAAAATATACTGAAAAAGCTAATTCCTTGAATCCTTACTTCTGACATAGAGAAACTAAAATTTCCATTTTATTTCACAACTTAGCAAGTAATATCAAGAATGTGAACTAAAAACTAACAGATATTGATTTGCCACTAAGAGCAAACCTGTTTTTATCAAACTTTTATATCCCTCCAAAAGAGTTACTGTGGGGAATTTTGTCGGGATCAAATTTGATCCTGAACTAATTACGTGATAAGTATAAAGTCACATTTGAATAATCACATAACAAACATGATGTTATTGGTTCATATTTCAAAAAGTATAACCAATCACACGATAAATATAATATTCAGTACAGTCAAACCTAACTCGGATAAAAAATTTCCAGTATTTCAAACTTTACTCAAAATCCATTTGGCCTTTCACACTTTCTGTGTGCCAACCAATACAAGAAAAGTCCTATTCAATGGGAAATTCTAATTCAATCGAGTTTAGTCGGACCTGAATTAAGTATATACCAAGAGCTATACATTTATTGTGTTATTGATGTAAGTTAGAAAAAAAGTGATCAATCAAATTGTAAGTATATCACAATTGCACTAGGATTCATTTGGTATAAAAAAAATTCCATAACTAAGAAAGATTAAAGTCTTCCAAGAAATTTTGTTCCAAAAAAAGTCTTCTAAGAAAAGAAAAGAAATAATGAGTTGGAAATTTTTATTTTTTATTTATTTTTGGTGTCAGACTTAGAGAATTTCATCTAATTAAATTTTATCCATTCCGAGGAAAAAGAAAATCAAAATCCAGCAATTCCAGAGAGGATGGCAGTCATGGATAGGGGTGGTGGGTGACGTGGGTCCTATTGTCCTACTGGTGGAGGAAAACTGAACCACCCTGGCCTACTTTAGCACATGCTGCAAATCATTAGCTAAAAACGCGCGAGGTGGGTACACGATAAACTCACCGTGACCGATTACTCCGTTCGGCGCTGAACTTACAGCTGAAAACCGGCTGTCTTATATTCCCCTGAATCTGGAAAACAACTGGACTGCACTCCGGCTCACCCCCGAACTGGAACACGAACCGGGGGTCCGGCTCTGACCGCACCGTCAAATGTAGCGTCGCCGCCTGCTCCCCGCCGCTGCCTCCAAGCTTCATCCACCCGTTCTGGTAAACGCAGCCCTTCGACTGAGCATTACCCAGATTGACACACACCTGAACGGAGCCCAACAGTTTTCCGCTCGTGACCCCACAAGTCCGGCCCATGCGGCCCGTGAAGACCGAGATCTTGAGAGTAACGATGGGCTTGCACGCGAGGCGTCGGAGGGCGTCGGGGTCGAGGTGGAATACGGCGGGAGAAGTTGAGGACTCCGGCGTCTCCCCGGCTGCGCAGAGTGGGAGGAGGGCTGTTTGGGAAGGGAAGTTCTTGACTTTGAGTTTGGCGTAGCAGGGAGTGGTGGTGGGGTGGACTCCTGAACCGGCGCGCTTGGTGGCGGAAGGGAGTTTGAGGGCTAATGATTCGACGATCAGACGAACAAATGGGCATGGATCCATTTTCTGAGAAATGTTGCTTCAGTGGTGGAGGATTTTGAGTGGAGAAAAATGAAGGTGTATCAATGGAGAGAGAGAGAGAGAGAGAGAGAGAGAGAGAGAGAGAGAGAATTGAGAAGTGTGAGGTATAGCGAGCTGTTTTCTTGTTTTTGTCTCTCGGATCGCACTGCGAAGTGTTTGTTTCGTGGAGTTAGTTTGGAGTTTGGATTTTGCGAGGAAGGTTTTCTTCTCGTGAATTATCTTGCCGCAATACCTGTTTTCTCTTATATATTATCAGTCGAGAAATGCCTGTAATTTAAATTTTTATTATAATTATTTAATTGAATAAATAAATAATAAGAAAGATAAATAAATAATTAATCGAGGTGATAGAGTAAATTAATTCTAAATATGGATGAATAAAAAAGCATTTATAGAAAATTTAAATGTATATCAAGATTTTATTGAAAATAAGTTTAAAAAAATGATCTTTATTTGAAATTATACTTTTGACTACTTAAATTAGATTTTGATGTCAAAAGTTAAAAATTTCTCCACAAGGACTTTTGTAGGTTATTGTAAAAATTATTGCAAACACCCTCTAAATAGGAGTGTAAATAAGTTGAATTGGTCGAACGCATCATAATTCGAGCTTGATAAACTGTATTTGATTTTGATTTGAATTAATCAAAACAAATTCGAACGAGTTTTAGTTGAATTAAATTAGAATCGAGTTCGAATAATTTAAGTAAATATTTATTGTTCAATCTCCAAATCAAATATGGATAAACTTGATTAGTTTTCAGCCCTATCCCAGAAGACAGACAAGTTAAGTTAGTACTATATTTCATTTTAATTTAAGAGGAAAGTTTTATGTTAGTTGAAATCTTTCCTTTTATTTTTTCTTTATTTAAAGGTTATCGTAAGGGGAAAATGGCGATATATTGAGGGGGTATTTTTGAATAAAAGATGGTCCCACATGAGGTCCCAATACAGGTAGACTACGACTGTCACCGATGCATGCATTTCCAGCTGTATTTTTACATTAATTCCTCTTTCATGTATCTATATATATATATGCTGTGACATATATATTTTTTTTTATGTAAGTCTATTTGTTTATGTTTATGTTTGTAATTTTGTATAAATTTTCATATGAAAATGAGAATATATTTAAATTGATATATTTTTAATAAAAATATGTGTAAATAAATAGATTTTTACTTTAATTACTGTTTTTTAAGAAACTTTAATTAATATTTCAAAATTAAAAATTAAAAATTAAAAATAAAAGCATAAACAAACAGGTTGGTGAAACAATGTGAGTTTCATTTAATAATTTATAGCACTAGTTATGTTAAATAAGTATCATTTAATGAGTTGAACGTGATTTGTTACTCACAAGTAATAATTGAATTTGGTCGGACCTAAATCAATTATATAACAAGTTGATGTGGCCTGCGACTTAATCAGTGGCGCGTTGTATAAGGTATTGTCCGCTTTGACTTCATATGAGTCTTACGGTTTAATTTGCCCTGCGCATCGTTAGGGATAGACGGTCATGGAATTTATAAGCCACTCAAATCACTCATTTGCAATCAATATAGGACGTTTGCCTACATCATCACAAATATAAAATATTTATCGTGTAATTAATATTTATTTTAAAAAAATAACTAATTTCTATACTTGTCGTGTAATTGATTTAGTTTCGACTAAATAAATTTTACGATCATCATAATTGATTATCAGAAAGGAGTTGTTAGTATGATTGTGAGTTAGCTAACTCACAATACTACTTTAATAGATGTTTCCGACACCATTTTCCCAACTTATATATAAATATATGTTTCACCAATTCGGTGTCGTTTTCGAAAGAGATGGAATTTTATGGAAGGCTGACCAATCAAAGGTACTGACAGAAGCTGATGAGGTAAGGAATGGGAATGGGATCCTATGAATTTAATTTCTTGGCCTCACCAAATCATTCTGTGCTATTTAATTTATATTCTTATCTTTGTATTAATGATCAATGCATGCCTTGTAATAGAATATTTTTATCCCATACCAATATCCAATTATTTGTCTACCCAAATTCTATGTATATATATAATTGCATACATACACACATCTAATATTAGAATTGGTAAACATTAATAAACGTGTAGTCGTGTGTCTGGCAGATATCTGGCATGCCATGTTATCTGTAATGGACTGCCCGCTGGATTTTATTAAGATGGCATGCTGTTGATTGATTGTCCGTATTAAAACTTTTTGTTATGATTAATTATTATGGTTAAACGATAAAAATTATGATAAGTACTAATTAATTATAAATGTGCAACGGCTATTAATCATTATTTTTGTAAGTGATGTCAAAACATTAGCTATAATTAAAAATTATGATATATGTTTTGGTGAAATAAAACTAGGGGAAATATTAATTAATCATGGTCAGAATCAAAGTCTTTCAAATATGATATTAGGATACAAATTTCTTTTTGGGTAAATCCATATATGAAATAGAGCTAGTAATCTCCCATGTTTATTTTGGAATAAGGACTCCACTTGGAAAATCCGTATAAAGTTAGTAATCTATCATGTTTATCTTGTGATAAGAACTTTTATTGTAATTAGGTTGAGTACATTTATAAATAGGGTAAATCTCCTGAATCAAAGAATGTATAATCATTACGAACAAAATTCCACATAAACACTTTTTGTCCGATAGAAATAACTCTTAGTATTCTCTTATGGAGACACTAAATTTTCTGCAAGGGTTTAAGGTGTGTGCAATCAAGTGGATATATATATGTAAATCCCCCCCCCCCCCTCTTCGACCAAGCCCTCGATTGGCGCCCACCCTCTCCCTCCGAACCCCCTTCCCCACACATGGCGCAAACGCATATACTGTCAGCAGTCCATTCGTCCCTCAACAACATTGCCACCTGTCAAAACCTATCGTCTTCCCCCAATCTCCCATTGCCCGCTACCTCCTCGCTTCGGCCGTCGATCTGCCTCTGCCCACCTCATTCACCCCTCTTTCCCACTCCTTGGTGGCGGCCCTGACTTAGCCATCCTCGAACTCCGCTCACCACCGTCGTGGGTAACCCCACCCCTCCCAACCCAAGCAAACACCCGCAAATATATACATATATATATACAATATAAAATAATTTATATTATACATATAAAATTACTAATTAATATTTTATAAAATAAAATATGTATTTGTATAAATAAATATATATTTAAATCAGAACCACACATTTAGATAAAAGAAAATATAGACTGTAGATTTCTTAGTTAAATCTGAATCGTTGATTAATTTGATAGATTTTGGAAAAAATGAAAAATACGCGTACAATGAGCGCGTGCATTGCACATTCAACTACAGGGGGTATTTTGCTTATATATTTGTTTCATAGTTTTGTTTTAACCATTTTATAAATGACAATTTTTTCCTAAGTTTCACTGGTAAATCCAAGTTTTAAATGTTAAACATATGGGAGATACAAATATCAATAATTATAAAGCTCCACTAGTGGCGAACGGTTATATCCAAAATGAGGGAATGTACTACAGAGACATTCTCTATAGTGGTAAGGTTTTCTTCTTTTCGCCTTATTTACCATTGTCGTCCACCCGTATACCTGCATAAGAACGCAACATCTGTAAACTTATTGAGGTGCTCCAGCAAGTAGCTATTACCATCGTAGGGATGTAGAGGGACGACGTTATGAGATGAGCTTGGAGTTCATTGGCCATCACCTCTTTGCTAAAGGGGCTTCCCCTCCTCAAGTGTGAGTCTTCCCTATCCATCCTCTGGAGGAGCTCATCATCTACTGACGGTGGGCTTTCTATGTTCCTCAATCACCTGGTTAACTTCTAATGTGCTAGCACAAACAATAGAGTCCGGTTCGTCCTGCTGAAGTGTGTTAGATGGTGTGGGAATCGACCCATCACGACCATTTCCTCCTGATAAACCAGGTATGTTGGAGTTGCGCATTTTACTTGCTCTTGTATCTGAGGCTGGTAACGTAACCACTAGGCATGTAGGAGTGGGAGGATTGTGAAAAGTTGTACAAAGAGCAACAACGATTATTTTGTTGATTTGCTCGTGTAAGAACGGGTTTGTTTCAAGAGATAGATCTAGTGGGTCAATAGTACGAAGGGGTTTGTCAAGATTACCATAAAGTTCTTCGCCTTTGTGAAGTTCATATGGAGAGTGGAAAGTAAGTGGGAATCGTTTAGATTTGCTGAATGAATGATGTTACCTCTTTGACCTACCTGAACACCTATTTATAGGAGCATACTTTGAGATAACGAGAAGTAAGGTTATCCTTCAATCTTTGGGATGTCTACTTTGTAAGGATAATGTCCATCCACCCGTTGCAACATTTTACATGGGTAGCACGCCAACAAGACGAGAATATGCCAAATGAGTAGGAAAAAAGCTAAAATCAAGGAGGTAGTTACCACTCATCTTCATCTAGTCGAATATAGCTTGTATGTGTATCATTGTTGGCGTGCTTTGAGAGTGAGATACCATTTGTCATGAACAACATAATTGATGTGTCAAATGAGGTGGATGGATCATAGGCTTGTTGAAATTAGGGTTGGATTGTGTGCAACCTCAATAATAGGTCTGCAGAAGCTGGGCTGATTTGGCTGGTGACGCTTCGGCTTGCTAGTGCTGAGTAGGCTGGTAATGTTTTGGTCTGCTGGTATTGAGATAGTTAAGCTGACTCCTTCATATAGTTGAATTGATTTTGGTTTTGGGCTTCGAAAGTATAGACCCGAGGTATCATCAACATGAATGTCACTAAGTTTCAATTGATCCACTCGCATAGGAATCACTATTGCGTTGTAATAATGAGCAGGATGAGACATAGAATGATGTCATACAAGTGAATCATGCGAATTATTACCTTCACACTTGGAAAGTGAAGAAGGTCAATTTATAGTCGAGAGCCAACTTAGTTAAACGATAAGATGATATCATATTTGAGCAATTATGAAGTATGTAGAAAGCTTCATAAAAGGCCTATGCATAGCTAAATATGCGAACTACTAGAGGGCATTGAGAATGTGACTATTTGATAGTGCACAAGCTAGGCACTTCCATAGCAAGTGGATTTAAGTTCATATGATGTTAAAGAACGTTACATGCCCCGGTTGAGCAAGAGCTCCACCATAGCATGTCTTCATACTACATGTCCTTTGGGATGACTTCCTATAGGAAGTGACTGAATGTATTACTTCATCCTTGTGTGAGCCTATATTGTTTTATGTACTCTTAGATACTTTGGACGATATTATAAAGTGTAAATCTGATGATGCTAATTTACCATGTTATCTAATGGGCATGAGTGATCTAGTCTGTTGTAGTATGTCTAGAAAAATTGTTAAAACCAAGCTAATTATATGAGAGGCTAAAAATAACTAGGTTGGTAAGGTATTTATGTTTTATTACTTATAGCCCATACGTCTATATAGAAAAATGCTTAATTAGTCATAAATATAGAAGCATATTTTGAAAGGATCAAATATGCTTTATGTATTAAGAGACCTAGAGGTGCATGATTAAGTAGGACCACAAGGTTAAGGGTATATGACAGGTTGTTGAGTTGTAGAGTTATGGTAGTTCAGTAATGACTTAATATGACCCTCCTACATTCCCTTTCATCTTGGTTGAACACCTTATTTACTATATGAAAGAGGGGATGGGAGATGAGAAATCATCACAATGAGATTGGAGTGATTGTGTCAAATATGTATGAGAGGATGATATTGGATACATCAATATTTGAGATAGAATTGTAGTCTCTTGAACTGATACTCAATAAGGACTCCTTTTGGGTAAATCTATATTTGAGATAGAGTTAATAGTTTTTTCTATGTTTATCTTGGGATAAAGACTTCTCTTGTGATAGAATTGAAGTATACCTATAACTAGTGTACATCTCCTAGATCAAAGTGTGTGTACTTATTACATACAAAATTCCACATATACACTTTCTCCTGAAATAATTCTATTCCTGTTCTCATTTGTTGCATCACCATATTAGCCAAGGATTTAAGATGTGTACAATCAAGTGGATAGCTCCGGTAGTAACCCAATGAAAACAAGCGTAGAGTGTTCGTAAATCATTTGGAGACGTGAGATTCAAGAGACCAGTTGGAGGCTAGTAAATGAGCCAAAAAAGCCTGGAAAATTTATGGCTTAAATGCATTTTTGGTCCCTGATGGTGTAAAATTCGGGAGACTATAGATCTAAGCACGGTGACTTGAAACGACGTCGCGAGGCAAAACAAATCTTAAAACTCTTCCAAAAGTAGGAAAAGTAAACTTGTATAAAAGTGAATAAGATAGCTTTACAAAGGATTTCACCCCCTATTTATAGTAAATTACATGGGATGAAAGTACAAATCTTTCTTCAACCGCTGTCAATCTAACGGCCTAGATTTAACTGCTAGAGACGCCTTGGTAATTTGGCATCACCCCACTACTTCTATAACTACCTATGGCATAATGGTAAATAATTGTATACTTGAGGGTATTTTAGTAATTCCAACTTCTAGTACTATCAGTAGCGCCCCAACTTCCAAATGCTTCTGGAAAATTTGGAAGTTCTTACAGATAATTTGATTATGATTCATCTTCTTCTTCTTGATAATGCTCTTTTTTTTATGTAGAGTCTTTCTCTTCTAGGATTCCTCTTGGCACAAATCCCTCTTCTACTGGAGCTCTTTTTTCTTCTTATTCCTTCTTCTACTAGGGCTCTTTTTCCTTGACATTCTACTTCTGCCACGAGTTTTTCCCTTCTTGGGACCCTTCTTCATACATGCTCTTTCTCTTTTGAGATTACTCTTGGTTCAACTCCCTCCCTTGCTGGGATTCCTTGTCTTCCATGTATAAACTTGGTGGGATATTCTGACTTCCTTCATCTTCCTTTGTTCAGTCTGCCTTCTTGGTCTCAGCCACATTCCAGAAAAAAATGTCGAAATAATTTGGCTCGAGTATCTGGCTCTTCATCTCTTTCCTTGCAGTAATTTTCATTTTTAGACTTTCAAAAGTCATCATTCGTTAATTTGGAAAAAACAGAAACAATTCGCCAGTCTGAAAGAATTTTCGGACGTCATGCATTTTAAGAAAATGTCCAACGAGGCGTCGTCGGGGGTCCATCGATGGTGGATCGGGACCTGGCCGAGGCACGCATCGGCCGAAATCTGGCTGCTATCGAGGCGCGTGCCTCGGCTAGGCTTTGGTCGAGGCGGCATGCCTCGGCCAGAATCTGGCCGTGGACCCCCGCCTCGGTCGAATTTCGTCCGAGGGTGTCTTGTTGCCTCTCCTTCTTCATCTCTTGCTTGCTGAAGTGGTCGATTTTGATCACGAAGTGATTTTGGTTTAGGGAACCAGGAACGTTCATCTGATTTGCTAGATTTTTCCAAAAATTAAAGCTAGGAAAAAGTTGAAAACTCCTCGATTTCCTTCGATGTCGTGCGTCAGCCACTTCGCTCCTAATTCTTTCGCGTACTTGGAAGAGTCTCTTCCGGCGTTGGGGGATCTTAGTGTCACTTCCTCTCTTGAGACTTTTCGATATTTTGTTTATCCTTGGGAGAGTTGTTAAGGACTCGTTCTTCTAAGTCTTCCTCTCCACAGTTGTAAAATTTTTCTAGAGGCTTAGTGTGTTCGCAAGCGTGATTCGCGAGTCCGTTCTCGCCTTTCGTCAAGGAAGGGATATGAGGTTGCTCGCTCCCTCATCCTTTGCAACCTCGTATACCGCTATGGAGGCGAGGGGGACCTTGCCCCTTTGATGACTATTTGTGATTGTGTTGCATTGCATCACATTTGTATCACCTCGCGTCGCGACGCGTCATGTTGACTGTGTGTTGAACCATATATCACGTTGCGTCAAGTTGCACCACGGCGCGTCCTGTTGGACTTTTTGGAAGCTTTGTAGAAGTTCTCTTGGTTGGAACACTCTTGGACCTTTGTGGGAGGTCTTTGTCATTTTTGGGGAACTTCTTAAGGGTTCATTTTTATATGTTATCAAATTTGGTTCCTCCATTGTTCATTATATTAAGTTGTTTGTTTCTTTTCGAACTAAATTTCAAACGTAAGGAGCAATCCCCCTCTTACAAGCAAAATATTAAACTAAGTATCTTATAAGCAAAATGTTGAATTAAATATAAAGGTGAAGAGCAACCCCCCTCTTTTTGGATAAAATGTCAGCGTGAGGGGCCATCCCACTCTTTTAGATAAAATATTACTGTGAGGGGCAGTCCCCCTCTTATAAACAATATGTCAAGGTGAGGGGTCATCCCCCTCTTTTAGGTGAAATATTAACGCGAGGGGTCATCCCCCTCTTTTAAATAAAGTGTCAATGTGAGGGACAATCCCCCTCTTTTAGATAAAATATTAATATGAGGGGCAATCCCCCTCTTTTCAATGTGAGGGGCCATCCCCCTCCAACTTTTCAATGTAAGGGGCAATCCCCCTCTTCTAGATAGAATATTAATGTGAGGGGTCATCCCCCTCTTTTAGATAGAATATTAATGTGAGGGACCATCCCCCTCTTTTAGATAGAATATTAATGTGAGGGGTCATCCCCCTCTTTTAGATAGAATATTAATGTGAGGGGCAATCCCACTTAAGAGTATCAGTGTGAGGGGCCATCCTCCTCTTTTGCTAAATAAAGTGTTAAATGTGAAGGGTCATTCCCCTCTCTTCCTAAATAAAATGCAAGTAATGAATCTACAACAAGTAGACAAGAAAAGGTGTATATTTCATTACCATTTTTCTGGGTTACAAAGTGTTTGAAAAAAGGAATATACAGCATTAAATAAAACATTTATTGAGGTTTAGTAATATTCCTCGTGTGTGGACATTTCCCTCTCGTTCATTTTCCCCAACTTGGTACGGTCATACTTATTTGGCGTCCACTTTGGCCATGTTTTTTGTCTCATTGACTAGATTGAATGGGTGTTCTCTCGTGCCTCGTCGCAGGGGTGCTCGATACTCCCTCAAGACTATCGGGTGTCCTTTCACCCAACTTCCTTTAGCTTCCTCCAGCCTCGTCCTCAAATTTTGGAAGACTACCCTGGTGGTTACTTCCGCCTGCCCGTCCGAACAGGGTGTTGCAAAGGTCCATACTTCCCGCTGGGGCGTGAATGACGTCGGCATGCTCCTGGCATCCTCGGAGTTCTTCACTGAACTCCATGCATCCTTACGCTCTGTAGGCCAGAGGTGTCCTCGCTACGGGGCCTAGCATGCTAACACTCTACCTCCAGAGTGATCACACAGCCTCCCTCATCACGCTCTGCTTAGTCCCTGCCGAAGTATCCAAGATGTGGTTTGTAAGAAAAAAACCTCTCCTATGCAACTTACTTCCAATTATCATGAGTTTTGTTGTCCTAGCTTGAATTACCCTTGCTTCCTTGGGGTTCCTTGGGGCTCCTTGGAGTCTTGAGGCAAAATCCCAAATTCTCAATCTTCTTTCAGACCTTCTTTTCAGCTTGGTGGAACGCTCTTCACCGTCAAGGCTTCTTCCCACACCACATCCACTTCGTGTCGCTCTTGACTTAGTAGGGTTATTCTTTCGCTCTCCGAAAGAGCCACTGAGTTGGCTGACTTAACGAGCCAGTTCGTCTCTTCCTTATAAAACCGCAGGATTCGTTCTAGGGTGAACTCATCGAACTTCCTTTTTTAATGCTTGGATGTTTGCTAAGTACTTGGTCATCTGTTCCCTCAGCTTCGTGGCCTCCATTCCATTGCTTGACCACAAGTTGGAAGTCGCTATACGCCCTCGCATATGTCACTCCTGCGGCGTAAACCAGCTTTCTCCCCTTACATATGTCGCTCCTACGATGTAAGTCAACTTTCTCCCCTGCTCAATGCATCACACTCCAACTCGTTCTTGGATCCGCTGGCGACACTGCTGCACTCTCGCCAAAGATGATACGGTTGGCATCGCGTCCTATTGCTCTTACCGCAACTCCTTCGGCTTGCCTTGCTCTCTGAGCGACTCTCTCAACTTGCTTCGTATCTCCTCCTACTGGGCCTCCCGAGGTAATCCTCATAACTCAAGCAGTTGGGAGGTTGTCCTTGCTAGCTCGTTTTGCTTCCTGCTTTACTCCCACATGCCACGTGTCTGTCTCTGAAAGCGGTTTCCTGGAGTTCTTGTTTCCTAGTCCCGCGAATTCTTGCAAGTAATATCTTCGAATCAACTCCTTGACCTCATTCTTCAAGTAGTGGCATTCCTTCGAGCTATGGTCTCGATCCCAATCCTTGTCACTTGGCTGTATCGAGCGTTTGAGTTCGCAAGGTCCAGAGGGTGGATTGAGCCAAATCCCCCGGGGGTACATGTCTACGTTCACGCTTACTTCCTTCTGCTCCAAGGGGACCCTTTCTCTTCCTCTGCGGCCCTCACGGCGGTTTGGGCGGATGCATCCTCCACCAACTAGCAAAGAGTCTCGGGAGTTATTTGAATAACTGGGGGTGGAGGTGGAGCCTCGACCTCTTCATGCCTCTCCTCCTCCTGGGTGCATTGGTGGATTCTTCAAAGCGCGGCCTTGCTCCTGCTGGGGGGGGAGCCTCGACCTCTTCCTGCCTCTCCTCCTCCTGGGTGCGCTGGTGGACTCTCTAAGGCGTGGCCTTGGTCCTGCCTCTCCTCCCGCTGGCCGTGCACTGGTGGACTCTTCAAGACGTGGCCTTGGCCTTGCCTCTCCTCCTGCTGGCCGCGCGCTTCCCTTCTTCTCTCGGGTTCCTCTTGCCCCACGTTCGCACTCCTTGCCCTCGAACGAATATTCATCTTTAATGCATAGACCAGGGTTCCCACATACGGCGCCAAGCTGATGGTGTAAAATTTGGGAGACTGTAGATCTAAACACGGTGACTCGAAACGACGTCGCGAGGCAAAATAACTCTTAAAATTTTTCCAAAAGTAGGAAAAGTAAACTTGTATAAAAATGAATGAGATAGCTTTACAAAGGATTTCACCCCCTATTTATAGTAAATTACATGGGGTGAAAGTATAATATCGTCCTTCAACCGCTGTCAATCCAACGACCTAGATTTAACTGCTAGGGGCACCTTGGTACTTTGGCATCACCTCACTACTTCTATAACTACCTATGGCATAATGGTAAATAATTATATACTTGAGGGTATTTTAGTAATTTCAACTTCTAATACTATCAGTCCCGTAATTTAGGTTATTTGGTGTTTTGATCCTTTAACTTTCTAAGATAGCATTTTGATCCTGTATCATTTTAATTCTCTTGATTTTAGTTCTTTTTCGCCGGAGTTCACCATTCTCGCCGGAAAAAAATACATATACCTCTCACGTGACGTTTTAAAATTGAGGCTTTTGTTCCTATTGACCCATTTCTGTCAGTATTTTTGTCCTTTAATTTTGTAGAGTAGCATTTTGGTCCTGCAAATTTTTAATTTTTTGCAATTTCAGTTCTTTTTGAACTCCGGCGAATAAAAGGACTAAAATCGCGAAAATTAAAAAGATGCAGGATCAAAATGCTACTTTAGAAAATTAAAGAACAAAAATACCAAATGACTTAAACTACGGGACCAAAAATGCATTTAATCCAAAATTTATTGCCTACAATTTGGAATAGCAGCGATGGTGCTTGCCTATATGTACACATCATAATCTCAAAGATATTCAATTTGCATTTAAAAATCTATAACTTTTTTTTTTTAATTGGAAGCGATGAACTTTATTAATCGAAAATAAAGTGATTACATTCAATTCTGTCGGTATCAAAAATATCACATAAACCAATATCGAACAGAGACAATTACTATCAATCATATCAACAATATCATATAAACTAACATATAGCTATTATAGCAGTAAATAATACATACTATATGGTATAAATAAAATCAACCCACGCAGGGGTTCGAACCCATGATGGGGCCACAACTTCGCCAACTAAGCTAGGGCTTATCGGCATTTAAAAATTTATAACTTAAAATTTCAACTTTTAATATGAACATATATGTAAACACACACATACAAGTATATCTATAAAGTGTAACATTTGTACGTATATGAAGTAGGATTGGTTGGGCTTTGTTCAAACGACCCAATTTATAATATTTTGATTATTCGATCATTGACCCAAATTTTGGCATGAAAACATATAAACGAACTTGAGCAAACTCAAAAGTTAAACCAAATATAAGGAAAGTTTCTTGATGAATTCAAACAATAATATCCCAAATTCTATTAGGAACAAATTAACACAAATCAGAAAGAAGTCCATACATTCATGGGCCTTCAATGATGAGAATTATAAAATGCTACAAAAGTTCAGGCCTTCACCAGAATCATGGAGATTAGTTCAGACTGGGAATAAGCTGAGAGATACTTCATCAGCTGACAAAGACTACAGAAAACACAGAACTAAAATACATGACAATAGAAATAATTCTAAGTTTCAAAAATGACTGAAAACGCGCGTTCCTCTTCTTGTCCACTCCACCTAATTTGTATCTCAGAAGAACGCGCAGCCGGCTTCAAGAAAGCGGATAAGTAAGAAAAAAGAAAACTCTAGTAACCATCGTAGATCGATGAAGAATTGAATTGATAGTAATCTTAGCCTAGAGGCCCTGATCAATGAGATAATCGGCCAACCTCTCAACAACCATGTTGCATTGTCCTGGTGTCACAGGCTCCTCATATAGACCAAAAACTAGTGCTTGACCTGTCTTCTTAATAGTGATGCCTCCAGATCCCTGCCCGATCATCCAAGTTTATCATGTAACCACATGAAATATGTAAAGGGCACGAACGAAAACTTCTGCTAATGTAGTTACACATAAATCACGGATAACAAATAATGATAAGAGATTTAACAGGCACGATTTGAAATTCGTGACATGTGGAGGCACACAATGTAGCTGAAATAAAACAACTATGCGTCGTGCAAAAGGATACATGGTTGATATCTAGTGTTTAATTGAAAACTTGCTAAAGAATGATAATTGTTTTTCTCAAATCACACCAGTGTAAAAACCAAGAAATAATTGCCAGTGAAATTGAATCATACTTAATTTCCAGTGTCCATTTCAATTAAAAAACAACAGTGTTGTTAATAATTGTGAAATTCTGAGCTTCAAAGATCAATACAAAACGCGACAGTCAAGTTACGTGAAAATATACGAACATCAAGCAGATGCAATGTTAGACAAGCAATAAATGGGATAATGTAATACCTTTTTGCCACGAATGACTGCCCCAGGCTCTCCTTGAATCACCATGTACTTAGTTCCTCCAAGGAAGAGACCAGTTGGGGCGAGATGACCTGGTTCGTTGAAATCAGTCACTATGCCTTTGATCTCATCTGGCTTGAACTGCAACCAAACAAACAGTAAGAAAAACATGTAAATTAGACAGCATATATAGATTCAGTCACCACCTATTAAAAGAGAGGTAGAAAAGCCATTTAATTCAAATCACTTGTGTAGATAGCAAATAACATGTTAAATCATCTCATACAACCCTTTTGTATTAGTTTTTCGAATGTGTGCTACGTCCACACATAACTAACAACACCATCATGTAGGATCGAACAGTTGTTTCGTGAGAGATATTGACAGATAATCCATGGAAGTCATACTTGCATTAATCAAGAAAATTCACAAGTATTACCACATACTAAAAGCAGATCAACAAATTACAATCCCACAAACATTAAAGAAAATGATATTTTTATACTAGTAATTAAATGCACTATATAGCAAAAGGGTTAAATTCATAATCCACTCTGTGCTCCGTGCTTTAGGTGCATGAATGACTGTTGTATTCAATGTCAGATGCAGCATTTACAGGACCCTAAGGATCAAAACATCAAACACTAAGTAAGCACTCATACGAAACTAGTAATATGCATATAAAATCAAATCAACCCGAATCATGCATCTATACAACACCACAAATGTACCAATTATCTCAGTTGCATATAAAGATTCACAAAGGGTTCCATTAAAATACAAAAATAACACTAAACTTTTACACGAACAATAACCCGATCGCCATCAGAATGCTAAGATCAATTAAGCAAAACGAAAAATATAAACCTGAGGGAAGCCGGAGCTCTGAGCCCAGACAACGCCATCGTGACCAAGGATGGCGGAGGCGGAAAGGCGGAGACCCGCCTGTCCATCGATGTCACACATCAAGTGTTCATCAACATATGTTTGCCACGACATTGTTTCTCTTCTTCTACAAATCACAAAAAAACACACACAAAAGGAAAAAAATGTGATAGATGAATGTTGTTTTCGATGGGTTTGAATATGTGAAAGGCAATTCGTTGGATGAATATTTGAAGTAGGGGAAAAGGAATGTGAATGGATGGACGATGCTCTCGGGAGCGCTCACAATCGCCTTCACCTGCTGTCCATTAACCTCCGCCTTTATTTCAGGAATTCACCTTAATTCATCCGTTTGTTCCACGAAAATGGAGAGAACAATTATTAATACAAAAAGAAAACGAAGAAAAAAATAATTCTTTTCTAATTTTGCATGTGTTTGGTTTCATTTATGATTTTTGTATTAGTGCAAGATAAATAACAGTATATTGGTTTGTGTATTTTGTAAAAGTATAATAAATATCTAAATTAATTGTTCGATAACCTCTCATCTGAAAAGACCATATTAATCTTGAAAAACGTTATGATGAATTAGTGTACTAAGATTCACGCTCGGCCCGATTGATCTAAAACCTAGAATCATAATTGTTGATCCTAAGGACATGTGAGCGCAACCATGACTCTACATGGCTCAGTCTAGTTTCTGACACATGAACACTCTATAAGTATCTTTCGGAGACTATTGTGTAGGTATGCATCTGAATTATATTTTAATATTATTTTATTGTAAATCAAAACTAGATCGGATAATAAATAATAAATAAACACTAATTTTTTAAGGAAAAAAGTTTTTTTAATGTTAAAAATTAGAGCATAATAAAGTTCTTTTATTAATGGTTAAAATGCATAAAAACCTCATGTGTTTTGAAAAGTCGGCTAAGAATCCCCCTGTGTTTTTGAAATAGGCAAAAACATCCCCTGTGTTTTATAAAAATCAGCAAAAAACACCCTTTTGGTTATGAATTAAGGAGGGGGTACTGCACGCGCGTGTGGGGCTGTTTTCTAGCCTTTTTTTATGTCTTTTTTGTGCAATTTTTGACAAAAATACCCTTATGGGGCCTATATATTTGACTAAGTGCATCTTTGACTTGTTTTGAGGGTGTTTCCTTTATATTTTGAATGCATGTAAAAAATTAAATATTTTTTTTTAAATATATTTACTTAAAAATACAAAAAAAGTATATAAATATTTTGAAGTTTTATAATTTAAATTGAAATATTAAATTAAAATTATAATACAAAAATTAATATAAGAAATTCATTTTTTAAATTTAAATATCTTAATGAATATAAGTTTTAATAAATATCTAAATCTAATATAAATGTTAATAATTAAACAACTTTTTATAAATGTATTTACTTCAAAATACAAACATAAATGTTAATAATTATTTATATATTATTAATTAACTTAAATTATTATTTAATTAAAAAATATAAATAATTATCTTTATTTACTATAAATAATATTAAAATTTAAATTATTATTATAAAAAATTGAATTAATTTAAATTTATAATTATTTTGAAATTAATAATTAGAAAACTACAAATAAAATAAAATAAATAATAATAATAATAATAAAAAACAAAACCTGGGTGACGGTCGCCGCCGTCGCCCCCTTTTGTCTAGTCGCCCAGATGCGGGGCGACGGCGTCCCTGTCGTCCCCTTCTGTGGTAGGGGTTGGGGCGGCAGCAGGGGGTGGGGGTGGGGGGCGGCAGCAGGGGGTGAGGGTGGGGTTGGGCCCCCAGGTTTTGGGGGGGGGTTAATTTTGAATTTATTTATTAAATAATAATATTTATTTTTATAATATATTATTTTAATTAATTAAATCTAACTATTGATTTTTTTATAAATTTGAGATCCAACGGTCAAGATTAATAGATTAGATCTAACAACTCAAATATAACAATCAAGATCCAACGATCATTAAAATAAAGAATAATATATAATAAAGAAGGGCATAACGGTCAATTTATTAAAAAGTTAATGCCGTTAGTGTTTTTTAACGGAGATGGGCGATTGAGCTGACTTTTACAAAACACAAGGGGGTTTTTCACCTATTTTTAAAACAGAATAGGATTTTTAACCGACTTTTCAAAAAACAGGGGAGTTTTATGCATTTTAGCCATTATTTATTAATGTTAAAGATTTATAATGGTACAAGTTGAGATAACTTTTGAATTGGAACTTATAATTTAGTAATTTTATTAACATATGAAAAAAATTAATTTAGTATTTCAATTATTAAAAGATGTAATTTTGTTTAAATATTCTATAAAAACATTATTAAAATAAGATCACTATGCTCATGTAAAACTTATTAATTAATACAAAATAATTTTTTGAAGATTTTTCAAGATTAACAAGCACAATATTATCAATTTCAAATTAAATTAAAAATTGGTATAAGATATTTTAAAGTTAAAATAAATTTAATAAGAATTTCTTCAAAGTTTTTAAAAACTATAAGTAGACATTCCTTCTCATATTTTATAATTATAAATACATTCTCAAGGCATTATGATCCATAAAATGTACTGAAACCCAATCAATAGGAGAAAACAAGGGGTTGTCACTAGGCTAGATATCATCGGTTAGGCCTAATTCTGATATTATGTTAAACAACCACATCATCTAAACATTTTAGATACTTTGATGGGATAATTTTACTTTTGGTACCCTAATTATACCATTAAGGCAGTTTTGATGCCACATGTTCCCGACTCATCAGGCTTGGTATCTAATGTTCCTTTTTTTCATCATTGTTGCTACCCATCATAAGTTTGACCGTTAAAACTAACGATCAACCCCAATTCGAAGGGGAAAAAAGACGGGATTTTCTCAATAAAATGGCATGTTTGGTTACTTTAGTGTTCACTACACAAGAGAGAATTAAGAGAGTATAATTAAGAAAAATAACAAAATGTTTGACGAGAAACCAGTTTCGATCTTTCTCAAATTCGAGTATGGTCCCTCGGCAGATCTTTTAAGCCCAATGGAGATCCTTCACTTTCAAGAGGCAATATATAAATGAGGCCATTTCTTTTTCAGGATGGCATATCATATGCAGCATGTGATTCATCACTTGCCCAACTCATGATCAAATAAGCTGTCTTGCCTCTTTCAATTGCATTACTAGGTTATTTGGGCACGCAATTAACCTTTTTTTCTTTATATATATATATATATATATATATATATAATTAAGATAAATTAAATAATATATAAAAAAATATAAAATATCAGCATGTGATTCAGTTCAACTTGTAGTGGCAAAATTATTTAGGACCCATGAGTATGACTAAAAGGGCGTTTTGGACGAGATTATAAGCTTTTTGAAAATCTTATTAGTTATTTGATAATTTATAAGCTTTATTAATAAGATGTTTAAAATTTTATAAACTCTTCAAAAATAGTAATAAGTGTTGAAATAAAACTTTTGGAATAAAACATCAACTAAAAGCCCAAATAATTAGGTAATAATTGAGTTTCATATTAAAGTCCTTAATAATTTGGATTTTACATTTTTTTAAGACAATAAATATGCAATCCCAAATTAAATTTGGGCCTTATACATCTTCATGAATCAACACAAGATAAATACAAATTTTCTCTTTTATTTTTGGACTGGCTAAATGGGTCGAAACATGCTTAAGTACGCTCATTAGGAGATTGATCCACGTCAAAGTCTATGATGTTTAAGCCCAAACTTCCTAAGTCATACTCACGGCTAAAAAAAAAAGAAAAAGAAAAAGAAAGGGGCTTTCACCACACTACTACAACACACAGACAACAAATCCAAATGACCAAGTTTAAAAACTCCTATGTCACGTAGAAGCTCAATGACAGTGAAGGTTCCACACCTTTTTTGGTATTGAATCCTCAAAGCTTTTATACCATATTTTAAGATGATATGTCTTTTTTCCACAAAGTTGGAGGAGATTACACATCCACATCTAAAAATACATTTCAAGCCCTTAGATTGACACTCGGGGAGAAGAATCAAGGATCAATTGTCATTTTCAGAGATTGTAACTCATTTTATTTAAATTTATAAATTTCATTTGTCCATATTTTTTCAGTTTTGTAATTATTTTTGTAAACTCGATTTTTTTGTGAAAAATAAGCTCAACCCATCTTTTTTCACAAGATCTTTTAAATTCTTTAGTTTTGACTAGACGAAAACACCTTTATTATTTTGTTAATATTCACTTTTACGATTCATATATTGAATTTTTTTGCCTCTGAGTAGAAAGTTTTTTACATGATTCTAAATTCTAACAATTTGTGGCTTTTTTTTTATATCGTTATTACGCTATAAGGAGCTTATGTGAATAACATCTTATATATGTATATTAACATCTTATTCATCCAGACACTATAAAAGTTTATTTTTAAAATAATATTGAATATCGTTAAACTCTTAAACAACTTATAAGATGTATAAGTTTATAAAATATTTAAATAAGTTTAGTCGAACACCCTCTAAATATACACAAATATCTCCTAGATATATTGCACTAACACCCCTCAAAAGGTGCATATGTAATTTTATTAAAAAAGGGTATTTATGTAATTAGATCTAACTTTTCACTATCCTAGAGGATGTAGTAATTCTACATATGTCTTAAATGCTAACTCAAATATTTATGGGGATAATTGCATAATACCCCCTCTGTTATAAGAAAACTGCTAAAAACCTATTGTGTTAATTAAATAGCCAAAAAAAGACCCCATATAATTATAAACTCTGTAAAAAAACCCTTTTCGTTAAGAAAAAATGGAGAGTGGCCTACACTCGCTCAAAATGCGAGTGGAATAAGATTTTGACACATTTCAACCTTTTGACCTGATTGAATGAACAAACTTACCCATATTTTATGCAATTATTCCCTCTCTTTATTTTTCATTAATTCGTTACCCTTTTCATATTTTACTAAAAGAATATGATAAATACTAAATAATTAATTATCATTAATATTTATATAAAAAAATATTCTTACATCAAATTAAATTATTATATATATATAAATATGATATTTTTAGGTATTTTAATATTTATAAATTTTAAAATCAAAACACATGATTTTATTTTTTATATTATTAATTAACTTGATTTTGTGTTGAGTATATGTTGAAATTATATTATTATAAAATACAGTAAATAAATTTTGGCATTTCAATATAATGGTATTTCAACATAAAAATATATAATTAATTTAATTCATTGTATTAAAATTTTATAAAATTAAAAATACAATAAATTAAAAAAAAAAATAGAGTGTCGTCATTCCCAAGTGCCCCCCTCCCCACCTCCACCACCCCATCACCTCCGCCTCCACCTCATCGCCTTCGCTCCCCCCTACACGGCGAGGGGTCGCGGTCGCCCAGATCTGGGCACAATGTCGTCGCCCAGATCTGGGCGGCGACGTCCTGGGCGACGACGCCCGTCCCCGACCCAGCTCTGGGCCACGACGGGCGTCGTCGCCTCCTGCTTGTGGGGGCGACAACGATGGCAATCTTTATGAGGTCGCCGTCACTCATATATATATATATATATGTATGATATATATATACTATATTATATATGTTATATATATGTATGGATAATATATATGTATAATTGTATATTATAAATATAAAATATATTTTTAATATTTGGACCGTTCGTTTTTATTATTGAAGATCAATGGCTATGAAAACAAGAGCATAATGGAAAAATCACTAAAAATTTGACACCGTTAAAGAAAATTAACGGCAGGGGAGAGTGTGCATTTTTTGAAAAATACAGGGAATTTTTTACCTATATTTTTAACATAAGGGGTTTTTAGCTGAATTTTAAAAACACGGGGGAGTTTTATGCAATTATCCCATATTTATGAGATGATAAATATCTATATATTGCTGTGTATATAACTAAGAATCCCGAATATAAAATTCTATATCACCTATAAATGTATAAGATAATATATACATTAGAAAAATAAGTGGATTATTTTAATTGGGTTGAAATATTAGTAGCGTACAATAAGTTAGTATCCGGTGCCAAGATACGAGACAAACTTGTTTCCAAAAAGTAATAAAATAAAAATTACAAATAATTCAAATTAATAATTTAAAAATGACTAATTGATAAAAAAATTTAATATTGTGATAGTCAATATTAAAATTCTATTAATAGATATAAAATTAAATTTGAATTATGTTACTAACTAATTTATTTAAAAACATTGTAAAGTTTTTGGTTAGATAAATATTTTTACACTTATTTAAATTTAAATAAAATAAAAGACATTTCATCAAAAATTTATGTAATAAATTATGGATTCGGCCAAACCTAACGGGTTAAATGCAATTTATTCCTTTTTAAAATTAAAAATATTCAAAATATCCCTATGAAAAAGGAAGATATGAAAAAAAAACTTCATAGCATTTGAAAATGATGTAAAAAGCTCTCTTGGGCAGTGGGCAATGTACATCATATTTTCAAATGTCAGGAAAATTTTTATATCTTCTTTTTTTTATAGGAATTTTTTTGAACTTTTCAAATTTTACGTACGGTATGACCGGCTCACCCATTCGTCACCATAGATGAGAAGTTGTCTTCGCCGAAAATCTGTTTAGTAAAATTGAATTTGGTACCAAACATTATTCAATAATTTAAATAGGTTTAGGGGCACCCGAGCCACACTGGAAGACATTGCTCGTCTAGTTGAGGAGCAAGTTAGACTGCGTATTCTTAGTGAAAACCTTCAGTTTAGTCTACAAACCTCGGTCCTCTATAGACTGTGGAAGATCACTTGAGCTTGATGTACTTTTCATTCACTGTTGTACATTTATTTCTTTAATGCAATTTACCTTCCCCCAAAATAATTTAAATAGGTTTCGTTTAATACATATTAAATTTCTTAGTGAAAATCTCAGTCTGCACAAGTGTTAGTGGAGATAATGCTTGAGCAGATGCAATGCAGAATACTTATTGAGAATCTCCATGAACCCTTACAAGCTTATGTACCGTATAGATTATGGAGGATAGCTTAATATGAATAGTCTCCTTATTAGAGGGCCGTTGGGCTTCATTGTACTTGTACAATTTCTTACATATATGCAACTCACCTTTACCCATAAAAATATGAAATTACTTTAGAGTAGTATAACAGATACAAAGTTAATTTTTCAAACCGAATTTAGGTGAATGATGATGTATTATGCAATTTAATTTGAGATCTTGTTTACGTCACTCTATAGAGTATATTCACATATAGTATAAACACACCTAGATTCCTCTTTGTAGAAGATTTACAAGGTAAAAAATCGTAAGACCACACTGGGAAGGACTCGGTCATAGCCAGTCTTAAAAAAGAAATGTTTAATATAGTAAGAAATGTGTAAGTACACAATAAAAGTTTTACCTGGTGCATATCATATTTATAGATGTTTCCAATTGTATAATTTCATATGAACCACACATCTAGGAATGATCAGATAGTCAGGGTCAGTTCATCTATACTCGGGTTTGGATCGAGCTGGGATTGCATTGCATATTTTAAAGCATGTCTATGCTCCGTTGTGTTTATTTATTTATTTGTTTTTGTTTTTTAGCATTGTATTTGTGCTATGGAAAATTAGTGTGCTGTGGGATTATGGTGTATTAATTGTATGCTTTTCTTTTTTATATGAATCCATTAGGAATAATTTAATTTGAAAGAGTTTTCATGAAAATGGGAATGGCAACCGAGGATTTTGCACTCTTTGCATGGCAATCATTTTTATGCCAGACGCTACTTTTTTTTTTTTTTTTTTTTATCTTATCATATCTATTATCATTCTATAACACCCAACCTTAAGAAAATTTTTACGGTATAGCCTTAAGAGTAGAATTTCTGAACAAGCAAAAACCATTCGAAGGTTAATAGGCCTTAACAACATCGATTGTTTGAATAATCTATGCATGACTATAAATGTATTTGGCCATCTATGTTATTTGTTGGAGAACTTAAGTGGATTGTGCAGTACGCATAATGTTGGGATAACGGAAAAGGTTGTTGCATTCCTCATGGTCCTTGGTCATCATACCGAAAAAGGGTTGTAAAGTTCAATTTCAGCATAAGTGAACGCATAGTATGTAAACCTTTCAACAATGTATTGGAAGTTGTCTTAAGGCTCATTCTACACTTGTTAGTCCTACCCCTGTGCGCAAAGATAGCACATGTGAACGGTGGAGATCATTCAAGGTAATCTTACCAACTTACATGTTTTTTATTGGATGTTTATTCTGGAATTTACTTGTATTCCAGTGGTTTGCATCCGTTTGTTTGAAAATGTTATGAACTGGATGCAGGGTTGCATAGGTACTTTAGATGGAGCATATTTTTGAGTGAGGGTTCTTGAATCGGACAAAGGCAGGTACAGAATGCGCAAAAGTGATATTGCAGTGAATATATTGGGCGTTTGTGACAGAGAGATGAGGTTTATATATGTGCTCACTGGATAGGGAGGTAGTGGAACTGACTCTTGCGTGCTGCGTGATGTAATAAATCGACTACATGGCTTGTGAGTGCCGACAGGTAAGTTCAAATAACATTGATTTCTTTTATGATGTATACCTTTTATAAACAAGTTTTCATCCACGTTTTCATATCATACAGGGAATTACTATCTATGCGACATCGACTATGCTATCGAGAAAGATTTCTCACACGAGATATGAAAATCACCTAAAGGACTGGGAATGTGGTGCTCCCTCCCCTCAAATCACAAGGGATTTCTTGAATATGAAATACTCTACTACCCCCAACGTCATTGAAAGGTGTTTCGGTCTATTGAAGATAAGGTGGGGGATTTTAAGGAGTTCCCTCTTCGACCCCATAAAGACTCATAATTGAATAGTAATAGCATGTCGTCTACTCCATAATTATGTCTGGATGGAGATGCAGGTCGACCCTTTAGAGGAGTTTGTCTCACATAATGTGGAATTGCAAGATGATCTAAGTGTGGAATTTGTTTCCACAATAGACACTAACACCGCATGGTCTGACTGGAGGGATGATCTAGCGCGGTCAATGTATGATGAATGGAGGGGTCGACATGGCTAAAATTGTCAAGAAGGGTGTGCACTACAATAGCTTCGAGTGGAACTGGTCGTGTAATCATCATGCATTAACAACTAGTTTCTGTATTACTTTCTAATGTTACATGCTTTATTAGTTTCTAATGTTACATTGTGTTCATTATATGTTGTTTGAACTTTGTTGATGCATTTGTGATTAAATTTTTAGCATCTCCTCGCTTACAGAATTTGTAAACAATTGATTTCCAGATACATATACATATATATATATATATATGTGTGTGTGTGTGTCTGTGTGTTGCAATCGATGGATGGTTTCGCTTTGTTGATATCATAGGCAATGGGTGAAGAACCAAACATCGGTGGTCGTAGAAGGGAGGCAAACAAGGAAAATAGGAGAACACGTCGGCTTGGACATTGAAGGAAGATGAGGCACTTGTGACTACTCTAAAGGCCATTATTCACAGCGGATGGAAATGCAATAACAGGTTCCACACAGGTTATCTAAATTTAGAAACATTTGTTGTATTCTTGGTCCCATCATTAAAATTTGGATGGAATCATCACGTGCAAAGTACGTGGCTGTTAAGTGATCAGTTGGTTGAGAGAGGAATTAGCCAATGAGATTTTAGAGGGAAAAGCATCACGAGCAATGCACGTGGTAACGTAGAGTTTTAAGAAAAAAAAAATTAACAAACCTCAAATCCAAATGAAGAAAATTTTCAATTTTTTGTTCCTAATAGAAGACAACTTGGGGAAAATGAGATGTTTTCTTCATTCTATCCTGTTCTTTTTTTTCCCCTTAAAACTCATAAGGAGCACATGCATTTTATGTGGTGGTTTTCTCTCCAAAACTTTATTGGCCAATTCCCTCACTCGTCAAACAATCAGGTCACTTAACGGCCACATATTTTGGCACGTAGTCAATCCGTTTAAATTTTAATGGCAAGATAAAAAATACAACAAATGTTTAAGATACGGGACAAAAAAATAATCATTCAAAAAATATAGAATTATTTTTATAAAATGTCCTAAAGTATGAGATTAGATGTGCAATTAATTCAATCGATCTCTTCGATAAACAACATCATTTTTCTATAATTTTATTATTATTATTATTATTATTATTATTATTATTATTATATGCACCCATATATATGAAGTGTGCAGCTGTATTCTGAAATTCAAACTCATGAACTCGTTAAAGGATCCATGAATTATTAATTTCGTAATATAGACCCTTAAGTAGGATATTTGTGAGATAATCTAGTGATATTGTGATCCAATATACGGTTAATTGTGGTATTCCAGTTGTATACGGAATATTCCAATTTAAGTCATATGCCCCTCCTCATAAAAAGGCAAACCACATTTACTAAATTTCAAAGTTTGACTCTCAACGAAACTGTAGAGTGCCTGTATTCACGGTTGGAATATACTTTATTACAGCTCTAATAACGAATTATATAATATTTCATTTATTACAAAATTATGTGAAATTACAACATTCTCTTACCATCAATAAAGAATAGATAACTAGAGAAATTAATACATTGCTGTTTTTATTTCTAAAAATTATATTATAATATCGTTTTTATAAATCACAATTGATTCAGTATTTTTTTTTTCTATACATAGATTTTACACGTAAATTACTTCTGCAAACCTTTTATTACAGAGAATTTCAAACTTGACAATCGATATTATTATACTTTCGCTATATTTCTCATATGCTTAAGTCAGGAATATCGTTTATAGATGAAGTACGAGAAAATAATAAAGGTAGTAAAAGTTGTACCTGACATTTGGAGGGTGGATATTAATAAACTTTGCCTGGTTGTTCGATTTCTTCAAGGAATGTTGATCCAATTTTGGTCGGGCTATTATAAAAATTAAGTGCATTATCGGATCGATCTTGAATTTTGATCAATGTAACCCGAATATGGGATACGTGTATCCAAGATTATTCTAGTTGTTAAAATGATCTTTTGAGACTGTTCCGGTGTGGCAACCCACATTAATATCATTGCATTATTGCTATAATTTTTTAAATTAGAAAAATTGAAAGAAAAGAAAGAAAAAGGGAAAATAAAGAAGATAACTTTTTTTTTTCTTTATAACTTTTTTGTATGTCTTTTTTAAAACCATGAAGTGTCAATTTTATTTAACATTATTAGGGGAATAAATGACTAATCATTCGAGGGGTAGAAAAGACATTTAACACACGGAGATGCTTCCGGACCGCAAGCATAAAAAGTGATGATTGTAGGAAAGTCCACCGCACCATTCTTCATTTCCGTTGTTTTCACGCTATCATCAACCCTCTCTCTCATCCTACAATCTCACCGGTCTCTGATTTTTCTCTCTCTAGCTTCCACTAACGAAACGATGTCGTGGCAATCTTACATAGACGACCACTTGATGGCCGACATCGACGGCTGCCACCTCACCGCCGCCGCCATCGTCGGTCATGACGGCAGCGTTTGGGCGCAGAGCGCCACCTTTCCTCAGGTTTTCTTTGTCTCCGTTTCTCTTTATCACTGCTCAGTTGATTTGCTTGAATTTGCGGATCTGATGGATGGACGTTTGTTTTACCTTGATTTGACTAAGTTTGAGGTTGATCTGACTGGGGATATCCCGGGGATTGAAGTTGACTGACTCGATTTGTTTTGTATGTGAGTTTGATTAAGTAATAAGAGTAGTTTGATCCATCTATTTAGAATATTTTTGCTCAGTTACAGTCGCGATTTTAATTAATCAAGCCTTGTTTCATTTTTCTTGCTCTGTCATGTCGTGTGCACTGTTTTTTGTTTATTTTATTTGCTTGAAATTGTGGATCTGATGGACGAATGCTTGTTTTACTTTGATTGTAGGCTGTTTGACTTGATTTGACTGGGGGGATCCAGTAGTTTGTAGCTGATTGTTCCAATTTTGATTGTGTGCGATTTGACTATAGTATTCAAACTGGTTTGATCCAGTAATAGATGATTTTACAGTTAGTTTTACTAGGTTATCTTTGTGTTGTGGTTTTAATTGATCAAGTCTTTGATTTGGGTTACCAGCATCCGATCATATAAGAAGCCGTTTAAGCTTTGCATAGAGAACTATTAGATCATTGTTTTGATCTGTTAAGTCTTTGATTCGAATTACTAGCATACGTACTAATTGAGTATTATCCTTGCTTGTATGAATTGCTTATCAGGTATTATTAGATTTTCAATGCAGGGTTGTCATGAATAGCTTGTTGGTCAGGTTCTCTGTAAATTATCCATTTATCCTTTTACCCATTTTATTGGGGACTTCTGATGAAGTTTATACAATCAGTAATAGTTCGCCCCTGATCTAGGTACATATAATTCTATGCTGAAAGTACTAGCAATAGAAACAATTGTTTGAAGGAAAATACGAAATCCAGTTTCAGATGCAGTAAAATTTTCATATGCTTGCTGTCTGATTTCAATATTTTAGTCTTTTAGTGACTGATGCTATTTTTCCTTTCATGTTTGAAATCAATACTGGTGTAGTTCAAGCCCGAGGAGGTAACAGCTATCATGAATGACTTTGACAATCCGGGTACATTGGCGCCTACTGGATTGTACATTGGGGGCACTAAATACATGGTGATTCAAGGCGAGCCTGGTGCTGTCATCCGAGGGAAGAAGGTATTGCAATCAAATCTCTTTCTTAGCTTTCAACATGTTGCCTATGACAGCCTGTTGTAAGTTTTTTTTTTAATAACCATAAAATTTGTTTGGCTTAGGGATCCGGTGGTGCTACAGTCAAGAAAACCAATCTGGCCTTGATCATTGGCATCTATGATGAGCCAATGACTCCAGGCCAGTGCAACATGGTTGTCGAGAAGATTGGCGACTATCTTATTGAACAGGGTCTTTAATTGTTTGGTAAGTAATTCTCCTTTAGCATTTCCTTTGGGACAAATTGTAATAAGATCTTTGGCCATTAACCTTGCGCTTGCTGATTGCTTTCCAAATGTTCTGCAGTGATGTCGACCTTTATACGGTGTCTGGAGTTGTGGGTTCTTGGTTATAACAAGAAGAGTTTGGTGTTTCAGAAGTGATAGACGGTCTCTCTGCCTTAAATTTAAACAGGGCTTGTTTTTGCATTTTCTGGTTATGAAAACTGTTATGCTTCCATGTGAGTAATTATGTATTTTTGGTGGTTCTTCCGATGGATGTTCTAATTTTATTGATGCCTTTGCGGGTAAAGAATTGGTTTTGATATAAATTTTTGTTGGCCTTGTAATTTCTAATTTCTACATGGGTTTTAGTCAAGTGACTGCCCACGCCAGTCATTGCAAAAGCTTGGTTATGCCGCTGGCGCTGGCGCTCAACGGTCCACCTTTGGCCACGAAATAAGCCTAGGGATTGAGATACGCTTGGTCTAAGTTTATTGTTGTTATTTTATTTCATGTACCATTTTCTTCGTAGAGCATGGTATGCACAGGCCTAAATCGTGGCTGGAGTATAACCGAGGTTTCAAATGAATGGAGATAGAGTCGGTTCTTCAATTATCTTCAGGTTCAAAGCGATTTCGCCTAAATTACACTTGGGAAATTAATTCAAATTGGCATTTTGCACCTTAGAAGAATCATTGCAGATTGCACTATGAAAATCAACATATGATGGTAGAGCTTATATATGTATATGTAAGCAAGTGACTGACTTCCCTGAAGGCGGGAACGAAAGGCAGAGAAGTTAAGCCTGGAGGTATTGGGTTATACGAATAGCGGTAGGTAGCTACTGCTCCTAAGCGGTAGGAAAGCATCCGAATTAGTTGGCTCTTGGCTAGTTGCTAAAGCAGTTGCATTCTGTAATCAAAGGGAGGGCAGTCCCTTACTCGACTCCTTGTTAGGTCCTTGGGAGCCCAAAATGCTAGTATAGTTGAGAGTGAGGTGGTGTTCTCCCAAGGAGCATGTAGCATGTCAAATCGGTGTGGCAAAACTCCTAAAAGGTAAATTCAAAAGTTGGCTTAATTGCACTTACTGCCCTTGTAAGAGGGTTGGCAAAATAAGGATTTTAGATATAAGGGAGGCAAATAGTAATTTTATTTTATTATTTTTTTTTTTGCGCCACACTGGCAATGAAATTGTTAAAGTGGTCGAAATATGCCGAAGTGGACAAAATTAGGCCTTTTTTTATTTGGGGTGTTTGCTTGGACATTTTCTTATTATTTATTCACCACATAAGCGATGATATGAAACAATTCCTTGCCACATAACCAACGACAGGGAAAAAAAGTGGGGAACGCTATTTTATTTGTGGGGGGTGTGGGGGGTGGGGTGTTTACTGTCTGGATATTTTTTTTGTATCTCATTTATGCCACATAAGCACTTACATGAAAAAAAAGGTCAAATTGGACAAAACAAACTTTGACTTTATATTTTGTACTGACTGTCGTAGCACGGAGTCCCCACGTGCATATAATAAACAATGTTACACGTTTTAAAATGTATTATAAATTAGAATAAAATATATAACTCAATACATCAATTTAAAAAAAATAACTTAATTGTATTGCCGACATAACAAAAAAATATAAATACATAAAATTATTAATTTATAGATAATTATAAATTTTAAATAAAAAACTAAACCCTCAAACCATCCCCTCCCCATCCGCCGGCCCCTAAGAAAGGGGCGACGTTGACGCCGACCCCCAGAGAGAGGCGACGATCATCGCCCCTCGAGCAATTGCGCAACCGCGTTGGGCGACGGTGACGTCGCCCAGTGATGCTGGGGCGATGTTGTCGCGCCTAGCAGTGTCGGCCCCCTCTGTAGGGGACGGCATCGCCCCCTTCTTGGGGGACAATGGGGCAGGGAGGGGACCAGAGAAGGGGGTAGGGGGATTAATTTTTTTAAAATTTACATTATACAGAAATTTTATTTTTATAATCATATACATTTTTTTGTCAAGTCAATGATCACGTGGCAGATTATTTATAAGACACTAGCGGCCGCCGCACGCGGTCTCCGCGCGCATAATTTTTTAATACATTCATCACATGCGATACTTAAATAAATAATAATATTAATATATATTAATCAGTATGTTTAATTACGTACTTTGGTCAATTTTAGTATGTATATGATCTACTTTAGATCAAAGTTTAGTAGATCATTAATCATGTATTTGTTAATTATGTGATATAAAATGATATTATGCAAAATAATTAAGTAAATGTTTTACAAAGTTAATTTACAAAAACACTTGATGGATGAGTGTAATATAGCTATACTGTTATAAAAGAAAAGGTTGTTTTCCTCTAAAAAATGATAGTTATATCATATTTTCACATTTTTCCAAAATTTTGCTCTCCAAAACAAAGTCAATTTTAACTTGAAATAAGTATGTTTTATTAGGATTTTCAAAGATAAATACACTTTTTAACTTCAAATTCAGTTTTGTTTTGGAGGCCAAATTTTGAAAGAAGTTGTAAAAGTATGAGATAACCGTCATTTATGAGAACAAAACAACTTTTTCTTTTATAATAGTACGTATATATATATATCATTAGAAAACCCTTTAAATTATAATAATTATTTTAACGTTTAGAAACACATGATTATACGATAATTTCTGATTTGAAAACTCAATATTCGACATATGTTCAACTTAAAATAAAATGTGTTTTACAAATTAGATATCACCAAATAGAGTGCATTGATCTCATACCCAAAACTCCAAATTAAATATTTCTGAATGAGACTTCATGTTGTATAAATTGGATAAAGTAAATACAAATTTATTTTGTAAATTCACTTACTATTTGATAGAAATATTAACAATTTAAAAAAACAAGTATGCAATATTTAGAAAAATTCATATATATATGAAGCATATCAGTAGTAAGGGAAAGAACGATACTACTCTCTAGAGGAGATATATCAAAAATCAACTCCTGACAAGGACTATTGAAAAAACAATTGTATTGAAAGCCACTTACTATACACAAAATATTTAGAGTTGATAAATTGGTAAATTCCAATAAAAATAAGTTGGTGAGAAATAAAATACTTCAAAGTATATCTTATTGACAGAAAGTTTGAATAATTTTTCTTATTAAGGAATTGTACATATAGCCCATGAAAATGCATTAAAAAATGGTGTTTGATACTACATGAAAAATAATATGCAGTTTTTTTTTAATGTCATATGAAGTTTAAGAGTACAAAAAAAAAAAAAAAAATCACAACTATATCGTGATTATTGCTAACTTGATATTTTTAACTTTTGTGCTTTGCATCTTCGATCTTTATGTATAAAAATGCAAAATCAACGGGTATGAGTCTATATATATGTAGAAGATAGCAGAAAAGAAAAAAAATAAAGAATATATTAATTACATGTTTTTTATTAAGTCCAAATTGTGGATAAACATATTAACATAATTTTATGAGAGAAGTTTCAGACTTTTAATTGGGTTTTAATTTATAGAGAAAAAAAAGACAAAAAAAAATGTGTGGGAACATGGGTAGTTATAGCAAAAGGGCATATTATGTAATTTAAAATTTTGGTATGAGAACTACCAATATTATGTTAAAATTCTATTTTTGCCCTCCACAAATTATATATTTCACTTTGTAGAAAGAAATATGGAAATGAATTATGAAAACGAAAAGAGTAAATTTTGTAAAATGCCTAAAATAACTTCCATTTGTGACTTAAAAGAGTCTTTCCTTTTATAATTACTATAGATACTCAAACAACAAACCCCCAATTTAAAACTACTAGATTTACAGATCAGTAAATTTCGATCACTAAAGTTCCAGTGCTTTGGAGCCCTTCAATTACCAAAAAGAATTTAATTTGGAGTTACTGCTGACCACCCCCATATTTAAAGTCCTTATTTTGTTAACCCCTTTATATACGGGACAATAAATACAATTAAGGAGCCCTGAACTTGGAAAGCTAGTCTAATTCCCAACTAGTAGCCAACCAAGTGGACGGAACTTAAGAGAGGTAAATGAGGAAAGACTGATTGAATAACTCCATGAAATAGCTGAAGTCAAGAGCAGGTTAAAGAGCTTCCAACTCTACCAAATCCTGGTATTGAGAATACCAAAAGTTGATTACCTTGCTTGCTTAGCCAGCTCTTTAGTTGATTGTAACACCCAAACTGTTACAGTAAGAGCACATGCTAAAGCTACTTATGAGGATGACGTGAATTTCTTGCAGGTTAATTACTCAAGCATACAATTCTCATTGCAATTAATAAACTTTAGTTTCTCAAGCATACAGTTTGGTCTGTGCATGCTCTCATTCTACAAAAGAACCTATAGCTCTAGAGCTATCATACATGATTTTTGGTTTTTTGGTCAAAAAACTTGGGGGCTTGATTGATAGCTATACAATAAAAAACACTTTGCATATGCAAGTTATATTTCCAGAGTGCTTTCTTGCTTGTCAATATAGTCCGCAATATGCTCATCAACCGGAGAGAATCTTCTCCAGAAGCAAGATTTTTCAGTAGCTCAAATGTTACAGGAACGCAAATGGGGCCGTCAGCAAGCTACCCAGAAGGAACATGGAGACTGCTTCAACAGATGATGACGATTTTGAAGGAGTGGCCGTTGCGTTAGCCGTGGCTGTTTTGTTGGTCCTGTGGAATTTATGTTGCAAATCCAAGAAAATGTTCAGTTACACAAGTTAAAATGAGAGTTGATGGTTAAATTTTGAAGCGCTGATTAACTGAAATTGGCATAATAACCCGGACGTCATGTACAAGCAGTTGTCATAGCCTGCATAAACAGAATAGGGGTAAGATAAGCTTTCTTGAGGAGTCTGAGGAAACTCATCCATGATACGGAATTCACCAACCAAAAAGAACAGAGATAAAAAGAAATTAAGTATGTTTCATATGCATATGAATGTTACCCCAAAAGATAAAAAACTGCAAGCATGAGAAATCTGCAGAAATGGAGTTCAATATCACTCTGTGCACCGACTGTTCAGAAACCAAAGGTGTCGACTAAGCTACGTCAGCATAATGTAAGTCTTGCTGATGAAAGGCTCAATCCACAAAAGGTTGGTGTTTTCTCAGCCAGTGGGTATAAGAATTTCCACGAATCAGGAGAACTTGTAGATTTTTGTGTTTCATGATTGGTAACAGGTAGAAACATGTGCATTAGATTGCAAATACTATTTACAGAGTCAGTGTCACCAGAGGCTTTATTACGTACTTGATTCTTGTTTGTTCTGACCCTGCTCCTCCAAACTGCAGGCAATATCTGTAGCTCATTCTGCTGGTAGTAACTGTTTGAATGCATAAGATGCATGAGATGCCAGGTTATCAGGCTCGAAGCAAGGCTGGCTTGGCTGAATAGCAGAACAGTCGACATTTCCGGAACTGCAGGCCCAATCTAGACCATTTCTAAGATCAGCATCAGAAGCAGTGGGTGATGCAATGCACCATGTTGTCCCATTCGAACCGGTGATGTTTGTTGCATTTGTAGTCATGTCCACAGCACCCTTTCCGGTGAAATCAAGGTTGTAAACACTTGTCTGGTCAGGAAAAAATAGACCCCAGTTCCTCTCGGATTCCAAACCAGGCTTCCTGTTCTCATTAAACAATGAGAAGATGTACACATCTGTTTCCTCTCCTGGCTTTGCGGGAGTACCTGTATCGTTGATGACATGACGGATCAGATTCGTATTATAAGTTTGTGCGTTATCTGGAGTTGCGCCAGTCTCCTTCGGGGATCCTTTGGAAGGCCATCCCGTCTCGGTAACCATAATCTCAATAGTTCTGAAATTCAAAGCTGTGAGTGCGAAATTAATCGCGTCAATCTGAGCATCAAACAGATTTGTATATAGCAAACCAGTATTTGGATCGATAACTTCAGAAGATGACTCAAACAGAGCATAATCTAGCGACACGTTGCTTTGAGGAAATCCCTATATGCATAATAAAGGGTATATGTTAACCATAAAGGGTGACTGATTCTCGGCAAGGAATTCCAACATTGGTCTCAGAAAGAAAGCATATTTACTGTTGAAAGCCCCGGCAGAAGGTGGGAATGACCGAGACAAAACTCCCAAGGAATGAGTACTAGAGACTTTAATCTTCCTATGAAGACCAGCTTTTTTCAGAGATGTCAAGACATTCCTCATTGCAGGAACTACCAACGCAGAGACATTGTTGGGAGCTTCGGTTACTTCAGCACCAACAGTTATGTAAGTGATTTTTGTCGCTGGATAGTATGGAAGAATGCTATTCTTTAACCACGTATCAGCATTTGTTTGGAATTGAGAGAACGCTAACAAATCTGAGTTGGGAATCCCAATCATGAGCTCGATTCCTGTGTTTGCAAATGCCTTGAGAACCTGGATGTTGGAATCATATATCCTTACGTATTTAATGTTGTGAAGTTGGATCAGCTGCACTGCTTTATCTGGGGTGGGTAGATCATCCGCATTTCTTCCGTAGCATACTCCAATTTTGCCACCTTTGCAGATGCCTATCGCACAAACGGAAATTATTTAGCAGTAAATCTTAATACCAAGATATCACATGTCGAGCCATTTTGTCAGAAGCCATAATCAAAGAAAGAAAAGCATGATTTTGACCTTATTGTCATTTATCTCAAAAAGAAGAAAGCTACGTGAAACTTGGCATAAGTTTAATAAAGAAATGCAAATGACAAACAAGAGTAATGGCATTGTAAAGAGACCTGCGTGCAATTATAATCTGATGAAAGGTTTTTGAGCACATTTAATCAATCAGAGCAATCCAAAGTTAAATATTTGGTGGCTGCATAGTAATTAAGAATTTAAACTATCTACACCACCTCTCATGATCTAGTGCCTAGTCCTTCTCTCGGTAGCTTCTGCACTAGCCTCTAACATCATGTATCTCCAACGAGGAACTAGGGTTGCCCGAAATTCAGACAAATGTGAAACGGGGAATAGCAAAATTTCTAAAAGGTGGAAATGCTCTTGAAGCAATTACACATCACTATCACCTAAAATATATGAGATTTGTAGCATAAGATCAGTTGTAAAGAACTATTTCAATATAAAGAATAACAAAGAACTACAAAACATATTGAAATCTCTAACATATGATAGATAATCATAAAAGTCAATTTGCCAAGTGAAAAATCCACATGTCTATGTTGACAGGCAAGAACATATCTGTCAGCAACCATACCAGAAAACACAAAAGCAAATTTCCATCCAGAGTACAACACAGAAATACAAAAAAACAAAAAACAGATAGATTGCAATGGCACCAGTACTGCAAAAGAACACAACATCACATTGTTTTTGTCCACATTTCATCAATTAACACAATCTGGATGTTAAATTTGCTGCAACTATTTATTATTAACCATGGCTATTAGCAAGGGTTAAATGCTGTATTTCTTGCAGTGAACCACAATGACAGCAAGACTTTAGTTAGAGCATCCTCCACTTTAATAAGCTCACCACACTATCACATACTACCTGAACTAATCCTCAGCCTAAATTACTGGAACATTAGTTGGGAACATCAGTATACCTAAGCATAAGAATGTACAGAACAATGTACAGTTCAGGACCAAGAACTCAGAATATGCCATTTTTGGGTTAGACGCAGTAAAGAAGTTGAGGAAAAGAGATCTGCAGGTTTACTCAGGACACTGAGCACAAGAAGCCCAGGAATAAGCAATGTACAAAGAAAATGGAGACCATGAAAAACCAAAACAAGAATAATCAATGTTAATAGTCATAATACACTCAAAGCCAAGAAACAGAGAAAAGTCAGTTCGCTGTATAGTTCAAAGCCTCAGTTACACACAGAACACACACGGACAGACAGAGAGAAATATGAATGTGGGCACACACCAAGAAGCATTAGCAGCTGAAAAGTTGTAAAGATGAGCACAAAGCCGCTTCCCATTTGCTCTTCCAGTTACTGTGTAGTCTCCGTATGAGATAGACAACTCCCCCACTCTCTCTTGAAGGGTTTTTTTCTCTATGCTGATTCAAATTGTGGAGAGGAATTTGTACCACTCTCGCAACGTTCTTTTTCTCAACGTCTCTCTGTACAGGAAAAAGGGCCTCTCTCTCTCGAGCTCCGAGAGAGAGTATACAGAGAGGGGGAGAGAGAGTGCGTGTACTGTGTGCGTCTGTGTGTGTCGGACAGAGTGTGTCAGCAAGGTGATGTTTGTTTGGGGGTAATACAGTAATACGGACTTGAGAGAATTTTATGCAATAGAGCTAAGAAAAAACTTGTGGATTCCGCAAGCTTTTTTGTTTAGGAGTTGTGTGAGTATAAGTGTGGTTGTGTTCCCCACATAAATCCACTGCTGCTTCTCGAAACTCGATTCGCACGTACGCTACAGGCCAATAACAACGGTCAAACAGGACACCATTTCCAGTATTTAATGAAAAGCCTTTTTTTTTCTTTTTTTTTTCTTTTTTGTGAATTCCTCCATAGGGAAGGTATCATTCATGGTTTTTAATATTTAATTGAATAAAATACAGACATCCCCAATCTATCGATCATTTGCACTCTGTCCTCAACCCCTTTTTCTTTTACACTTTTTCGTTCAATTTTTTTAATTTTATTGTATTTTGTAATTTTCAAAAAATAATGACAAAATATTTTATTGTTTACGTGTATTCACGCGCCTGATGATGATTTTAGGTTGGATAAAATCATAAGAGTTAAATGCAAACACATCCCTAATGTATTGGGTCAGTTGCACTTTGCCCCCCAGCCTTTTTTAATAAAAAATTAAAATATATTATTAAAAAAAGAAAAAATTCCAGAAAATTCAATGTCTCATCTACAGATAAACAACTTCACATTACAAGACAAAAATATAATATTAGCGTCTACAGAAATACACACATTTGCAGTGATGATGGTGCCGAAAGAAATATACACAAAGATACAATGTTTCGTGATTTTTTTCGTCTGAGTTGTCGGAGTTCAATTTCTTCATCTGGGTCGGTGAGTTTTTTGTTGTTTTATCATCTTTTTTTTTCCCTATTTTTCTTATGTTCTGTTGATTTTGTGGTTGTTGGAGTTTGTTGTTTGTGAATTGAAGGTTAAAGTTTTTTTGTTTAGATTCCACACACATGATGTTGCAGATTATTTGCCTTCTGATTTTATTTTGGCTTGTAATATGAAGTTGTTTATTATCTGCAAATTAGGCATTGAATTTTTTGAATTTTTTTTTACATATTTTAATTAATTTTAATTTTATTTAGAAGGTTGGGGAGCAACCTTACATTATCACCCTCAGGCGCGTGAACACATGCGGATGAATATTCCAATATTATTCCCTGGCAAATGTAAAGTGCAACAAAATCAAAAAGTTGGGTGGAGAAATGTAAAAGAAAAATGATTGGGAGGCAAAGTGCAAATGACCCATACATTGGGGGTTGTCTATATTTTGCTCTATTTAATTTTTAGCTTTATAATTTGTAATGTTTAAAATATACTGTAACTTAATTTGCTGAAGAAAAAAAATTATGAAAATTTAAGACGAAAATTATCAACATATAATAAAATGTTATATGATCATTTTAATCACACGAAAACATTATAACTTTTTTATAAGAATAAATAAACATGAAAACATTATGGATTTTTTAAAAACTCCAGACATTTTAGATTATTCAACTTAAAAAATATCATATTTTGAATAGTATCTTTAGGGGATAATTAAACTATTCTCCATTAAAGTTTAGTGGAATTACACGTAAATTCTCTTGTTATTTGAAATTACATCTAGTATTCTTGGTGTTTGTTTCTATTTAAAAAATAGATCCCAGATTTATATTAACAAAAAGAAGTTGAATGAAAATTCATATTTATACTCAATTGACTTATTATTGGTTTATTGTACATTAAACAAATCTTCTATGACCAAACATTAAGGGTGAAAATATACCTTCTTACATGCATTACCGTATGAACACGTATAAGGGTAATTTGGTCTACATATATTTATTTGACCTCAGAGGGAGAGCGGTATATTTATCCCTTTTTCTTAATTTTTTTAATAGTAAAATAATTCCTATAATTAAAGGGGGTATTTGCGTGATGTTCGAAAAGCATTTTTCAGCTTTTGGATGCTGAAAAGTACTTTTGAGGTGTTTTGGATGTCAACTTTTGTTTCTAAAACTACTACGGAAAGCACTTTTAAGCCAAAAGGTGAAAGCACTTTGAGGGGTGCTTATAGTTGCTTTGACTTTTTTGTAAATAAATTCAACTTACTTTTGGTGTGACGCCCACAAATTTTTATATATAATTATGGAATTAATTGATAATTATCTAAAATATTTAGACAATTACTAAATTAATTATAGGTCGAAATTCGAATATATTAGAATTTCAAGAGATGTGATTGGAACATATTAAAGTTTTCAGGGTGATTTACGTATATTTAAAAGTGAAGGGATCAGATTGTAATATTATTAAGAGTTATAAAAGAAGATAATAAACAATAGGAGCGGAGGGAGGAAGGATGAAGATATTATTTAGTTGAGCACGTGTGCCTTGACTAGAAATGCATATTACTTATAACTTATATATATATATATATAATATAAAAGGAATGAGAGAGATGCTTGTCCTTATTCAATTAATAAACAGAACAGAGGCGTCTTTTTATTCTTTTCGTCGTCGAGAGCTGGTTTCATTAATATAGGTAAGAAATAATATTTTAAAATTATATTTATGTCGCATATTTATATTACTCGATTAGTACATTTATTAAATATAATTTACACTATTCGATTCAGTGTATAACTGAAAAACTTTATGAATTTGAATATTTATAAATTAGTGATCGGTTAAATGTCTCAATTGAATTAGGGACGTTGTAGTTAATGACTTAAACAACTTAATTTAGTAGATTTAATCATTTCGATAATTGATTTAATCAATTTAATCTGGTTGAAAGTTATATTTGAGAAATTGATAGGAAAAATAGATAAGGATATTAGAAAATTATATTTGAGGAAAATTAGAATGTTATATTTGAAAGTATTATATGTAGCAGAAAGGAATAAGAATTTGAGATAATGTAATCAAAGAATTGTTATTAAGAATGGTAGTTGTAGCCCCATTCTCCTAGCTGGTCGGCAGCATGCGACAGGCAAGCGCACGGGCTCGGCCAGGGGTGTCGGACGGGGTCGGCACAAGGACAGATGATGGTGTCGGTCGCTAGTGTGGGTTGTTGATGCGTGTTGGTGCCATGACACAGGGCCAAGTGGTCAGCACATGGTATAAAGGTTGACCGGGTAGGAAACATTAGCCAAGGTTGCACGGCCGACAGATGGGCAAACTTGGGTGTCGGCACAGTGTGGGCAAGTTGGTCAAGACGTTGTGGGAGTAGGCAGACTGATGCGCACATATGCGCAAGACTGGGCAAGCTGGTGCGGTAGACTTCGGCATCACTCGGTTGGCAGTGCGGGATTTCTCGGCAGCCTGGCTAGACGTTGGGGCAAGTCAAGACCAGAATCAGCAGGTTGGCCGACAATATGGGCGAGCGGCTGGAAAGCGTGCGCACAGAACCGACAGGATGGGGCAACTATCAAACTTTGGGCAGGGCATGGAGACTGACTCGGTAGGCTGAAGCAGTGCATGTGGGAGGCATGTGACTGGCGATTGAGGGCAGCAACCATTCCTAGACTTTTGGAAGGCAGTTTTGGGCGATTAGGCTTAGTTTTGCCTAGCAGTTGGGCTTGTCAACCGCATTGTTGTTGTATATAAGTAGCTTTAGTCAGTTTGCCGAATTTTGTGAGTGTTGGACGTGGTCCATGGTATGCAAACCAAAGGGTCCTTGTATTTTGATTAATGTAGTAATAAAATATAAGGTTGGCTTCCGCCGTATGTTTTTGTGTTGCTGAAGTTAATTTATGTTCCTATGTTGGTTGCATGTTTGGTTTAATAATCTGTCCACCTACCCAAATTTATACACGAGGGAATTTGTGAGGGAAAAGGAAGGCTGACTAGTGCTTGAGAAAAGTTGGCCACACAAGGTCGAGATAAATTTTGCTGCGTAAATTTACCCTGTGATGTAGCTATAATAAGATGAGGGGTTTAATGAAATATAGTTTTACGAGTTAATTGACAAACTATATATATATATATATATATATATATGGGAAGCTAGATTGCTTAGCTATTTAAACAAAAAAATGGAACAAATATATGAATTTGGATAAAAATGAAATACTGATAGATTAGTGAAAAATATATAAATACTATTTAATATTTTAGTTAGAAATTGACATTTGAAATATTGATTATACGCATTATAACTTATAATAGGACATGGGGATAAAATAGAAGACTAAACGACTTCATATCTGCTAACAAACTTCGTGTAAGATCGAGGTAAGTAAATAATTAGTGTTGCCTATATATGTTCATAAACTTTTATTATAAATTTTTCGTAAAATTTGAGGATTATTTATATTTATTTTTTTTAAAATACTTGAACTATACTATCAAACTAAAAAATTAATCTGAATAATTTCCAAACAAAAAAATATACCCGCCCTCCCTGTATATGGAAAATGAACAAAAATTTGCAATGATTTTTTTTTTTATCAAATTACCTCTTTCTCCTTTTCAAATAATACAAAAGAACCCGCTGCAGTGGTGTTGCAACGCGCACTGCTTGCAATTTTGAATGATTTTCACAATAAAATGTTATTTTATATATAAATACATCTAATATATTAATATTTAAATTAAATACAGTTACCACTCTTTAAATATTCATCCTACATCAATTAACCCCCTAAAGTATTAAACCTTCAAAAGCCCCCTAACCATTAATTTTAAGTTTGAAAAATCAATTTTACTCTTTGCTTTCTCGAAAGAATTTAAAGGGATATTTGAAATGCCAAAATTACATTTTGTCCAAGGATTGTCTAATTCTAGTTTCACTTGTTCATCGAGTTTTTATTATTATGGTAATCCTAATGTATTTGGAGCTCATTTTATTTTAATTTTACTTATTTGTTAAACCTAGGTAAATATAAACTTTTACATACATATAATTACCACATTTATATAATTATCATACACATATAAATATATATTATAGATATGTGTTAATTCTATATTGTTTTATCAGCCTTTTAGATTTTATTAATTGTGTATAAAATAAAATGAGCATGAAGTACTTTACGATTATGAAAATAAAAATAGCTCGATAAATATGTGAAACTAAAATTAGATAAAGTTTTAGCAGAGGGCAATTTGACATTGTAAAAATCCCTTTAAATTTTTTTTTTCAGAAAGCAATTTTTGCAAAGGTAAAATGGACATTTCAAACTTAAAAATTAAAAATCAGGGGGATTTTCGAAGGTTTTAATACTTTAGGTGGTAATAAATGTGTGGTGGATATTTTAAAGGTGATAATTATATTTAATCCTAATATTTGTATAATTTATCAATATTTATAATAATATATCTAAATTTTTATATATTTCTTTTTCATCCCCAACCCCTCGCCACCGGCAAAAATCGGTCACTAGGGCCCTTTTAGAGTTGATAAAGAGTTTACCTTGTGACGAGAGTCCTAATCTCGCTAGGAATCCAACTTTTGCCAATTCTTCCACACTCCCCCCAACTTTCTCTAATTATATTTTTAACCCCATCCTACATGGGCTTCTTACAAGCCTTTATGGTCATTGGGTTTTGAAAATAAGCCCAATTAACCAACTATTCATTCATCAATTAATTTATTCAGCACATTAATTAAAACTCAATTTAATTGATCTGACCAATTAGTATTTGTTCTTCTTTTTTGGGATTTTTGTAATTCAATTAGACATGTCCAATTTAATTGATCTTGGGCTTTTAATCTCTGCACATTTAATTCAAACTCTTGAATTGAAATACAACTTGATCTGAATTAATCATATTAATTCATATATTAATTCAACCACAACATCAATCGAGTATAGGTGATAAACTTCTTTAAGTAAGTGTAGGATCCATTAGGTTTATCTAGTGATAATTATTAGCTCATAACTCTTATGACTTGATCACAATTACTGTCTGATGAATTTAATCATATCAATTAATTATATTTGGAATTAACCTGTTAATTTTGATAACCTAAAATTATTATGATTGACGTTTAGCAACACGTAATGACGCCCTATTGGGTAAAGATGGTGAACATTTGGATAACGAATATAATTCAAGTAAGGTCTTTTAATCAATTATCTCTCCGTTAAGTCCAAAGTATGAATAGTGAATTGCAACCTTATTCGCTTGTAAGTTATGCATTCATCCCTTCATATTCTTAATTAAGGGGTCTATTTAGGAAACCCCACGCCTAACTATCGTGCTACCTTTAATAATTTTTCTAATCAAGAAACAGTGAAAAGTATAGTGTATCTTTTACTCGTTAAAGTGGCTGATGAATTCTTTGAGTTCCACTTATTGACCTCCATAATAGATAGTCTTGCCCCCAAAATATCTCCTATACTAGGTAGTACCCCCTGCCAAGGCACGGGAGAATTGTATTTTCAATAAAATAAAGAAATAAATTTATAAATAATTTAAAATTTGAAATATAAAAATAAATAAACAATAAATAATTTAAAACATAAAGTTAAAGTAATTAATAAGTATAAAATTACAACATGTATTGAATATAAAAATGAAGTTAAACTTTTTACTCATTAATTATCTTAAATGATAAGTGATTTTTTTGGATAAAGATAAACAATGAATATGTGCTTCAAAATAAAAATAATAAGGTAAATAATTACCTTAATAAAAAATACTTTATTTCATTGAGTGTTAAAAAAAATTCAAAAAGGGCTACCATAGAGCACACATGTGCTTTAATAAGAAATAAATAATACAAATAATTTTAATTTTAAAACAAAATTAGTATTTAATAAATAATTCAAAATTAAAATGATTAATAGAAGAGGACAAATAGGAGGAGTTCGTGATTTTTGAAATGTCATAACAAATCCTTGATTAATTTTTTTTTAATTAATGCATTTCTTTAGTGCAATAACTAACAAAACAAATTAATAATGTTCGATATTCAGTAATTTTTTTTAGAGAAATTATGTCTTATTGAAACATAAAAATGCAGAATAAATACTGAACTTGTCAATGATTGAATTATAAATAATTGACATTGCCAGTGATATGCATATGTACATACTTGTTTCACCGATGATTGCAAAAAATAATTCTGTCAAATTTTGAAATTCTCACTTAAAATATAAGTAAAGGAAAAAAATATGAAGGTGGAAAGAGAAATTTACATGCTAGTGTAGCATAAGATTTCACAGCCTTGCAATTTACGTTTGTGCTGCTTCTGCAGACCCATTATTTATAATATTACAAACTTTTTATCTTGAGTAATTTTGAATTTCGAAAGACAATAGTAGATAAGTTTTATAAAAGTGAGTTATTTTTGTTCATTAATGAAAATTTTAAAATATTTAAATTTTCAAATAGATAATCATGAAGTGATGCTCCCTATGAAGATTATAATTTTTTGGATAAACATGAATAATTATAAAAGAAGAAATTATTATATTGTCAATAAATGTAATATTTTTTTATATATACTAATCTATAGTTTTTTTATATTATTATTATTATCTATACACATAATATTTAGATATTGTGGTTTATTATGTATCAAATATTCAGTAGTCATATCACCTATAGGATCTTATACAAAATATCATAAATCAAATATTATGCGTATATTATAAGAAACTATAATTATATAACGAATAATCAATTCAGACATTATTTCATATTATTGGATATAATGAACAATAATTAATATTTATATTAATGATATTTTGAATCAAATTGAATTTTTTTATTGGATATATATATATATATATATATATATCTGAATAAACATGTTTTCATACACTTTAAACAATATATAAACATATAATATTGATTAGATTCTTTTGGATATGTATAAATATATATTTTTTCTTTTTATCTAAAAAATTATAAATTTTCATTTGGTAGAATGGAGCTCATTGAAGTTGTGCACATATGCGTATACATGGCGCTTATGTGGATAGTCTCAATAATTCTATTTTATTATATATAGATATTGATAAAATATAACTAATAAACAATTCGGATAAGTGTATAATAATTTGTCTTTATCCAAAAGATTTATAATCTTTTTAAATAAATGAATAAGTAACATTCTTCAAATTTATTTTTATATCTATTAGTTTTTTTTGTTTTTTATTATTACCACATTACATTTTAATTTTTATATCATTAGTCATTATCACATTATAAAATTAAATTTATTTATATTTTTTTGTTTTATTAACTTTTTAAAATAATTTTGCATCTCTTCAAATTTTATTTTACCTTGTAAGCAAATATATTTTATTTTTATTTAAATTAGATAAATTTTAGATTATTTGATTTTATAAAGATTTACAAATTTGTTCAGGTAAATTGGTTAGGGATACAATCTAAAATTCAAACTTATTTTTACATCTTTCAATATTTTTTTTATTTGTGATTATTATCATATTAAATTTTAATTTTTTACATATAAAAATTTACTTTATTTAGAATATTTTATTTTATTAGCTTGTATAAACCATAGTTCTTTGGTGTCTCTTTGAATTTTATTTTGCCATGTAAGAAAGTATTTTATTTTTATTTAGTGTTGATAAATGATTTGAATGTATCCAAAAGATAAATTAGTCAGGGATATAATTAATCTAAAATTCATTTTAATATTAAAAATAGTCTTATATTTTTAATATTCACTAATTATTTTATTTCTAAATTTTGAATTATTTGTCAATTATTCATTTTATTTTAAATTTTAAATTATTTGTAATTTTTAATATTGACTAATTATTTTATTTCTAGATTTTGAATCATTTGTCAATTACTCATTTTATTTTAAATTTTTAATTATTTTTAAATTTTACTTAGTTATTTTGGAACTTAAAAAATTATCATTTATCTTATATTTAGATTTAGATAAGTGTACCATTATTTGTTTATCCAAAAGATTCACTCATTTTTTTAGGTAAATAGTTAGTAAAATAATTCAAATTTATTTTTGTGTTCAATATACTTTCATATTTTTTTACAAATTAAATTAATTTTTAATATATTAATTATTTACTTATTTTTATATTTAAAAGAATATTATATATAGTTCTATTTAATTAATTTTAAGAAAATACAATTCTTTTGTGGATAAACTATTGAATGTTATCTATAAGATAAATACATATATATTGAATAAACATGTTTTTATTTACTTAAAAATGATTATATAAACATATAATATTGATTAGATTCTTTTGGATAAATACTAGTATTTTTTTTTTCTCTTTTAGCTATAAAGTTGTTAAATTACATTTGGCATAATAGAGTTCATTGAGGCTATCCACATTTGCGCATACATGGCGCTTAGGTGGATAGTCTCAATGATTCTGTTTTATTATATATAGATAATCACCTCGAAGACCAGGAAATAAATCAAAGTACAAAACCACTACAGTGCTTCAAGTCAAAGAACTAATTTTGCACTATCGCATAAAAAAAGTATCAGGTCGGTGTTGTTACTCCAACAAAGAATTTCTTAGCCTTTAGTTCAATTGTCCACAACCCCCCCCCCCCCCCAAGTATGCAGTAGTATTTTTATACCAATGTCCATGAAATAAGACATCTTCATTACAAACATGTGTTCTGTGAGCAAATCTCCATAAGATCATTAATATCCCTTCTCAATGATTCTTATACGGGAAAAATGCATGCTACCCTCCTGTGATATACGAAATGTGCAAGATACCCCTGTGAAAAAAAAATGCCAAATTACCTCCCTGTGTTTTTAAGAATGAAGCAATTTACCCCCTTCGCCCTGATTGTGTAACACACGCGCTTAAGGTGCGATTTCTAATCTATTATTAATAATAAAATATTATTTTTTATTTAAATATATTATAATAGATAATAATATATTATATATAATATTTATAATATTAAATATTATTATATAATGTATAATATTTATAAAAATATATATTTTACTTTCAAAAATCCCCTCCCCCACCCACCCCCCACCCCCCACGGCTGCTGCCTCCCCCCACTCCGCTGCCACTTTCCCCACCACACTCGCCGCCACCTTTCCTCAACACCCATCACCCCGTCCGCTTTCCCCCTACCCCCGCCCCTGCCGCCACCTTTCCACTCGCCCCCGCCCCCCAGCCCTTCTCTGTCGCCGCCGACACCAGTCCAGATTCGCCGCCCCCACCTCTACCTTCCCCGCGGTCACCCCTCTCGTTCGCCCCCTTTCACGTCGCTCCGTCGCCGCCTTCCTCTCTTCGCCGTCGCCGCTTCCATCCCCGTCCCCCTCCCCAGATTTGCCTCTCTCCCCTTCCTCCCCCAGATTCGCCGACCCCTTCCCTCTTTCTTACGCCGCCGGCCTCCCTAAATCCGTCGGCGGCGGCCGGCCCTTTCTCTCTCTCTCTCTCTATATATATATATATATACACATATATATATATATTATTTTAATTAATAAAAAATATATTATATATATTTTTTAAATAAATTTTATATAAATATATATATATGTTTAAATCTAAACCGTTGATTGCATTAAGTAAAATCTGGACCTTTGATTTTATTAGTTAAACTTGGACCTTAGATTCAATCAAATCCAACGGCTTTTAATAAGCATGTAAATATATTTTTATGAATACAAATAAAAAAAATCAAAAGAACTTAAAAAAACGCGCGTGAATGGCACGAAACGCATGAGGGGCTTAATTGCTCTATTTTTTAAAACACAGGGGGATAATTTGCTAAAAAATTTTTTTACAGGGGGGTAATTTGCATTTAACCCATTCTTATACACTATGAGCATGTTTACTACTCATGATTGCTTTATTTATAGCTTAATCACTCCCAAACCTATGTTTACTTGAAAAAGTACGGGCCCTTGATTTGATCAAGGGCCCGTTATAATAAAGGATAAATCCATGATTTGAAGAGGTGGTATTCAAATCATCCGAAAAATGAGTCAAGTTATAATTTGTGCATTGGTCCATATAGCCCTTGTATTGAGTATTATATTTAGTTTAATATTCTCAAGTGTAAAAAATAATATAATTTTCCCTTAGAGTCGTTTTATATTAGTCTACAATCCTACGACATATCATAATAAGTAAACAAAATATTATATTAACCCACAACCATTTATCCCAAACAATATCATTCGTTAATTTATCACATCATAATCACATGCAAAGTAGTAAACATGCCCTATGTACTAAGGCCATAAACACTATCATGATCATCACTAAATGCGTGACTATGACTGTAGTCATGTATGACCTAAAGACTTTATCCTGTTTTAACGATGCAATACCAATATAGATGAAGAAGTGTCTCCTTTTATTGATGTGAATACAAAAAATACAATTTAGCGTATTTAAAACTTGAATCTATCTAAGATTATAGAAATTAGTTGGCATATTGAACACTACCCTAACATAATGTATAGCCAATTACCTTAGTAGTAGTACCTATAATTAATCTATCTAAGCTCGTACATCTTATAAGATGTTTTTAGAATTTAAAAATAAATTCATGAAGTATTTGGATAATATAAGATGGCGGAGCTTATAAGATATGCTAAAAATGGTAAATTTATAATCAATTTGAAAGAATTTGTTAAGTTTTTAGGAATAAATTGACAACTCCGTACTTTTCTTTAAAGAGCTTATAAATTCCTAATATTTTATTTTTAGTCCTTATAATAGAGTAAAAGACAATAGGATTTTTAAAAGAAATCTAATCCACTTACTATCACATTATTCACATAAATTTCGAATCTAAAAAAAAAAAGAAAATTGCACAACTAGAAAAACATGAACAAATCAATTTTTATGAATTTAATCAAAAATTTAAGATCTCTAACAATGAAGATGATCCTCTTAAGTTTTCTCAGCAAACTGCGATCCAAGACCTAAAAGCTTGTTCTTTAATGTGAATGTATAATTTCTTTTGAACTTGTGGGAATAAATTACTGATCACTTTGAAATTTCATATTAAGTCTTAAAAGTTTGTAGCTAAGGAAGATGTAGAACATCAAGATTATAACACTCATCAAGGGCGAGAGTGTTGGACTTATTTCGGACTTGAGTTGTTGTGTGTATGTGGATTTGTTGTATGTAGTTTATATATATGTATGATATTGTGTTCTCGAGGCCCATTTTTATAAACATGAGCTGGGATTTGGGCTTGCAACTCAATTTTATTGGACAATTTGGTGGGTCATTCTCATAATAGGTGATATTTCAACACGCATTTGTCCAATTGATCATGTCGAAATTATTAATGATGGTCGGATTCCAGATAATTAAGATATGTCCACCATTGATCATGTCGAAACTATTAACTTGGCACCATCTGGGGAACGATCGGTTGAGAATGCATGGGCCGGCTGAAGCTGCAAGCTTTGTCTCCAAAATACCTAAAAGGCAAAGTTGATTATTCTTAATGAGGTGGGCAACCCCATTGTGTTTGAGAGACCAGTTGAAGCCTCTCACATTCCAAAATCCAATATTCATGGGGAGTGAGGAGGTGCATCACCTCCCATCTTCTGTTTCTGTTTTAGGGCAATTGGAGCAATGAAATCCATCATAAACGGGGAGCTTGAGTCAGTTGAGGAACCTGATGATCCAGCCGGTGAGTGTTCCCCAATTACAGCCCGTCGTCCCACTTGGCTTGTTGCATTCTGTGCCTGCCCAGACAGGCCAGGCTGATCCTGCTTCTCATTGCCTGCCGCAGAAATGGTCAGTTGTTGTTGGGACAGTCCCTGCCAGCCCTGATCATCACTGGTAGCAGCTAGGGCGTTATGTTGCTGCTGCTTCTGAATCTGTGCTTGGTTCTGCCCCACTGTTACGGTACCCTGGTGTTTTTTGTGGCGTCTTTGTACCATGCTCCACTCATCCGGCTGGGCCTTCCTCAGTGCAGCCGGAGCAGGCTGCTTGACGGAACGGTAGGTGCAGCAGCCTACGGTTGGGGGCCTTGGTAGGTGTCTTTAAGGTGGCCAAACCTGCTGCATTTCGAGCAGAATTTTGGTGTGTATTCAAAGACCACCGGTTGCTTTCTCGTCACCCCGTTTGGTATAATGAATTCTACACTGTCCACTAACTTCTTCGATGCATCAACTTCAACAAGAATGCGTGCATAGGAGACACGTTTCATCTTTCTTGTCAAGGAGTCCATGGCGATGGGGGTGCCTATTCTTGACCCAATCTTCCCTAACGCCTTCGGATTCCAACATTCAAGTGGGAGTGACGGTAGGGTGGCCCATACTGGCGTTAGGCTAATGTCATCCTCTTTAAATTCAAAGCAGTCGGGCATGTTCTTAAGCATAAGCGGCCGACCAAAGATGAAGTATGGCCCGCTGACAAGGATGCGATGACGGTCCTCATCCCGTGCAAAGTGAAAGATAAGCCAGCCACTCACGTGTTGCTGGAAAGAGGCCCCCCATGATTGGGCCAGTGCTCGAATCGCCCTAAGTCCAGGGAACTTGCCGACTATGTATCTGACGAGGCAATGTCCCAATTTGGCTTGGACGTCAATCAGGTCATTGGAATCAAGTTTGAGCGGACCCTCATCAACTGTAAATTCCATGAGCTTGTTGTCCTCAGTGAGCTTTCGGTTGTTGCTGAAAAGCCCGGCAAAAGAAGTCTTAGCTATACCCTCGGCTTGGGTCACGGTTGCCTTGGCCGGCAGTGCCGGCGCCGGCCGGGTGCCGGAGTTGTCCCTAACAGAGTGGGAGAGAGTAGTCTCAAGGTCAGAAATAAAAGCATAGAACTAACCTTAGTGTTGCTAGTACCGGCAGTTTCCTTGCTTGAACCAGTGCCGGTGGTCGGCTGGGTAGGTTGCCACCGTCTTGGCGGGGGCCGGTAGGTCGGCCATCAATGTCTTAACAGCAGGTTTGCATGACGCGGGGGCCTTGCCGGCAGAGGACTGGCCGGACGTCTTGGCATGGCCTTCAGTTGGAGCCTTGTGTTTCTTTGTCTTGGCCATGGGAAGTGGCAGATGGGGAAAGCCCAACAACCACAGCCAAATTGTAGCCTGCTGTGCACACCAAAAGGGGAAAAAGGATGTTGACAATAGTAGCAAGTCAACACTATTTGGGCAGGCTGGCAGCGTGGGGCAGTGCGCCCTGCCTCAAAGGGGAAATTGCAGGCAGCTTGGCCGAGAAAACCAGGCAGCTACTGCACCAAAAATGGCAAAGTTCACTTACCACCAATTTGCTTGGAGCTGGCCGAAAAATGCAAGGAACTGGTTGCAGCTCCAACGAATTCACACAAACAGTAGCACCAGGACTCCAAAACACTTCCAAATCCGAAAAAGAATCGGTAGGATCGTTCAACAGCGGTTGGGAACTTTAGTAATCGGAACAGAATGCAGAAATTGCTGCTGTGCAGCACAAATAGACAGAAAGTTCGACGGGCAGAGGTTCTCCCGCCGGCGAAACTCCCTCCAAACCCGAAAATAAATCGGTAGGAGTGAAAAGGATCAGTTAGAGAAGTGTTTCATCGGAACAATCTTGCAGAAAACTTGAAGGAAATCCATGGAAGAGCAAATCTATTGTGAGACACTCTAGAGAGCATTTCTTCTAGAGAGACAAAACTCTTAACCACACTGAGAGCTCTTAACCACAAATCCCTCTTTTGATCCTATAAGACAGGAGGTAAGAAAAATTATTTCATGCTTTTTGAAATTTTGTTTTTGATACCAAATCTCATGCTTTCTGACATATTTATATGATTAATATATATATATATATATATTATTATATATATATCTGGTAGAAAATAGCGTTCTCCTGATGGTCCCAAATAGCACTCTTCCTAAAAAATAACGATTTCCTGGAAGTTCCAGGTAGCGATATGGAGATGGCTACCTAGGACCTCCAGAAAATCACTATATTCTACTTATATATTGCGTTGCGCATATTATGCACATAAAACTATACTTCAAAAGTAAGCCATGTTTACAAATATAATAAAATTTCACCATTTCCCTGTAAATCTTTCTCATAGAGTTTCTTTTTGTTTAAATGATACCTACTTACCTTACTCTTAATTCTCTCTAATTTTGCTCTCATTATCATTATTTACTCGCAACTAGCTAACTGAAAATGATCTTATCCTTCCCGCATGTAATTATATATTTAACTTGCAATAGTAAATAATTTATATTATCATGACATATAATTCAAATTACTAGTTGACTACTAATAGTTTAAGTTGAACTATCTTTTAATTATAATTAATAGAATTTCACGGTATTTCATTTTTTTTTCTATTTTCCTTTTTTCTTTTGCAAATCTTTTGCCAAAAAAAAATAAAAAATAAAAATAGATGGAGCAAGATTCCGTCCAAAGTGTTTCATGTGTTTGGCAAGTGTATATTTTCACTCTATTACACAGAACTGATATATATCTCTCATGCACATGTGGTCTTTCGTTACTTTTTAATATGGAATATTGAGTATGAAAAAATGCATAACTTTTTAAATTTTGAAACTAAATTTGTTAACTTTGTAAAATTTGGGACTATATTTAAAAACCTCATATAAAGTAGGTTTAATAAACGACAATTTTGCCAAGTTGAGTTAATTAGCGACCTTGTGTGAAACTCGTGCTAGGTATCGTAAAAAAATTTTTAAAAAAAAGAAACTATTTTGAAACTAAGTAATGAATTTTGTTGCCAAAAAGAAAAACCACTTTCACAAACTCAAATTACAGGACTAAAAAAACATTTATATCGATTTGAAGTATTGTAAATATTTCTCAGCGATGAGAACTGCATCTTTATTATATATGGTATATATATAGCCGTGACACCCCATTTTATCTATTTAAAAAAAAAAATCAAACCCAAAAATATATATGCGCAAAATGCTGAGACAGCATGCTTATAAGCATCATCTTGAAACTTTGGATAGCCTCGGAACATTAAAAAAAGATGGTCCTGTCCTAACTTTGTGGGGACAAAGAGCCCAAGATTTCGACCTTGAAATTGTTCCAAAAGTGCAAAGGTGGTGACTCAGATGTGGATTTCTTCAAAACATAAGCCTTATCCTCTTGCCTTGTACTATGGGAAAGCTAAGGAATTCAAACCACATGAAAATGACCCATCTTCTACACACACATATATATATATATATATATATATTAGGATAATATCAAACACTTGGAGAAAACAATATCAAACGTGTAAACTAATGATATCCCACGAAACCCTTTTCACTAATAGCCACATATCCATCCTCAATTTACATTTAATAATCTCAATATCATCATTTATTTAGTGTAAATTACAAGCAAAAATGTATATATATGCTCCCTTCAATAGGGTCTCCTTGGACTAAAACCATTCATCTTGCAAGGCTCATTTTCCCTCCCTCTCTCCCTCTCTCTCTCTTGCAGTGTGTATTATTAGTTGTGTATCTTGTTGAGAAATGGACTTGAAGGAGTCAAGGCAGCTTAGGTGGGCTGCTGCAGATGTCGACAATTGTGAATCCATGGAGTCATCCTCCATTCATGATTCTGAGGCAGAGTTGGCGGACGATGCCTCATCTTCTTCGCCTTCGTCTACTTCTTCGTCTTCCCCTTCGTGTGGTCCTCTCTATGAATTGGCTGATCTTATGGCCCAACTCCCCATCAAGTAAGTAACACAATATTATGGTACAATATTTAAGGTCGAACGTTGTCACGTTCATATTTTCTGTTCTTTGTAAATGTTTGATGGGTAGATTGTGATCCGTAATGTGATCGTGAGTAGTTAGGCTACGATTCTTGACGACCGTTGATCAACTATAGGATCGTAGTTGCAATCTTCCTTAAGATGGGTGTGTGGGAGTTTCGACATACTTTTTTTATTTTTATAGTCAAAAGAATTACTATGGAATATTAGGGTAAAATTATGGTAACTCATTCTAATATTAGGTCTACTCGCACGCCCTTTCTATATTCTTTATAAGATTACCTGTGATTTAGTGTATGTATTTTGTAAAGTTACATGTAAGACCAGAAAAGGCGTTGCGAATGTGGGTTTATGCAAAATTTTTCACTTAACCAGCCTTGTAACCATGGATAATTATAATTTAAAGGGTATATTTGTAATTTTACATGTAGGATATAGAATATTTATGTAATTAGACCATTAATGTACGTAATTTATCAATAATACTAAAGAACATGGAACGAAACACCTAGTCTTGGCTAACTAATCTCTTTCTATATATAATACACATATAGGAATAATTACATTTACACCTCCTAACCTTCTGTTTACACAAATCAGCTCTACTTTTTGAATAGTTATACATACACCCATTAAAATGTAAGCATTATTTATACAAATCACCCGTATTTTTTTTAGAAAATTATACTTACACCCTCAAAAGTGTCGACATTATTACACAAACTACCCTTATTTTTTTACTATCAAGAGTGATTTATATAATTATGCAAAAAATAGGAATGATTTGTATAAATAACTTATAGATCAGGGAGTGTAAATGTAATTATTCCTACAAATATATGCATATTGACATTTGTATGTGCAGGAGAGGTCTTTCAAAGTATTATGATGGCAAGTCAAGGAGTTTTGCATGTTTGGCAAGTGTTGGGAGTGTTGAAGATCTTGCAAAGAAAGACATAACTAGTTGCTATAGTAAAAGAATGAAATCATGCAAAAGCTATGGGGGAAATTTGAATAATCATCGCCAGAAATTTGGTCCAAGGGCTACCATAGCAAAGAGGTCCCCCAAAACACCATTTTCACCTTCTGTCCCTACAAAGGGTGCAATGGTTGTAAATTGAAGTAACTTTTTCATTCAATGGTATATCTTTTCTAGTGAGTGTTCTATTTTTATTTGTAAGAGGTTGAGGGGTTCTAACTTCTAACATTTGGGGGAAGCTCTCTTTTTCTTTTTTCTTTTTTTTTTTTTTCAAATGTTTGCTCTAGTTACTAGCAAGCCTTATGGTTTATTTAGGGTTTATATGACACAAAAAATATTTGATCTTTGATGTAGTATGTGTTTTTCGGCCTACAAGTATGTACTTTCAAAGTACCATGTTTCATCTTTTGTTTAATTTGACATGCGACATGAAATTCAGACAAATTTGAATGATAATATAATATTTTTTTTAAAATATATATAATAGTCTTTCAGTATTTAAATTCAGAAACTAATTTAATAATAGAAATTTCAAATCAAATTCCAAATGAATAGATAAGAAATGGTATTATAAAAGTAAATATTGTTCGTATTTATGAAATTTGAACCCACAATTTAATTGTTATGAGTGAGTAAGGCTTCATTGGCCTCTCAATTAGAGAGAACTATCAAGCAAATTGGGACGATAAAGCTCATCCTTCGTTGGTTTTGTTTGAGCAAACTTGGTCCGAATAAGAATTTTCCCAACTTTAGACTCCTGGATGTTCTAACAACTTCTTCTGGTGAAGAACTGGATCGAACACCGACAGCATAACCTGTCATGGATGGAGGCTAAAAAGTCCCGGTAATATGTTAAATCCAAAACATTGAGAATTGGATCGAAACCAATGTCTCGAAACAAGTCAAGTAAATATGTGTTAGGTCTCAATTCACCAAGAATACAAAAAGGACCATGAAAATGTATAGGAAACCACTTGAGAGGAATACGAACAATAACATAGTCATCTACATTGAAGTCGACATGACTAGCTACAAGCATATCAACAAGAAGTTTTTATTCGACATTATGCACATATAGCTATATTCTGCTTAATATTAGCATAAATGTCATGTATATATTTGGCAGAAAAAAAAAATCTACTGTGAAGGACGAGGGATCAAAGGGCAAGGGATAAGTCAATAAATTGACATGGGGAGTAACCAACAACAATTTCCAGTAGAGCAATTAAAATTGTTGTATAGCAAACTCCGCAGTAGGTAAAAACTAAATACCAATTAGTATATAAATATTACAATGGAATCGTGAATGAAAAAAAAATTAAAAATTTATGTATTTTTTTGCTAACATCAGTATTTTTTGTTCAAATCTTTACGACAGGTGTCAGGAGTAAATAAATTTTTTTTGGAGAGGATTTACTTATAATTTTAAAATTTTTTGAAAAGAAAATATAATTTTACATTTTTAGAGAAGGTTTATGTGTAATTAACCATAAAATATAATAAAATTTAAAACAAAAAATTACATCCGCCGTATACCTATCTCTTCGGCTATTCCTTTCCCGGGACCGCCCGTGGATCGACGCAAATACAGTGGATAATTGTACGAAATGTTTAAACTGATTAATAGTTTAAAGGTTAATTAATTTAGGTAAAAGAAACTAAAATAATCATTAATGACGTTTAATCTTATCCATTTCCCAGCCCCCCCTCAAGATTCATCACACCTTTGCTCCCTATATTAATAAACTCCCACACTCACTCAGCACAAAATCGGAAAACAAACGAATCAGAAATCCAACAGCCGAAGATGAAAAAAGGTTCGAAAACGAGTGGGAAGGCCAGCGGAGCTGAGGTGAGGAAGGATCGAAAGTCGGGCACGGGCCTCACCGGATCGCCGAAGAAAGGCGGCCACGGCGGCAAGTTTACATGGGCCGGCGACGGCTACTGGCGGGCCGACCTCGAATTGGCTGAGATGGAAGCCATTGATGCCGACGACCCGAACTCCGAAGAGTCCGATGTGATGACGCCGTTATCTAACTATGCTTGAATCTTTGATGTGTTTCGGTTTTCATCACTGATATTGATCTTCTGTAGCTCTGTGATGTATTTATGTGTGATCCTAGCTACTGGTGATCATTGAATCGCCAGTGAATGTAGATGAATAAATTTGGATTTTGGATTTCTTTTCTTGTTACCCTCGTTCCCTTTTCTTTTCTTTTTTTTTTTAACCTCACGGTTTCGATTTTTTTTAAAAGTTATTTTCAAATTAAATTGTCGATTTTATAAAGTAATTTTTTAAATTGTCACTTTTAAAATTAAAAATTAAAGGTGCGATTTTATGGGATTTGGGCGATTTTAATTCTTATAACAAAAATATGACTGAGATTAACAAAATTAAGACATGTAACAAATATTTGTATTTAACAAGCAAAAAATACTAACATTATGTACTATAGACCATCAAAATCCTCTACGACTGTAAGTAGATTAAAATATTAGAATATATATAGTAATCCAATAAATTAACAACTTAATTTAGCAAGAACTTTTAGGCACTAATCATTGGGATCGGCTTTCTTCATTGTATGAATGCCGTCCTGCATAAGGACAACTTAACTATTAGTATATAGCACAAAAAACCTTTTACAATTGTGACACTTATTAGTATTTAATGTTAGCAAATAAATGAAAATCATAAAAAATATATATTTAATTATTCATACAAATTCAAACTTAATGAAGATTCATTTCAAATAAGTTATATATGCCCCGTTGAAGTTGCAAAAGAGCTTGATTCTTCCAATTATGAGAATAACGAAATTATTTATTATTAGAGTCAATAAATATTTGAAAGTATTAATTTAAACATAAATAAATAAGTAAATTAATACCTTTTTCAAATTCTTCAAACTTTTCAATATCCTTCATTATTGCACAAAATCAATCATTGGAATAACGCATAATCAATCTTGGGTGCATATAAAGGCCTCCACCATTTTTGGACAAAGAGAACTCCTAAATACATCAATAACACAATCACTTGTGCTAAAAGCAGACTCCGAAGCAATCGTATAAATTGAAATAACTAACAAATCTTGCAACTTCGAAAATAATTTGATAATTTGGATTGCTTGATTTCTACCACTTTAACACGTCAAAACCCTTAATGATTTTTCACAACATCGAGTTAATGGGCTTAAAGTATTAAACGCATATTTTTTTTTTATTAATGGGCTTATATAATTGGCCTATTTATATATATAAAAAAAAATTGCATGTGTACCGCCAACGCAGTACACATTGCCAATATATGGCCGGTCGCGAGCTTGGCTCACGCTCGGCCATTATTTTATATTTTTTAAATAAGGGTCATTGACCCAGCTCACGACCGGCGGTCGTGGGCTGAGCCAGCGACCCACGGTCACTGCCTGGGATAGTGAATCCATATTTTTTTAAAAAAAATTTCTAATTGATTTTTTAAAATTTTTATTTTAATAATTTTATTTATATTTTATTTTATTATTTCAAGCTAATTATGATTAATTTATTATACAATAAAAATAGTTGACTTTATGATAATTTAAAAGAATTAGAAATAATACACTAAAAAATTACATAAAAATGTGTATTCAAGTATTTGGTACATTATTTTGTCGTCCACGACCCTGCATTTGAACATTACTTTGGCTCGAAGGACCTTGGTTTCATTGTGATTGACTGCGAATTTGTTGTCGTGCACGAACTTGTGCCCAATCTGTTTCATTAGGTATTCGAGTACTTTGCCGTCGACTTAAACGAGTTGATGTACGAAAAGTATCATCATGGACCAATTGAAAATTGGGAACATCCCAATAGTCTTCCGCCATTATCGGTTGAAAAGAATCAGAATATGCCATTCGGTATGGCATTAAAGCATAATATTGCTTAACCATTGATGCAACGTTAAGCCTATATGCAATGCATACCTTTTGAGCATGAGAACATGGTATTCCAAATTGATTTCATTTGCCACATGAGCACTCTCGTGTTGCAATTTTTACAACGTGAGTGTTACACCCCTGTCCATAATAATGTCTTGTAACTACAGAGGCAGTCTGTTGAATTTGATCGAATTTCAGACCACATGCTCGACAGATTTGGCGGACTACCATTGGAACATTTTATATGCATAGTCCATCCACAGTTGATTGTTGTTTATCATTGTAGTACTCTTCGCCATCCTCTCACGAAAATAATGGACTGAGCGATTAAAAGTCATTTCAACAATTGCAGTCACAGGAAGGCGGCGTGCCCCTTTTAAAACCCCATTGATGCATTCGGACATGTTGATGGTTAGAATGCCGCATCGCCATCCACCGTCATGAGAAGCTGTCCACTTTTCCTTTCCAATTTGCTCCAACCAGTGGTGTGCTTCTAGTTTTATACTCTTAATCTCGTCCATGGTGAGATTAAATTTCCTAATTTGATATTCTGAGCCAGCTCTCCAACAAAGATCTTTCAATTGCACGTTCTTAAACTGATTGTTGAAGTTTGAACACACGTGCCTCAAGCAATATCTATGCACACCGCGAGGAGGAACAAAGTCATGAATGTCTTTTACTGCGGATAAGAGGCCAGAATTGCGGTCAGATATAAGACATATTCCCGACACCCCTCTGATGAAGTGTCTGCTCAGCATATGAAGAAACCATTTCTAAGATAGATATGATTCTTCATCAACAATAGCAAATGCAAGGGGTCAATACCTATTGATTCGCATCCATCGCAGCTGCAATCAACATTTTGTGCTTGTACTTCGTATATAAATGGATTCCATCTACACTTATGACTTTGCGACAATATTGGAACCCTTTGATCCATGGTTCGAAAGCCCAAATACATATTTGATCACATAGGCACTGGTTGAGCGCTGGAATGATTTGTGTTCCCATTCAACAATTGTTCCATCATTCCATTTTTTAAGTGCACCAAGATAACTGGGGAGTTTTCGAACAGAACTCTCCCACGTCCCATAGACAGTCTCACGGGCCATCTTCAAACTGTACCATGCCTTCGCATATGATATGTCGAAACCTAATTGGTCCTTCACAGTTTGGATGACATTTTTTATTCCATATGCAGGAGTCGTATGAAGAAATTACACGTCGTTTCATATCATCATCTGCTCAAATGCGTGTTAGAAGGGGGTACCAATCTGGACATGCAACATCGTGGCAAATGGTGGTACGTTATCTTGTCAACATACTTATTTCTAATCATATTTTTTACTTTTCACACGTTTAAAATTATACACTTATAATATATTCGGTTCACTATAGCTTGATCAAATGGAAATCGAGTAAGTTGTGAAACTACACCCGATCAACTAGAGGCATATCATCAAGCAATGACGACGCAATTAGACATATATCGAAATGTTGTTCAAATTGCAAGAAATCAACGAGTGGGACAAGATATGAACCCTCAAAATCCATTGCCACAAGATGATGTTCCGTCCACATCCCACAGACAAACGCGAAGCCGTAGCAGGAGATCAACTCGCATAATAGAAAGAGATACACCTGAGGTTGACATAGTTGGGCCATCTACTGTGCATACATCTCAATTTTTTACTGAAGACTGCTACGTGCCTGAGGTCCCTGAACAAGATGATTGGTTTCAATCGACTCCTTACATGCCAATACATACAGAAGGTCATTACACAAATATTGAACTTGACCTTGATCTTGGCATCAACCAAACATATGCACCAGTACATAAAGTTTCACCTATCCAATTTTCAAATTCATGCCGATATTGATGATCAACAACAAAATGAACCAGCAAGTCCTGAAATACGACGACCTAAGCGACAACGTTAAAGACGTAATTGTGGGACAGACAGACATTATTAAATTTTGTAATTATATTTTTTTATGTAAATTTTTAAGTTTAAAATTATAATTACATTATTGTATTGTAATACATTAATTATAATTAGCTTGAAATAATAAAATAAAATTTAATTAGTAAATTAATTAACAATCATACATTAAATAAAAATTTTAAAAAAAATAAAAACAATATGGATTCGCTACCCTAGGCAGTGATTGAGGGTCGCTGGCTCAGCTCACGCCGGTCGTGAGCTGGGTCAGCGACCCTTATTTGAAAAAAATAAAATAATGGTCGGTCGCGAGTATTTTTGCAATGTGTACCGCGTTGGCGGTACACATGCAATTTTTTTTATATATATAATGTTTATATAAATGGGCCTTATATAATTTGGATATAAAATTCTTCTAATAAATTAATTATTTTATCAAATTATTACATATATAATTTAAAAAATTAATTATATACTTAGCAAGCGGTGCGGTTTTTTGTGATTTTTTTAAGTTTTAAACTAAAATCAAACCAATAGTGCAGTCAAATTTTACTTTAAATTTAGAATTGCGGTTTAGAAATAAATCATAAAATCGATTTCATTCGATTTGGTTCGGACGGTTTGGGTGGTTTTACTTATTTATTTTTATCACCCTGATTTTCTATTGCAATACCTGGTACAAAACTCGTTGAGATAGGTCTAACTCAGTAGACCTATTTCTTTTCTTTGTAATTCTACAAATATAAAAGGAAATTCAACATTCAATTATAAATAAAATTATTTATCAAATATTCAAGTCTAAAAAATAAATTCTCAAGTACAAATAAAATTATTTATAATAAAATAACTCAAATAATTCATAGCAATTGTACATTAGTAATAATTTCTTGCTCTTTCTCCTCGTTAATTATTGTGGAATAACTTTTTAATTCATGAAATGTTAAACAAGTACCTAATAAACAAATAAAATGATATAATATCTTTTTAGTGTTTATTCTTACATAGAGGAGGGAAGACAACTTGATAAGTAAAAAGTAAAATATTGAATATATATATATATATATATATTAAAATTATTATTTCGTGTGGGTTCCTAAGGACCCAAGATCCGTCCACTATTAGCCCCGTCTTCAATTTTTTGAACTTGGACTTGTCCCTGTTCAATTATTGCCTTTATGTTGTGCCCATTACCACTTCAAAACTACATCACTAGGGTTTTATTTTTTCTCTTTTAAAATCAAATAAAAATTTCATTGACTAATAAGAAAAATTGTCTTTGGACAAAGTTTCTACTAGGAAGTTAGGAGGGGTAAAGTCTCTTGGTTTTTTATTGTTGTTGTATATTCGTTTTTTTTTTGTTTTTTTTTTTTTTTTACCTTATCATGCTTTTGTAAATGCTTTTAATTTTTCAGCAATTTTGTAAATTAATATTCGGGTTTTTAGATAACTAGAAGCATTTCACATCTTTAACTTATAAAATATTAACTTCCTTCAATTATATATGCTCTTTAAAGAGTCCGTTTGTATTTTCAGAACTTGCAACCACAATTGATATTTTTTTTTATCATATTTCAAATTCTATGCAAAATCTTATTTTATTTGTATTATATAAATTCTTAGCAAAAAATAATTTATTTTTGTATTTGTAATTTTCTTTTTTTACATACAACAATATATATAATTTAACAATTTCTTATCTTTGAAGTATAAGAAGTTTTACTTTAATAAAGCTGGCCATATTTTGTATATTTATTCTCAAATTACTATTCGTTAGTTAAGATAGTAAATCCAAATATTATACAAACATGGGCCTAAAAGCATATACCAGAATCATGTGAGTTTATTTTTTTTTTATTTTTTTTTGAAGGAATGTGAGTTTATTGTAATGTGGTTTTACTATAATGTGAGTTTAGAGATTGTATTGATATATGTTTCAATTTATTAATATTGAGGAATGATTGAGTTAGAATAAATTCATACATCAAATTATCGAAATACCCCTGGACATACGTGTAATTATCAAGTTGCCACAGGGTAGTTATTTTTATAAGTTAGTGGGGTGAAGCAAATTACTAAGAGGCCCCTAGTGATTAAATTGTAACCGTTGGGTGAGGGGCGGTTGGAGGTTAAAATTATCTTTATTCCCCTCCACATTTACTATAAATAGGGCCTCAAATTCATTGTAAATGGTGACTTCTCTACTTTTGGGAATAAAACTCTTAAGAAGAACTCTCAAGTTCTTGAGTTCTTGGCTTATGACATGTGATTGTACTTTGATCAAACGCTTCCCGATTTTCACCCCATCAGTTTGGCGTCGTTTGTGGGAAACTGATCATACATTGAGGATGAACACCCGGTCAAGAGTCAGGAACAAGAATGACGGGCAAGAAGAACCCGAAAGAGACGGAGAGAGTCACGTGCAAGATCACGTCCCGGAGAATCTGCCCGCTCATGACCTTCAGAACGAGAGGTAGGAAGAAGTCGAGGCTCCGCCTCCGTCCCTAGTCATTCAGATAACTCAAGAGGCACTTCACCAATTGGTGGAAGATCCGTCTGTTGAAGCAACAGAGAGGCTGTGACCCAGTACATAGCAGGACACGGGTTACCCCCACGACCCCCTCGCTATCCTCGCAGAGGCCAAGATGTTCCCTTGGCCCCCGAGGGTTGCGAACAAAGGCCCGGGGATGCCCATGAAGGTTTGAACTGCGATCAGGAAGTCAACAGCAGGGCCATGCAGCCGGGGGACAACTATTACCCTTCTCCTCCTCGAAGATACGTAGGTGAAGAGGACTACTTCCCACCTCCTCCCCAGGGAGGATGAGAAGACAACTGTTTCCCCCTACCGCGTTTCCCCCACCGCCCCGGGGAGTTACCACCAGTACATGAAGCAGCGTATCAAGAGATAGGCGGCCATATGCCTACTCCACCTAGGTTCTTGAATCCTTTCGGATCCCCTGGGTACCCAGCGCGACCCTTGGCAGTAGCCCCCCCGCGTCGGAGTCCATTCGCCCCTCACATTTTAGCAGAAGCCATCCAGGGATCAAGATCCCAAGCCTTAGCGAGTACAACAGAGTGGGTGATCCTCCGGACCACTTGGACTGTTTCCTGGCCAGAGCCGATTTATTAGACATTAGCGACGCGGCTTATTAGTTGTTTCGGCTACCCTTTCGAGGAAGGCGATGGCGTGGTTTAACCAGCTACCCCCGGGAACCATCGAGTCATTCAGGCAACACCACTTTGCGATTAATAGGCGATGTCCCAGAACCGCATTGTATTTGTTTACGATAATCCAGCAAGAGAACGAAAGCCTGAGGGAGTACGTGCATCGCTTCTCGGAAGCTGTTTTGGAAGTCCCCCACGTAAACCCAAAACTTTTGGCAAGCATCATGCAACAGAATCTAAGAAGAGGTCGATTCAAGGAGTCGATTGCTGGAAAGCCCCCCCTCCCAAGAAGAGTTATTGCTAAGAGCCGAGAAGTATATAAGAATTGAGGAGAAAACAGGTTCGCGATCAACAAATCCATTAAAACAGAGGGCCACTGAGAAAGAGAATGGGGTTCCCCCTAGGACAAAAGGAAGTAAGCGTGAACGCAACCATGTGCTCCTGGGGGATTTGACTCGGTACACCCCTATGAACGCCTCGCGAACTTAAATGCTTGATGTATCCAAGCAATAAGGGTTGGGATCGAGGCCACAACATCGAGAGTGCCACCACTTGAAGAATGAGATGGAGGAGTTGATCTGAAGAGGTTACTTACAAGAATTTATGGGGCAAAGGGAACAAGAGTCCCAGGAAACTGCCTTTGGAGGCAGGCACATGACACCCCGTCTAGAAAGGGGAGTAAAACAGGAGGCGGAGCGAGCTATCAAGGATAACCTCCCAACCGCGGAAATTATTGCGGTTATCTCAGGAGGCCCAACAGGAGGAGACTCAAGGCAAGCTGGAAAAGTTGCAATGAGAACAGTGGGACGTAATGCCAACTGTGTTATTTTTTAGTGAGAGCGCAACAACGTCACCAGTAGATCCAATAATGAGTCAGAGTATGAGGCACTAAGCGCAAGTGGAAAGTTGGCCTTCGCCGCGGGAGCAGAGTATGGGAGGGTGTATATCGACTCCCAACTTGTGGTCAAGCAAAAGAATGGAGGTTATGAAGCCGGGGGAACAGATGGCCAAGTACTTAGGAAACACCCAAGCATTAAGCGGGAGGATTGACGAAGTTCACCCGAGAACGAATCCGGCGGTCATACAAGGAAGAAACAAATCGACTTGCTAAGAGAGCAGGAGAATAGCCCTACTAAGTTAAAAGCGATCCAGAGTGGATGTTGTGGGGGAAGAAGTCTTGACGGCGAAGAGTGTTTCACCAAGCGGGAGAGAAGGTCTGTAGGAACACTGGAAATTTGGGATTCTGCCTCAAGACCCCAAGGAAGCAAGGGTAATTCGAGCAAGGTCAGGACATGGACAAAGCAGAGTATATTCTATGAGAGATCCATGAGGGAAGCTGCGGTAATCATTCTAGAGTCAGCATGCAAGGCCCCACGACAAGGACACCTCTTGGCTACAACGCATAAAGATGCTTGGAACTTAGTGAAGAAATTGGAGAGTGCCAGGAGCACGTCAACGTCATTCACGTCCTAGCGGCAAGTAGGAGACCATAGCAACAGCCCATTTTGATGGGTAGGTGGAAGTAACCAACATGATAGTCTCCCAAAAATTAGAGGACGAGACTGGAGGAAACACTCAGGGCACGACAATAGGAACCGACCGACAATAACGAGGAAAGGCGAGCCGACCGGGATTTTTGAAGGAGCTTAGGAGTGCATGAATGCAAGGAGGGAAGCCTACAAGGCATTAATAGCAGACGCTCGCAATGACAAAGTACAACGTCACGAGTTCCAGGTCGAAGATCTGGTATTAAGGAAAACTGACGCGACAAGAAACATTGCCAAACTGGACGCCAAATGGGTAGGACCGTATCAATTCATGGAGATAGCAGGAAGTGGAACTTATCGCTTGCGGAGAATGAACGGAAGGGAAGTACCACACACGTGGAATATTGCTAACCTAAAAAAATATTTTTCTTAATGCTTCGCATCTCTTTTCAAATGCCTTGTAACCTAGAATTACGGTAATGAAATGTCCACTATTTTATCTACTTGTCGTGGGTTATTATACTTTATTTAACAAAAGAGGGGAATGGCTCCTCACATTGATACTTTCAGAGGGGGATGACCCCTCACATTAAAATTTTATTTAACAAAATAGGGGGATGGCCCCTCACATTTATACTTTTAGAGGGGGATGGCCCCTCACATTGAAATTTTATTTAACAAAAGAGGGGGATGACCCCTCACATTGAAATTTTATTTAACAAAAGAGGGGGATGACCCCTCACATTGATGTTTTATTTAACAAAAGAGGGGGATGTCCCCTCACATTGATATTTTATTTAACAAGAGATGGGGAAGGCCCCTCTGGAGCCCCGAAGCTAAGGCTTCCTTGAGACACACAAAAGAAATGCTCCGAACCTATTGCTTCCTTGAGGCACATAAAAGAAAACAATGGGATCATAAGTAACGTAGCATAAGAAACAATAAAATATCAAAGTCTGATAACATAGCAAAAGAAAAAGAGACAAAATATCCTAAGAAGTTCCCATACGACAAGGAATTTCTATGAAGTTCCAAAGTATTTCAACCAAAGAAACTCCTACAAAAGCTTCCGAAAAATTCAACATGACGCATCGCGACTCGATGCGATTCAAGCATAACGCAATGCAACGCAATTACAACAATCATCGGATAGGCTAGGCCTCCCTCGCCCCCATGGCGACTCTCGAGGTTGCAGAGGATGGGGGAGCAAACAACCTCGTCCTCCTTCCTTGACGAAAGACGAGGACGGACTCGCGAAACATGTTTGCAATCACACTAAGCCCCAATAGAACTTCTCGCTCCAAGGATTGTTGGAAGAACGAATCACTCTAAAAATTTACAACCGCTGAGAGGAAAAGTTAGAAGTACGAGCCATTGACAACCTTCCTAAGGATAAACAAAATATCGAAAGCTTCAAGAGAGGGAGTTACACCAAAATCCCAAAAACATTAGAAGAAACCATGTGAATGAATTAGGAGTAGATTGGCTAACGTGCGACATCAAGGTCTAAAATGGGGGCTGGCGTCATTGGAGGAAATCGAGGAGTTTCCAACTTTTTCCTAACTTCAATTTCTGGAAAAATTTAGCGAATCAGATGAACATTCGGGGTGAATTCCTGATGCCCCAAATCAACCCACATTAAAAATCACTACTGTGGAGTGAGGAGAATTAAAAAGTTTTCGCGCAAGGAAGTCATTAGAGCGACATACGTATACAAAGACAAGCCATCACGACTGAAAAAATATTAAGGCGAGACGCCCAAACACACTTCGATCGAAATTAGGTCAAGGCGAAATAGGTCGAGGCATTTCGCCTCGACCAAAAAACCTGGTCGAGGCAGCCTGCCTTGACCAAAAAATCTGGTTGAGTCAAGCTGCCTCGACCACATGCAAGCCTCGACCCAAGTAAATGTGCTCTCCATTTTTAATGGAGAGTTATGTATTAAAAAAAAAATAAAATGGGTAAGCATCACATTCTTTAGTGACACGATTTTGAGATAATAGAATAACAAATATGCACATGCACAACTTATTCACGTTAACTGTTGGTGGGCTCAATTATTTATTTCCACCACTTGATCAACTAATTACTCTATTGCTTAAAATCATTTATGCTTCTTTCTTATTATTATTGATATTTTGTGGAAGAATATGAACAACAATTGCCATAGGTAATTCAACCAAAGAAGATGGAAACAGTTCAGACGATGATGAGTCAGTGGTGGGACTCTCTGCTAAAAGTTTAACAAAAGACTAACAAAGATCTAGCAAGTATCTGAAGGGCTCAATCCTGCACGAAACGGAGCATACAAATTTGAGGCAACTCCTAAATACTATTCTTAGTGTTTAGGAGTTGGGGGGCTGCTGATGGAGTTAAAATAAATTCATACACCAAATTACCGAAATACCCCTAGACATACGTGTAATTACCAAGTTGCCACATGATAGTTATTTTTGTAAGTTAGTGGGGTGAAACAAATTACTAAGAGGTCCCTAGTGATTAAATTGTAACTGTTGGATGAGGGCGGTTGGAGGTTAAAATTGTCTTTATGCCCCTCCACATTTACTACAAATAGGGCCTCAAATCCATTGTAAAGGGTGACTTCTCTACTTTTGGGAATAAAACTCTTGAGAAGAACTCTCAAGTTCTTGAGTTCTTGGCTTATGACGTGTGATTGTACTTTGATCAAACGCTTCCCGATTTTCACCCCATCAGGAAAATTCTAACTCAAATGGGGTTTGACTGGACCTAAATCAATTATATGGCAAGTACAATACACTTACCATGTGATTGTACAATTAAAGAATAGTGACCAATTACATTGCAAGTGTATCACATTTATCCTGTGATTAGTTTGATTCGACAAAACTTGGTTTGGTTAAGAATTTCCCAAACCTAATTTGATAAGACGACGAAAATAGTAAACAATAAAAAAAAAAGATGACATTGACATTCAAACACCAAGCAATGGGGATATGATTAATAATTTTATAACACGAGAAATTCATGAAACTAAGCAAGAGGATTGCTCTTGCCAACAAAGTAAAACAAGCAAATGAATAACAGAACCATATATTTACATAACAACTTATATAATTATATCATATTTATTTTTGAATTTTCATTGAATAGAAAGCTTTTCCAATAACTTTTAGAACTTCAAATTCCTTAAGCTTAATGAATAAGATCATTTCATTTATAAAGTACTTATTATACCTTATATTTTTTCTTTAATTAAAATTTTAAATAATATAATCATTATATCAACGTAATAAATATTATGTGCAACACAGGTGGCTCCTACTAATTATATATAAACATCTAAAGAATCACTTATCATAGTACAACGAAGGGAACAAATTGTGATTTCTTGCTCGTAATATTGCTCAGGAAATAACACCTCCTCTAAGTGCAAACAGATCAACAATTTCTCCTAAGCTGGATCCCTGATTTTCACACGAATCCTCGGATTTTCAAAGGGATGCTCTCTCTCTCTCTCTCTCTCTCTCTCTCTCTCTCTCTAAATTAGGGTTTTAGATTGGGGATTTGCAGGAAAAACTTCTTTTTTTTTTTAAACACTGAAATTGTGTTAGGATGTAGTGGGGCAAATCACAGGCATTTCACATGGCAAATGATGTGTTAAGCGACGTGGCATGCGACCAAACGATTTGGTCGAAATAAATAAATGGTGGACCAAAATTGTCAATGTAGGACTAAATTTATCAAAAAAAAAAAGACCAAATGTGAGATGTGAAGGACTAAACTCATAAAAAAAGGACTAAATGTGTAAATTAAAGACAAAAAGTGCTAACGACCCAAAATTATAAGACTAAAAATGTACTTTTGCATAATTTTTATATATTATTAAAAGGAGTACTTAAGTAAGGATATAGTTTCCTTTAACAATGGAAATAACCACTTGTGAATTCAAATTTTTATATATAATATATATATAGTATATATAGATTATGTTTCTAGGCTTGGCAGAAGCATAATGCATTCAACCCTCCAAGGAATGCATCAACAAGACTCTAACCTCTGCACCACTAAGGGCACCAAATCCAGCACAAACTGCAACTCCATTTCCATCAGTCATTAACAACACTTAGATCAGGTGTGACCTTTGAACATATACCATTTTCACCAAACCATCCACGGAATCTACTACAAAAGTTTTAGAAAATAACATACCACCTCTATCAGGATTCAAAGTGTTTCACAAGAATGGGGAGAAGAATCTTACTGAAAATAATTTGAGTGCTACCCTTCAGTCAAAGAGTTGACGAAGAGCAAGGCTGATGGAAAGAAGAAAGTGTAGGATTCAAGGCTTTTAACACAAGCAATTAGTAATCTGTCTTTTGGTGTAATGCATGATGGAATAGTACTTTGTTTTTGGTTCAACTCTTGATGTTAATTTATAATTCATCCATAAAGTCCTCATTGAAGCTTTCTTCGCACGGTAGCATATGAACGCTCCACTCAGCCCACTTGATTGACTTGTCGAAGATATTTTTCTTTGTGTTGCTTTTATTTGGCTTTGAATTAGAGAAATATATGAAAGGTGGACTTGAATTTTGGTGAGAGAATTGAGAATCATTTTTCCTTATCTTAATTTCCTTTTTTTTTTGTTTTTTCTTTCAAAGGCAGTTATATTCGGCCAGTTATTTTTCCTCACATGTACCCATGTTGGGAAAGATATATTCAAGAGGAACTCCTTTGATTTCAAAAAAAAAAAAAAAAAATCAGTTCCATAATAGGAGAAATAATCCAGCTATTGTGCTCTCTATAAAATTGTTATGTACAGTTAGAAAATAATTTTGGATGGGCAATTAACGGCAGGGACCTAGTTCCGTTAATCTTGGATGGGCAATTAACGGCAGGGACCACTTGCATTAAAAATTAATAATATGAGGGATAATCTGTAATTTGTGAAATATGAGTGACTAATTTCATTTTAGCGATAAAATTGAGAGCCGGAAAAGAATATCATTTTTGTATAATGAGACTTAAACTTGGGGAAGGAGTCCCGACTCCCAGCAGTAAAATTCAATCCAAAGAACAAAATTTGCTTAATTAGAGTAAAACTACACAGCCCAAATTGCCAGACTCCAAATTCTACTCTCATGGCAGCTCCCTTCCATAATCCTCACCTCCAACCCCTAAACCCAATCTAAATATTGGGAAATTCTCCATTCCCATATCGTGGAACCAAGGAAATTTCAAATATTATAGAGCGGCAGTGAATCAATTGCTGGAAAAGGAGGAAATTTGAAGGGGAATGGGGAACAAGATAGCACGGACGACGCAGGCGTCGGCGACGGAGTACTATCTGCACGATTTACCGTCTTCATACAACTTGGTGCTAAAGGAAGTGTTGGGGAGGGACCGTTTCCTCAAATCCATACTTTGCAAGCACGACGAGGGTTTGGTGCTGGTCAAGGTCTACTTCAAGCGCGGGGACTCCATTGATTTGCGCGAGTACGACCGTCGGCTCGCCCGTATTCGGGACATCTTCTCCAAACTCGATCACCCCCACGTCTGGCCGTTCCAGGTAATTAGTTATCTATTCCCTTTCCTGGTTAAATTTGGAGAAGGGGAAAGACCTATCAGCTGGGTGTTGCGGAGATTTGAGTCCTTATATTTGGGCTCGACTTTGGTTAATTACTGATTGAAATTGTGATAAGCTGCTTAGTTTCTTCTCCGGATATTGAGGTGATTGAAGTTTTATATTTTGCTGCTATCTGGTGCTAATGATAACGTGGGGGCAGGAGGAATTGTGTTTATGGATATTATGGATGTAAAGCGTGAAAAGGGAAGTGGAGGCTGGATGGAACTTTAGTGGTACTGTTGCTTATTTTTCTGAAGTGTGGTGACTTTGAGGTAAGATCTGTGTGGAAGTTTCCATTGTTAAACTTTTATGTTTAGAAATTGGATATGGCTGGTAGAAACTCTTGGGAGGAGAGTAGTATGAACTTTGGATGCCATGTTTATGATTGATCAGATAAGCAAGTTGCAATTGGTAATTGGGCTCATGCTTTTGTTAATTGAATATATATGGCTGAATGCTGGTGAAGGATGGGATGCACGCGGTGAGGGGAAGGAATATCTGAGGAACTATTTATTGGCTGTTAAGTGATATTTTATTGCAATTGTGAAGTCATATTTCAATACAATGGTATAAGGAGTGTATGCACTAGATTTTAAGAACAAGCTTCCAGAAGTGACGTGTTAAGCAAATTCAAATAGAAAGTTCTCCAAAATATGGAGCTTAAAATTTTAGTGGAGAACGTAATTTCTAAGATTGTTCTCATTTGGTTTCAGTTATGGAGAAATGTCTCAAAGTGCATTCTCATTGTGCACGTTGGGGGTTTCTTGGTTAGTTGAAATTGTCTGCCTGGTGCTGAGTGAAGAGACCTTAAATTACACATAGTTGTTGAAGGCTCTTGGTGCACCATGGTGCCAAGGTGTCCTTGAGCCTTGGTGCACGGTGCACAACACAATGCTCACCTTATCCAAACGAGGCACATAATTGTGTAAATAGATCTTACATTTATAGTATTAGTAGCTTTCAACAAAAACAATAGGTAAATTTACGAACATAAAATTTACAAAGAAGAGAACATAGCTAACATTAACTTAATGATTTTTTAATTAAATTCAGTACTTATTGTAGTAGATTAAACAATATTTTGGCAAGTCTAACACTTATTTAAGCACTTTCAACATTTATCTCAGCAAATAAAGATTTTTTGTAGCGAGTATAAAGTATAAGTTAAACAACTATATATTTTTAACACTAATTCAATAATTTAATATTAAACTTTGCGAAAAGCCTGATGAAAATAGAAAATAGAGAGGACTAGTAAAAGACTGACAAGAAAAGATAGGGGTGAAGAAGAAAGACGAGAGGAACAAACGAGCCTGGGAAAGAAAGAAGGAATGGTAGGTATACGTGCCGTGAGAGAAATACTGTACTTGCTATTGAGCAAGTTTAGGGCATTGTTTCTGCTGTTTTCTATCAATAAATCTGACTGATTGGTCTCTCTTCAAGAAGGTGCACCATAGGTGTGGCACGGTGCCTCGAAAAAAGGTGCCCAGGTGCGCCAAGGACACACTCCATAAGCAAGGCCATTTCCAGTTTTAAAACATGGCGCTGGCATCATGTTGACCATTTGAGCCATGGGACGCGATTAATATCTTTTAACTTGTCTTTATTGTTGCCAACAATTAGACAAGAAACTACAATGTGCATTTTTAATGGTTATTTACTGCAAAGACCTAGAAAAGAAGCAAATGCCTCTATAATTGAGTAAATGGAAGACCATTTGTTTTCTACAAGAGTTAAAGCAATAATTGCCTATGAATATGTAGAACAAGCAGGGATTTGACATGCTGCTTTTGAACTCAAGGAAACAGTAAAGCTTCCATTCTGAAACTTTTCCTCTTCTAAAGGTTGTCTATTTTGATTTCTTAAGATGATTCTTTATTTACTTGCTTGAGTCTTAGTTATGTAGAATTTCAACACTGCGATTGGTTTCTTATTTTCTGTACAGTTCCATGAATGCCTTCTTTTGGATTCATGTTGCAGTTTTGGCTTGAAACAGATAAAGCTGCTTATTTATTGAGGCAATACTTCTTTAATAATCTACATGATCGATTGAGTACTCGACCTTTCCTTAGTCTCGTTGAGAAGAAATGGCTGGCTTTTCAGGTTCCTATCCCTCTCTTTGTTACATCTTGTTAATGCTATAGGAATTGGAGATTACCCAAATAAATTAGGAAACAGAATCTTACTTACTGCATTTTACAGTTGCTTTATGCTGTGAAACAGAGCCATGAGCATGGAGTATGTCATGGTGAGATGAATTCTGAAGTTCATTTGTGTGTCCTGCAATATCTATTGTACTTTTCTCTGAGAAGGTCATATAACTTATTGCAGGTGATATTAAATGTGAGAATGTGTTGGTCACTTCCTGGAACTGGCTCTACCTTGCTGACTTTGCATCATTTAAGCCCACTTACATACCGTATGATGATCCCTCTGATTTTTCGTTCTTCTTTGATACTGGTGGACGAAGACGCTGTTATGTTGCTCCTGAGGTGTGTTTTTGTTTTTAGGAGTCTTTCTGATCATGCATTCATTTAGTGCTTGCCAGCTGGGTTTATATGGGGCTCCTGCAGTCCACTTACAGATAAAACTTTCTCCTTTCTCTATTATGTGGAGTTTTATAGTTTGTCATAATAATTGAATGATACAAGCTATATTTCAGAGGTTCTATGAGCATGGAGGTGAAATTCAAGTGGCACAAGATGCACTTCTGAAGCCCTCTATGGACATCTTCTCTGTAGGGTGAGTGTTTTCCTTGCGCATATCACTTCTTACCTTGGGAAGAATTCTTACCAAATTCTGATTTAAATGTTGATATGATGAACTGATTGAACATTGGTGAGCATTTATTAGGATTCAAAATGTTGCAAGTGCCTTTAAAACATGGATGTTGAATTCTTTCTAGTAAGCTTTTGATCTCTTTGTTGCAATGCTTATTCCATATTCGGTACTTTTTCTTCCTTTCAACTTAAATTAGGGGAATATACCGTGATAATCTCTTTCAGTTGTTGTAATGCTTACATTTCCAATGATAGTATATATAACATATTTTTTCTTTTATTTTACTCTTTTCTTTTGTGGAGTGGGACTAAAGAGTTGCCGAATAACTTATAACATGAAATATGCACTAAAATCCAAAGATTGCATTCTTTTACTTAAATTACTTCACGTCTCTACATGGACACAACAATTATTCTAGATTTCCTATTACTTTCTTGTGAAACTGCATTTATTTTTCAGCTGCTGTTGTTTCTAAGCTTATATGCATAATATAGATTTGCTGCCATACGTTAATACAATCAGACTGGAAGGAGGGTTGGAGATCAAATTTCTATAAGTTACTGTTTATTTCAAAAGAAATTGTTCTAGTTAACCAAATGCTTAATTCTATTCAACTACATCTTCATAGCAGTCCTTTTCTTTGGGTCTCATCAAATGATTTTTTCTGGAGTGTTCAGTTTTAGGATACATACATATCTATGTTTCTAGAAATTTGCCAATATCTTTGGTAAGTTTGCTATTTACTTTCTCATGCTAAGCCTTAAAAGTTGCATCCGCTTTATCGTGTCTTGCATTCAAATACTTGTTCTGTTTCAGGTGCGTGATTGCTGAGCTTTTTCTTGAAGGTCAGCCATTGTTTGAACTCTCTCAACTGCTTGCATATCGAAGAGGACAATATGATCCTACACAGCACCTGGAAAAGGTACATTATCATGCAGGAGGGATTTGGTTTTCAAAGTTCTCTATTTTCTTTCCAGTTTGAACTTTCCTTCCATCTCCGATTGCCTGTAGTCTGTCCAGTTCTGCAAATAATGCCTTGTGTTAAATGGACCTCACCGTATTAGCAAAAGTTTATCCAAGGCTCTGCTTTCTTTAAATTCACCTCTATTCTAAGTGATTACTTTGTCATATTGCATGACTGCAGATTCCAGATTCAGGAATCCGCAAGATGATTCTTCATATGATTCAATTGGATCCAGAGTCAAGATGCTCTGCTGCCAGCTACCTGCAGAACTATGCAGGTGTTGTGTTTCCGAGTTACTTCTCACCATTTCTTCACAAGTTCTATTCGTTGTTAAATCCTCTGAGTTCTGATGCAAGGGTAAACAGCTTGAAAAATCCTATCTCAATTCTTGGCTCGTAGTCATTATGTTTTTATTAACACAACTGCTGCAGGTTCTAGCATGTGAGACCTCTTTCCAAGAAATACTTAGACAAATGATGGGGAATAAGGCTAGTGAGGAGATGATCTCTGCGACAGAAACTTCTTCTGATGATAGAAGTCAATTTCCACGAAAAATGGATGCGAAGCAAGGTTCCAATATGGCACATAAATCTTTGAGTGAGAAAAAAGAGACCAAAAAGAACTCTCAGGATCGGTTTGATCTTCTTGGTAATGTCAGCATCCTTCTCAAGGATGTGCAGCAAAACAATGAGCATTTTGGTATGAAAACTGTGCCAGATAGTGTGGTCAAGACTGTATATTCCGAAAACCAGAAGCAATGTGGTTTGCAATCTCCTGGTGAGCTGATTCAAAGTATCTCCACTATATTCCAGCGAAGTCACCATCCTTTCTTAAAAAAGATTACAATGAATGATTTGAGCTCTTTGATATCGGATTACAACAATCAATCAGACACTTTTGGAATGCCTTTTTTACCAGTACCTCAGGATATATTGAGCTGTGAGGGAATGGTTTTGATTGCCTCACTTCTTTGTTCCTGCATTCGTAATGTCAAGGTCCCTTTTATAAGGAGGGCTGCTGTCCTTCTGCTGAAATCTTGCTCTTTGTATATTGATGATGAGGCTCGACTGCAGCGCATCCTTCCTTATGTCATAGCTGTGCTTTCAGATCCAGCTGCCATTGTCCGTTGTGCTGCGTTAGAGACTTTGTGTGACATTCTTCCTTTAGTCAGAGATTTTCCTCCTAGTGATGCCAAAATTTTTCCAGAGTATATTCTTCCAATGCTTTCCATGCTTCCCGATGATTCTGAGGAAAGTGTGAGGATTTGCTATGCTAGCAATATATCTAAGCTAGCGCTGACTGCATATGGATTCTTAATTCACTCAATAAGCTTGACTGAGGCAGGGGTTCTAAATGAGACTAATGTATCCCGGAAGTCATCAACACCAGCCACAGACACTTCTGGAGAGCTGCAGAGGCTGAATAGTGACGCACAGCTTGCACAGTTGAGAAAATCTATTGCCGAGGTCATTCAAGAACTTGTGATGGGTCCAAAGCAAACGCCCAACATAAGGAGAGCACTCCTGCAGGATATTGGCAACCTTTGTTGGTTTTTTGGACAGAAGCAAAGCAATGATTTCTTGCTACCTATTCTTCCTGCTTTTCTAAATGATCGTGATGAGCAGCTCAGGGCTGTATTTTATGGGCAAATAATATATGTCTGTTTTTTTGTGGGCCAACGAAGTGTTGAAGAATATCTTTTGCCTTACATTGAGCAGGCACTAAATGATATTACTGAGTCTGTCATTGTCAATGCATTAGATTGCTTGGCCATCCTGTGCAGGAGTGGTTTCCTGCGGAAGAGGATACTGCTTGAGATGATAGAGCGTGCTTTTCATTTGCTATGCTATCCTAGTAAGTGGGTAAGGAGGTCAGCTGTCACATTTATTGCAGCCAGTAGCGAGAACTTAGGTGCAGTAGATTCTTATGTATTTCTGGTCCCAATTATACGACCCTTCTTACGTAGGCAACCAGCTTCGTTAGCCTCGGAAAAAGCTCTTCTTGCGTGTCTCAAGCCTCCAGTCTCAAGAGAATTATATCACCAAGTTTTAGAAAATGCCAAAAGTTCAGACATGCTGGAGAGACAGAGAAAGATTTGGTACAATACATCACCACAGTCTAAACAATGTGAAGCTGTAGACTTACTTCAGAAAACTGCCAGGGAGTTGGATCCAATTAAGTGTTGGCCTGACAGACAAAATGATATTCAACGTCATAGCTTTGCCAGTATCACAGAGGAAAACATGGATTCAGCTAATTCTGATGATAGTGAGGGCAAGTTCAAAGCTTTTGGACACTTAACACAAAATACATCGAGTCAAGAGGAAGCCCATGATCGTATTGCAGCAGAAAGGTCTCAGCTTTCTGGATTCATGTCGCCTCAAATGAGTTGCATGAATAGCTTCATTGATAAAACTTCAGAAAGCATACCTTTGTACTACTTTAAAGTTGACAACAAGCGAACATCAGGCACTACAGCTGCTTCTGATTCTTCCTTACCTTATAATTCCTTAGGTTTCAGTACTTCCTCATTGCCTTGGATGGATCCAATAAATAAATCATTTAGTTTAGCCAGTTCAATATCAGCTCCTAAGCTTGTCCCTGGGCCAGTTTATGTTGGTAATGGGCCGACGCAATTGAGGAGAGTTGTGCATGAAGTAGAAGACCGAGAAACTGATGAAACAGCATATATCAGTAATAAATTTCATGAAGTTGGACTGTCCGATGGAAGAAGTGGGAGTTCTCTCACAATGGATGATAACTCCATGTCGCCTGAGGTAACTGAAATGTCGTCACTAGCATGGTCATCAACCATTCCTGATTCAGGGTGGAGGCCACGTGGGGTGTTGGTAGCTCACCTCCAGGAGCACAGATCTGGTGTCAATGATATTTCCATCTCAATGGATCAGCAGTTTTTCGTTAGTGCTTCGGAAGATTCTACTGTAAAGATATGGGATTGCAAGAAGCTAGAGAAGGACATCTCATTTCGTTCTAGGCTAACCTATTCCTTGGGTGGAAGTCGAGCACTGTGTGTTGCGGTGCTTCAAGGTTCTACTCAAATAGTTGTTGGGGCAAGTGATGGGATGCTGCATATGTTTTCTGTCGATCACATCTCTAGAGGGCTTGGTAATGTTGTTGAAAATTATTCAGGTATTGCTGATGTGAAAAAGAATGGTTCTGGAGAAGGTGCTATCCTAAGCCTTTTGAACTACTCTGCTGATGGTAGTACTAGCAAAATGGTTCTATACAGCACACAAAATTGTGGGATCCATCTGTGGGATACAAGAACAAGTTCAAATGGTTGGGATACAAGAGTTTTTCCTGAGGAGGGCTATATATCTGCTCTCGTGGCAGACCCTTGCGGTAATTGGTTTGTATCTGGATCATCAAGGGGCGTGCTTACATTGTGGGATCTCAGATTCTGCATACCTGTCAACTCATGGCAATATTCTCTTTCATGCCCCATTGAAAAAATGTGCCTTTTTGTTCCTCCTTCTGGTACTCCTTTGTCTGTTGCCACAAGGCCACTAGTGTATGTTGCAGCTGGGTGTAATGAAGTTTCTCTCTGGAATGCAGAAAATGGAAGCTGCCACCAGGTATACAAGATCTTTTTGGTCTATTCCCCATTTATCTTTGTCATCTATGTCTGATAGATTTACACTTGCTCAGTAACTGAACATAAATCTTGTTTTTAGATATCTTTCTAGTTCACGTTGTGCCTGAATCAGATTCAGTTATCCTGTTCCTATGGCAGAAGTTATTATTAATCTTTGGGGTGAAGAAGCAAAATCTCATTCTTGTGTCTTGCTTTGGAAAATAACAGTCCTACTTATTATAATTACTTTGAAACTGTGAAGTACAATGGATTGTACTAACTCTAAATATTTTCCAGCTCTAGTAATTCCAAAGAATAGAAAGAATATATCATTCATGAAGAATGTGCTATCTGTTGCTGACTGCTACTTTTCTTGGAGCTACATTGATCATCACAAGCTTTAAATACACTTATATACAACGTGATCTTATAATAGTGGCATTGCTTGAATTGCTTTCAGTAATCAATTGTATCTAAACCCAATGACTAGCTGGCTAATATGAAATGTTCTTCTTGTTTTGCAGGTGTTGAGGGCGGCAAACCATGAGTCCGATGTTGAGACTTGTGAATCACCTTGGGCCTTGGCCAGACCATCTAGTAAAAGTACCACTAAATCAGACCTGCGGCGAAGTACAAATGCAAAGTACAGGATTGACGAGCTGAATGAACCTTCCATGCGTCTACCTGGTATCCGTGCATTGCTTCCATTACCTGGTGGAGATCTGTTAACTGGTGGAACTGACTTGAAAATCCGCCGCTGGGACCATTGCAGGTACTCATTTTTGCTTCATTTTGAGATTCAGGTTCCTTTAGTGTCAACTTGCTTCCGTTACTTTTTCTCTTAGATGTTCTCACTCGTGTATGCAGCCCTGACCGGAGCTATTGCTTATGTGGACCATCTATTAAAGGAGTTGGAAATGATGATTTCTATGAGACAAAATCTAGTTTTGGAGTGCAAGTCGTGCAGGTATTTCTGATTGCTCAGCTAGAATGTGTCACTGCTTTCTTTGCTGTATATGCTGGATTAGATGATGGTCTTTAAAAGTCCATTTAGGAATAGATCTTTTCCAAGGGGACCTCTTCTTTTATTCCTACTGGTATAACACAGCCAGATTTTCCAAAAGAATTTCGAGAAAGTTTCTTCGGTTGCAAAACATAATGGAAGACATAAGTCCCTGCCCAAGGCAAGTACATATAAATGTCAAGACATCCTTTAAGGTTGATCACTTGCAAATATTGTTAAGTTTCATTACTGTATATATGCCTACTTTGAATCCAAAACTTGCTTTAGTCTCTATCTGCAATGACATACATTCCTCCCTAAAACTCATGAACTAAGGATTCTGACAAGGACCACTAACCACTTCACATGCAATGATTACTCTCTAATGAGACCCTTCTCTGGATTCTTTCAAGAAGTGTACTAGTCCTCATAATATCAACCAAGCAGAACAGTTGACTATTAGACATTGGAATTTGATTTACGAAGTAAATGACCATGATATTCTTCATATATACAGAAGGTCTCCAATATCTATTATTAAGAATTGAATACATTTTGTATAATTATAGTACACGTGATTGCTGAAGACTGGACTAAAGTATCCCTGTAGGGTTATATGCAAATCATATTTCTTCTCTCATCTACTTCTGCAATATATTTCATGTGTGTCTTCTCTAAGTTGTTCCATTTGGCAGTCATGTGGTTCTTCAGTGAAAAGATTAATGATCTTTTGCCAGTGTGTAGATGTTTTAAGGTCATCTAACATAATATGTGCATTATTTTCGTTCAAATGATGGGGGAAGCCCCCATATTTTTCTGATTCCTCCTGTGCTAGGAAGTCAAGTAAAATGATCCAGAGTTTTGATGTTGTGCCTTTCAAGTTTATTGCATGAAAGGTTGGCAGAACATTGTAGTAATGAAGATGTATTTTGGGTGATTGTCACTTGACTGAGAGAAACACGATAATGTTTCTGGAGTGTTGGCGTATGTTATTTCCACTGGCAGGGTAGATTGGGTTTCTCTCATGTGGGATGATTCTTTGGCTTTATTGATGACTGTAATATGGATTGAGGAATTAAATTTTTTACGTTTTCCTGTCATGCATTTTGAGGACTCTGGTTTCAACTTTTTTATTCACTTAAAAAAAACGTATTTCTTCTCAAGTAAAAAATCTTCATTAGTAGATTTAGCTGTCACCTGGATGAGAGCAGGAAGGACAAATTGGATCTTTCGTTATCTTTAAGAGCAATATCTTTGTTTTGTGTGTATGTACTCTGCACCAAATTTGTTCATGTTAACTGACAGTTTGGTTCACTGACTAAAATTTATCAGCTGGGAATGTACTTAAAGAATTTGCCTCTAACAATCTGTGGTCATTTTATTCCTACTACCTAAACATGTAATAAGTTGGTTTTTGATTTATTGTTCTTTATAAACCTTGAAAAGCATAATTCAACTCTAGACAGCACTTTTCTGAAATTGTTTTCCAGCCCCCTTTATATGATTTCTCTTTGAAGAAAATGACTTTAAAAGAGGATTATATATTACAAATCTCATAAGACAATTCGATTCTCTCTTGATAATTGCAATTTGGTGTTAAAACTTTCTAGGTTTACTTCGTCTAACTTTATTTGAATAGCTCTTCTTACTTAAATAGCTCAACTTTATAGGCGTATTAGTTCATTGTATGCTGATGAAACATGTTAATTATTATTATTATTATTATTATTATTATTATTATTATTATTATTTATAATCCCTGTACTCATGTTTAGATTTGCTCTTGTATGCAAGCAGGAAACAAAAAGACGACCTCTGGCAACCAGGTTGACTGGAAAAACTATCCTGGCTGCTGCTGCCACAGATTCTGCAGGGTGTCACCATGATTCCATACTCTCTCTGGCTTCTGTCAAATTGCACCAGAGACTTCTGATATCAAGCAGCAGAGATGGTGCCATAAAGGTTTGGAAGTAAGGCACCATCTAAACTACTAATTTATTGTACATATTTATGTAGAAATATAAGTTAGAAAATGTACATAATGTTATAGAAAGACTGGGACTTGTCCGGTATTGTTCCTTCTGACCCATTTCCTCCCTCTTATTATAGTTTATTGTTATAACAATAACTTACTCTTGTGTGAAAGAAAAATCCTTTTCGATGTTGAAAATTTAGTTGCTAACTTTTCACTTACCTGTTGGAGTGGTTGGCAAGAAAAGAAGTATTTGAAATTGTAGGATGTAGGTTCCTTTTACTTGTGTAGCATCTGAGTTCCGAACTCATCTTTGGTTGTTTTGGGAATGGGAGTTATTAGAGTGAGCGCAGATATCTCCTTCTCCTTTTTGGGTCGCGTGCTTTCTGGGTTCTTGGTTTCATGTTCTTTACTGTTTTGTGGTTAGGAACTGTATTTTTGGGGTGCCCTTGATTTGTCCTGTAGTCTTTAGTACTGTTGACTTGTTTTTCGTTGGGGTTTATTAGTTTTTTATTCTTGTTTCCTGGTATTTATATGTTTACATTACCCCAAATCCGAAGGGGAAAAGAAAAGAAACCTCGCTACCATACATGATCTGCTTGTATGTAAATCTTAATGGATTTATGATACGGATAAGTGGATTTCCAGATTTTAGAGCATACTACGGCTTGAGGATGAATATTTCACTTTAACTTGAATATGTTGAAGTTACCTGATTATGTGTAGATTATGGGTACTGGAGCTGTTATTAGGCGTACATGGGGGGTTAAGTTTGTGGTGAACATGCAATTGTAGCGAGTTGTCAGTGGCCTGGACCAGCTGGGCTTTGTGCATTTCTTTGATTACAGAAAAATGTACTAAATTTTGCTTGCAAGTTCGACCTGTAGCTGTGTGTAAATGCACGCTCTGCAAGTCCTCTGTCTGTGATTGCACGCTCTGCAATCATGAGTTTGGCATTCAACTTTCTTGAGCTCATCTTTCCACTCTGATTCCCTCTCTTTGTTAAATCCACTTTTGGGTCCAGCTAAAGATGAGATGGTATGGGTTTACCTTTCTCTATGCATTGTCTGAATTGCTGCCTTGAGCAGGCGGCACTCCCAAAAAAAATAAATAAAAAAAATTGATGTTTCTGTATATTATAAATGATTATGATTTAAAAATTATGGTAAATCAATACTATTAATCATGGTATAAAAAATTAATACAAAAATTTATATTTTTATTACAATTAATCAGCATTTGTCATGATTTTTAGTTACGGACAATATTTGCATGGTTTTAGAGCTATGACTAATTGTAACCAAAAAAAAAAAAAAAAGAGCTATGACTAATATTTTGGCCATAAATTAATTACGATTTTTTTTCTTTTGGTCATAATAATTAATTATAGCAAATAATCATATTTCGTCTGGTGGAAAAAAATTAATTGTGGGTGGTGGTGGAGAATTGATTGTAGAGAATTGAGTGTTGAGTCCTCTGTGGCTGATTGTGGAGAAGGCTATGAACAAGGAGGGGTGCTGTGGGTTTAGGCTGACGGAAATTGATTTGGTGGTTTTGTTGGGTAAGTAGACTAATGGAGATGAGAAAAATGGGTTGGAATTGGGGTGGTGGTGGAGAGACTGATAACAAATGGAAATTTGGTCGAGCTGCAGGCTGGTGGTGGACTCTACCGCGATCAAAGACAATGGTTCTTGGTCTTGGGTTCCTAGTAAATGGGAAAGTGCAACAATTGTTGAGAGCAGAGACGCTGGATAGAGCGCAGGGTCCCGAAGCTTTCATGAGCCCGACACTGTGTGAGGTGCTTAGGAGAATTGGGGGGGAGGGGACTGAGAGTTGTTGCGGCAGTAGTTGTATCTGTTGGGTTAGTTTCTGGCTTTGGGTAGGGATTCGACCAACAGTTGAGGAGCCGGTGAGGGTGGAGGGGCAGAGAGAGTGTGTTGTCCATCGATGAAAAAGTGAGGAAGACATAAGTTGGCAATCGCAACCATGGTTGAGGAAAAGCAAGCATCCAAACTCGAATAGGAGTCTTGCACGGCCGCTACGAGGAACTTGACGAAAGCTTGGAGGGATAAAAAAAATTAGAATGGGTGTTGAGCACGAGGTTGCATGTGGAGGAAGAGATCGAGATGGAAACATCAAATGATATAGTATAAAATGAAGATTTATGTACTCCGATTCGAACAAGGAAGGAGCTCTAGAAATTTAGAGGAAGAAAATGAAGTTTTTTTGCTGAAATTGTTCTCTGCATACTTTCATTCCTCTCCATTGCATTGAGGCCATGTTTATTAAGCCATATAAGGCTGGATATATAGGTTAATCAAGCCCAATAGGGCATTTACAAAGAAAATGGCCGGCTCGCGATTAGGCCCAACAGCGGGTTATTGGTGCCTATTAACCCCTATTATAATCTCGACATTTTTGGTGATAGTACGATACATGGGGCCCACAAACATTTACGATTAATTTTTTATTCCCATTTTGACTCATTACTGTGAGGGTTATTGACTTAAATGCCCACTATATTCACTTAAATTTCAACTTTCTTGTTTGAATTGCAATTAATGATACAATATAACTTTTTACAAATAACAGGCCACTTTTGAATCCTATCTCTCCTCCATTTCAGTGTTCCACTTTCTCCACTCTCCCTCTTTCCTCTCTCCTCCATTGCAGCCTTACTCTACAAATGGCGGAACGACGACCTCATCCATGATGGCACGCCTAAAGCGCAGCTCATCCCCAATTTGCACCGGACGAGGCTGACTAGATCGTCGAAAAAAATTGCTATTGCTCATGAATTTCTATATGTTAAAATCGTAGTAAAATAAACTTCTTTCCTTGTCTTATTTCTCCATGTTTAAACTACCAAGCTCATAGTATCCATTTGGCTTGAGGGATTTAGATATAAAAAGATTTGATGCTTGTTAGAGATTGAATGGTTGAGATAGTAGTATTCATTTGATCAAATTCACTCTTTACACCCAATATGATAATTACTAGAATAGTTGGTTTCACTTGTAGCAGATGAGATTTCACTTGATAGTCATTTTGTTTTATTCATGAGCAAAAGGGTAAAACCCCTAATTAATCCGAAAAACAATATGGGAAGGTAAACTGACTATCGAATTTTTAGCCATATTATGTAATTAGTATGTAACCCGTGCTATGCACGGGCATAATATAAATTTGATTAAACTTATATTTTATTAATTTTTTTATTATGTGAAAGTAAATTAAAAAAAGTATTTTAAATAATTATTTTTTTTAAAATTTTCATGCATCAACATCAATAGATATCATAAAAGAAAAGTACAATTATAAGAACATAAGCAAAAAGATTAATATCAAATGAAGTTATGTTTTATTTATATAAATTGAATAAAAACCATCTTCATTATTTAAAGAAAAGTTACTAAAATTTAAGTATTGGTTCAGTACGCTTACGAAGTATCTCATTAAGTTTTTTGATAATGATGATTTAGAAAATAGATGACAAATATAATTCAAAGAGATAAAATCATAACTTTTCACCAAATAAATCTTACAACTTTCAAGTGGCACCTTTTTTTGGCCAATAACGCAGCATAATGTATGATGGATAATGTTTTTTTATGAATGCCGCCCTTTTTGACACCTTTTCTTCAAGCGAATCAATGTAACTATATATGTTAATTGTTCGGCTACCTCTTTCTATTAAAAACCTTGAAGCTTAATATTTAATATAAGTTATGGGTTGGTTTGTGATAAAAAAAAAATTGGTAAAATGACTTTATAATGAAAACTCATATAAAATAAGGAAAACCCTTGATCATAAGGAAATTGAAAAACAAACTTAATGTATATATAACATAATTCATGAACTCAATACATGTATTGATAATAAAAAAATAATAAAGCAACAAAAGTTGAATATTCACCAATAAGAAATATATGTAAATTTGGTTTGCACAAAACTATCAATAAATAATCGAGTATGATAGTAAATATATATAAATAAAAACATGATATTAAGCATAAACTAATTCATAATAAAAAGGATTAAAAAGCAACTAAATGGGTCTTTTCTTATTTAATAAATTAACTTTATTCGAACTTTCACCCATGAGTAGACAGATAGGAACTTTGCGTCCAATCTTTTTCTTTAAACAAAGTTCATATTTTCTTTTATTATAAACCAAATTGTATGTGTATATGCCATAATTCATAAAATCAAAAACAAAAAATTAATAGCAATAGAGAACAAAATTCTATTGTTTATGGATGTTCAACATCAATTAAGAATCTCATGACTTTTAAATAGTAAAATTGTAAATTTAGAAATATAAAAATTTTGACTAAGGATTAGTTCACAAAAAATTATTAATTGAAAATTTAGAGTTCATTTTTCACAAATTGTGTATTAAAGAGTGAAACATACAATTGTGATGAGCAACTGTTATGAGAACAAAATTATATAATTGGTTTAGAATATATATATATATAGATATATATATAGAGAGAGAGAGAGAGATAAAATTTTCATATTTTGTTTATGCTATCGCAAGTAAAAAAGTTATTAGAACTTATAAAATAAGAAAAGACTTTGCTCATAAGGAAAAAAATGTATATATGACATATCACATAATTCATGAACTCAATTATAAAAAAATAATTAACTGAAAATATAAAATAAAAGAACAACAACACTACTAATGCTTACTAAAAAGTGGTATCTGCAAAGTCCAATCTCTTTTGCCAAAAAACTATCAATAAAAATAATCAAACTAATAAAATAAATAAATAAAATGATAATTAATAGAAGTATTATGTATTTGACGAACTCATCAAATAAATTAATTGATAATGAAAAAACAAAGCAAGAAAAGATATATACCTTGGATTTTTTTTTCTTATTTTATGAGTTTTTCCAACTTTCACCTCTGAGTAGAGAGTTTCTTTCAATATTTATCAAACACCTAGATTATGCTACAAAAATATATAAATTATACTATAATTAACAAATATTATGAATATAGTAATATTATATAATACTATATATAAAGAAAAGAGAGATTTAACCATAAAATGAAAAATTGAAAACAATAATTAAGATATATATATATATATATATATAGGAATTGAATTAACCTCTGCATTTATTATTAATTTAATGCATATTTACAAAATTTTAAATTAAACTAAAATATATAAAAGAAGAAAATAAAATTCAGACAACCAAGTGTAGATTTTTTTTGGGTTAATTACATTTAGACCCCTCTGAAAATGCATAATTACACTTTCCCCCAAAGAAATTTTGAAATTACATTTACACCCCCTCTAAAAATTCTTTGTTTACACCTGACCTCCATTCGTTAAAGTTTGGGCGGAAAATGTTCATTTCAACAAAAATAATTACATAAATTTTCAATTTTACCTCTCATTTAACATTCTCATGTAATAATTTTGTACTTATAAGGAAAAAATATAATAATATTGGCCTCACTCCATACATATACGTTACACTTATCCTCTTACAAGTACAAAAATATACATGAGAATGTTAAATGATGGGCAAAATTGAAAATTTGTGTAATTATTTTTGTTGACGTGAACATTTTTCGTCCAAACTCTAACAGATGGGGGTGAGGTGTAAACAGAGAATTTTCGAAGGGGGTGTAAGTGTAATTTCAAAACTTTTTTGGGGGAAAGTGTAATTATACATTCTCAGAGGGGGTGTAAGTGTAATTAACCCTTTTTTTTTTAGAAAAAAAGCTTGAATTACTCGTACATGAATATATATATATATAATATATTCATGTAAATATAAAGATTTACAAAGAATATGATAATAGATTTAATAGAATCCTATTAGATAGTTCGAGAAACCAATCACATAAAAGTTAAAATTAGGTCATTCTTTTCATCTTGTAAAACATCATTACCAGACAAATAAAAAAAAGTGAAATCAGAAAAGAACAAAAAAGTTTGATGGATGAAGTTATAATTTATAAAAAAAATGGTGTATAAAATGATACAAGAAGATAAATATTAATATAAATAAAAGGGTAAATTACATCTACTTCCCCTGAGGTTTGACATACTTATAAATATCCCCTCGTTGTTTGAAAAATTACAAATACCCCCCCTGAGGTTTGTAACCGTTTAACAAATAACCCATTTCCATCAATTTTTATGGGTGAACTGACCAAAATGCCCTTATGCACTAAATTATTTTTATTTAATTCTCAAAATTTTTCTGGACTACAATGTGCAGGGAGAGGTTTGCTAAGTTTTTTACACAGAGCGACAATAATGCAATTTACCTTGGTCGATTTTTCTACAATTCTAATAAAAAATTTAAGGGCAAAATGATCAATTTCAGGCCTTTGGTTAAAAATTACAAACTTCAGGGGGGTATTTGTAATTTTTCAAACAACGAGGGGGTATTTGTAATTATGCCAAACCTTAGGAAGGTAGATGTAATTTACCCAAAATAAAAATTAAATACCAGATTAAGTAGAATCATACAAATAATACCAAACAAAATAATGACTATTAGCAGTAGATATATTTGTTCCTTCTAGTAGAAAAAAAAAAAACAAAACAAAGTTAATAAAACATGAAAAAGAACAACAAAGTAAACTATAAAATAAAAAATTAATGGATGAAACTACAAAATATAGGAATGATGTATAAAAAGATAAAAATGGCTAAATGTCAAATAAAAGATAAATGCAGATTAAATAGAATCATACAAAAAGAAAAACCAAGAAGGACATCATGCAAATCGAAACAATAAAACGCCTGCAACTAAAAATTAATGAGTGAACACAACCAAATCACAGAAATAACTGAAGAAAATATAAATTTAAAAAATGTAATAAAAAGTAAGGAAATTACTCAAACTAATATGAAAGTAAAATTAGAGCACATGATAATAGACCATTGAAGTATTATAAAATTTTTATTGCGAAAATGGAACTTTGACAAATGAATAATGTGTGTGAACGTAAACTGTAAAGAAATAAACCATCAATCAAAATAATAAATTTGTGGGATATATTACTCTAAAATTTGAACACATCCAAAGGACATCAAAAAAGAACAAAATAACATATAAAAAAGAAATTTTTAATAATAAAAAGACGAAGCCGAATAATAAAAAAAGAAAAGACAAAGTGATGATCATCATATGCAAAATTAATTTGCTACTCTATTGAAAGAAAAATAATATATATAAGTTACGTAGCTGACCAATATGCATCTCGATAGAAAACATCCATTCAAGCATTCAGAGAGGTTGAGCTTGAGCACAATAACAAATAATTCGTAGTGCATAATGGATTTTTCAACTTTTTTGTTATTCCAAAATTTTAACTGATATTTGTATTTATATTTGACGTGATATTTTAGTGTTTGAAGTGAATACAACTCTAAGAGGAAGTACTATTCGTATATCTCCATGAGGGTTTTCCTATTTCCATGCTAAAATTTTTGGATTTAGTTTGTTAAGTTTTTTTTTTTTAATTTTTTAAAGAAACTAAAATTCCAACTAAAATTAAACCAACCAATTAGAATTTTTCTTAATAATTAAAAAATTCAAAAATCTAAGAATTCCGAATTTGATCAAAATTGGCTTGAGTGGTCAATTATCATTTTTCTATATATATATATATATATATATATATATAGATAGATAGATATCAATTATGGAACGTAAACAAATGGGACAATAGTAGTATTCGAGTTAATATGACATTAATATAGTACAAGTCAATCTAATATGATCATGTAAACACGGCGGAATGCAAAACCTAATGAAGGATTCTTAGACAAGTATCATTATCTCTATATTGCTATAACAACTTTTGTCCTATCTATTTTATTTTAATTAGTGATAATAATCCATAAGCCAATTTAATTTTGTAGCTATTAGACTTCCTAACATTTGAGCTAGTCCTCTCTTCTTACTCTTCAAGCCCAACTGCAACTTGGGTTGTATAAGTGTTTTACAAATAACTTGCAAACTAACAGTATAGAACAATCTTTTGGAAACGTTCACAAACTTTTACTAATCTCAACATTTTCGATCCAAAATCTCAGCGATATGGTGCTAAAATTTATGGAAATTACGGGTCCGTTTGGTTGTGTTTTCAAATGGGTTGTTTTCAATTTTCACTGTTTAAAGATGAGAAATTTTGTTTGGATAGACCATTCCTATTGAAATTGAGCTGAAATTGCCGTGTTGATGTTGAATATGAATGGGTCCCGTCAAAGTGCCGTGCTTGTCGCTCCCTTGACCACTCTCGATCATCTTGCCCCTCCGTTGCTAAGCCGACAAAACCCCCGGTTTCTGTCTTCGTGCAAAAAGCTAAAGTCCCTCAGGCCTTTCCAGATTGTCAGCCTAAACTAGTTTCCCCCCCTTCCATGGTGACCCCCACGCCCCCAGAGATGGTGCACACTTTATCCTCTCCTCGGGCTGGCGACATCCCGTGGTCAGTCCCTGGTCTTCGCAAGGATCTCAGTTTTGATCGTCTTTCCTCCCGACATGATATGGGCAAGGCGATTGCTGTTCACAACTCATTCCAGTCTCTGGACAAATTCCGTGCTTCAGACAATGTGGACCACCCTGAATTGCACAATTCCCAGGATTCATCCTCCTCCAGGCCCCTATCCAGTGTGACTTGATCTCGTTGAGTATTCACTTGATTTGTTCTTTAACCCTGTATTATCTTCGTTTTGTTGCTCCCGACTTGCATGTTGGGTCGTTTAGTTCCTATTTTTGCTTCTGTTTTGGACCCTTGGCCCATCGCCTAGTCCTGTTTGTACCCCTTTTATTTATTTTAATGTAATTTATATTTACCTAAAAAAAAAACTATTTTTCGTAATTTGACAACTTCACATCAATATCTTTTCATAGGTGAGCTTCCTTGTTTCTCCACAATACCAACCAGCCTCGCTAGAAAATCACATATGTTGTGCATGTTATAACTAATTTGGAGATTTCCTACCCGTTTATAAATTTTCGACCAGAATAACTTTTTTTTTTAAAAAAAATTTGTAGGGTCAAATTGTAAAAATTGATTACAACATGACCAAAATTGCCATACTTACATGATTAAAATTGTTATTTTTTATTTAGATAAATTACCAATTAGAAGTCCAAATAAAGAGACTAATAACTTGGTCGCAAATTAAAGGTCATATCAGAATTTGGGTAATAAATTTCTAAAACAAATGAATCCCGAATAAGGTAAGAAATTATTTAAGCATATTTAAACATATTTTTGATTGATTAATTGGACCAAAACATATTTAAGCATAGTCCATTAGGAAAATGATTCACAAAGTGGTGTTCGAACCCAATAGAAGTGACCTCCAAACCTAAAAGAAGAAACAAATATAAATTTGGTAGATTTTCGTTTTTTTTTTAAATTTTACAACCCTACTATTGACATCCTTTTTTTTGGAAAAACTAGAATTGTGGTCCTATATGTTTAGGGGTTGACAATTTTGGTTATCTTGAAATTAATTTTAGCAATTTGGTCCTGCAATTTATTTATTAATTTATTTTTTGAAAATTTTAGGACAATTATGAATGAAAATTCATAAATTGGCTGGAAACCCCAAATTATTGTGATACGTGGATAACACATGTGATTTTTTGGCAAAATCCGCTAGGATTGTCCTCAATTTGCAAATTTAAAAAAGTTATAGAATTAAATTATAAAAACAAAATTGTACGGGGTCAAAAATGCCACTCCCCATACCTATAAGACAAAAATTACAATTTTCCTGCTACCGTAAACAAATCATTTTTGAAGGGGTAATTTTGGTTTGGAAATAATAAAACTATATTCAAAATTATTTGAGGGGCAGTTTTAAAATACCATATGAGACTCTTATCGGAATCCTACTAGATGAAGTTACATGTAAGACAAAGTAAACCTTGATTGGTTTGGTTAATCGGAATTTCTAATATAATAAAAATGTAATTATAGTAAATTTTAGAGGACTTAAATATAGTTTACCCATTGTATTTTGTGTAAATACATAAGGGCATTTATTTCTTGTGTTAATTATTATTTTCAATTTCTCTTTTTGCTTTTTTTTTTTAAAAAAAAATTAGAAGTGATAAATTGTATTAATTGAAAATAAAGTAATTACATTTAGTTTTGTCCGCTATCAATATTGAACAGAGACAATTACAAGCAATCATATCAATAATATCACATAAACTAACACCTAACTATTACAGTAGCAAATAATACCTCTATGATACAGTAGAAACAACATCACCCTACTTCGAACCTATGATTTCTAAGATCATGGGGCTTCAGCTTCACAAACTAAGCTAGGCCTTATCGACTGATTTCTCTTTTTGTTGGAAACACATGTTATTGTACTTTCACACTTTTTTCATCAAGTAATGCCCAAATTTTAGGTGGAGTAATAGTAAACTTTTTTTTTTATTTTTTTTATTTTACAAAGATGTATTTATAATTATGATAAATTATAGGAATCGTGGATTTAATTTACCCTATTATTAAACTTGACAGTGTGATTAAATTAGAAAATTGTTCCATCTCCTAGCTTCTACGGAGGGAACCTTATGCCAATCAACCGATGGTGGCTCCATACCGGATAGCGATACCGAGCTTCACTCTAAATCGGATTCTAACTCCGGAATTCGATGAAATCAGGTATCCGGGAGGTGAATCAGAGGGAGAGAAGGCCCTCGTATTTTGACAGTAGGTCAAACTCGATGCGGAAAGTGGTCTGACAGCTCTATTAGTCCTAGTAGTAGCTGCCTCCCCTATTTCCTGTTGATCGCTCTTTCATCATGATATACGCCAAATTTTACTGAGAATTTTATGTCCATTTTTTTATGTCGCAAAGATTTTTTTTTTTTAAATGAGCGATGAACTAATAATGTGAAAGTACAATAATATTTCTAAAAAACTAATTGATATTACAATATTCAATGCACCGTATAAATTCACGGGAAAAGTACACGCGTCCTCTTTCCCTTCTTGGTCGAGAAAACCTTTCCGTCTCCTTTTCTCTTCTAATAAAAAGGTTTAAGGCCAATAATTCCACTAATAATGAAAGCTATATATATACTTCTCATTTCGTTATGTTATCCCTATCTTTTTCCCCTTTCCTTCTGTGTTATGGCTTTGAAGGGTACAGAATTGAATTACATATGGGACTAAGTTTGAATGAAACTAATCACAGAGCATATGTATTATGTGATTGGTTACTCTTTTTGAATTGTACACTTATAATACGGCAAGTATATTACACTTTCCGTATAATTAATGAAAAAAATGCAAACAACTCTCATGTTATATTGTAAATGAGCAAATTACCCTCCTACGAAAATTAAAATAACAATTTACTTCCTTATATTTTTAAATGAATCAATTTACCTCCCTGTGTTTATTAAAATGGAACAATTACCTCCTTATCTATTTTACAAAACACAAGAAGATAAATTGCTATTTTTTTTTTATAGGAGAGTAATTTGTTCATTTGTAATATCGGAAGAAATAATTACATTAAATCTTATAATTGATTTAAGTTGGAATAAAATGAATTTGAATTAGAATTTACGATGAGGTCCTCATCATGGGAATATATTCACATTCAGACAGAAACAAAGGAGACACTCACGGGCACCAACAACCCAAAAAAGCGATTAACATTTCAGACACCAACTCCCCTTCTTCCAAACACACTCCCCCTAAAAGTGCATTCGTGGAAAGCTGCTTTGTGGCCTTCATTCTTTGCCTGTGAACTCTCTCTCTCTCTCTCGTCTCTCTTTCTCTCTCACACACACGACACACTAATTCTACATTGATGTTAGTGGAAGCACCCGTGACCTCTCATTCCATGTCATGGTTCTCCAATAATGGACCCCCCCCCCCTCCACCTCCACCCCACCCCACCTCCATACTAACTAAATGCAAACTAAAATACTAATAATCTTGAATTTATATCATTGTCGTCATACACTCTAATTCACATCAATTTTTTTCTACAAGTGTGTATATATATATATATACAAAATCTCACAGAAAAGAGAAGTTATTAATTAATACATAGCTCATGTACTTTAATTCAAGAAATCATGTATAAAAGCATCAAGAATTGATCACAAATCAATCGCCACACACAAAAACTACATTCCTTCCTTCCTTCCTTCCTCCGACACATCGTTGTCGAATTCAAAAACATGCGCAGCTGCCGGCAGGCCTGTTTCGTAGCGCTGCTTGTGGTGCTGCTGAACGCCGGCCACGCGACGTGCCACACCAAAGGCATCAGGCCGAAGAAATCAGGCGCCTGGGGGAAGCAATTAACGGTGAACATGACGCAAGTACAATACTCGGAGCAGCAGTTCATGAAGTGGGTTGATTTTGTTGGGAGCCTGAAGCACTCCCTCTTCAGGACAGCCAAGAACAAGCTCTTCCCTTCTTACACTCTCACAGTCGACAGAAATCCAGCCTATGGAGACTTCACCTCGATTCAGGACGCCATTGACTCTCTTCCTATGATCAATCTTGTGAGAGTTGTCATCAAGGTTCATGCAGGAGTTTACACGTGAGTACTAATTGTTTGTGTGTGTGTGTGTTTTTTTTTAACGAGTTAAATGCACCGGACCGTTTTGAAAATACTAACCGTAAAAAATCCCATCTGGAATAAAAGAGAAAAAGAGCAACGCGACCCCTTGAAACACGACACTGAGTGTTTTTACTAGGGTAAAACACACTTAATCGTTTGTTTTTCAATTCATGTTGCCTCTTTTATTCAGCTTACATGGTATGTGTACGAAGATTAGATCGTCAATTCTATTTGAAAGAAAATTTTATACACGTGACGTATATATATAAAACGGTACAGAAATTGGGAGTGGGCTTAAGATTATGAAATGGTTGGAATCTTGGAGTGTTCATTGCTCGTCCACATAAAATTCTTTTATGTGTGTGTGTGATGTCTTGGAATTACATAGATATATATGCACACACCAACTTTTAATGTTTTAGTGTAGGTATATGGGTAAGAGAGCCTGCAGCCAAAACACTTGTTTCCATTTGTTTCTTTGTTGTTTTCGCATGTGATCAAAACGCCATGTGAGTTTTGACTAATAACAAGTGACAAATGGTTAAGGAAAACTGTCCCTTAATTCATTTGTCTTTTTTGCATGTTTTATTTATTTATTTCTTTTTGGGGTGATTGAAGTGAAATGAAATGAATTTCCAGGGAGAAGGTAACAATACCTCAATTGAAATCATTTATAACAATAGAGGGTGCGGGAGCAGACAAGACCATTGTGCAATGGGGCGATACTGCCCAGACAGCTGGGCCTAAAGGGCAGCCTCTCGGCACCTATGGTTCGGCCACTTTTGCCGTCAATTCTCCTTACTTTATAGCCAAGAATATTACTTTTAAGGTACTATGTTTATTTTGGGTATTAGATTAATGTATTATGTGAATTTGTGGGTTCGAATTTCACAAATTTGAGATGCAGAATACGACGCCTGTGCCGCCACCGGGAGCTGTTGGGAAGCAGGCGGTGGCATTCCGGATATCGGCCGACACGGCGGCGTTCTTGGGCTGTAGGTTTTTGGGTGCGCAGGACACATTGTATGATCACTTGGGCAGGCATTACTACAAAGATTGCTACATTGAGGGCTCTGTGGACTTCATCTTTGGGAATGGCCTCTCCTTGTTTGAGGTACAAACTTTATTCGTTAATTGCATTTTACTCCTTATAAAAAGCATAAATAGACAAAAAAGTACTCCTAAATTGGGAAAAGAACAAAGCAACTTCATGAACTTTTAAAATTAGGAAGCTCACTGTCTCTTACATTAAGGTGGCGTGTTGGCCCCCCACTTTTTTTTTTTAAGATATCATATGGGAGTTAAATGCAATTTATACCATGTGATATGAGAAATAAGCCAAAAAATCATGTAATAAAATTAATAAATTATTCCCTGTGATCTGAAAAATGAAGTAAATTCCCCCATGTGTTTTTCATTGATAGGGGGTGATTTGTTTTATTTCGCAAAACATATAGAGGTAGTTTACTATTTTTGTTTTCATAAGAGGATTTTGCTCATTTTCCTATCACAGGGGTAAATTACATTTAACAATCATAGGGTCAAGTTGTGTTATTCTATTTTATTTTATTTATTTACTGTCTGTTGATATTTTCACATATGACTTATTGCATTTAACTCCTAAATTCATCGAGTCAATTGTATTTACCCCTATGAAAACATTAATTATACACACAAAAAAAGAAATAAAAAAAAATAGCAACACGACCCCTCAACCTTTAGCAAATAAACTTACTATCTCCCTCGTCAAATAATTGTACTGCCCTTTTTCTAAAAGTTTTGGGTCGCATTGTCCCTTTTTTTTTTCCTATTATTATTTTCACAAAAGATTCTTTTGCATTTAACCCCGAAACTCACAGCTATATATACTGAAAAATATTATTGCTAATTAATATTCCTCTGGGAATTAATTAATGTCTAGACATAAAGAAATTGATATATATATGTGTAATTAATAATGTTAGATATGATGATGATGATGATGATGATGATGATGATGATGTATGTATATGTATGCGTATGCAGAATTGTCAGGTGCATGCAATCGCACCAATAATAGGAGCAGTAACAGCACAGGGGAGAAGCAGCATATTAGACGACACAGGATTCTCGTTTGTGAACTGTAAGGTAACCGGGTCAGGCGCACTGTACCTGGGGAGGGCGTGGGGCCCTTTTTCCAGGGTCGTTTTTGCCTACACCTACATGGACAACATCATCATCCCCAAGGGCTGGTATAACTGGGGCGACCCCTCCAGAGAAATGTAAGTCTCTTTTCTCAATTATCTAATTTATTTACTTCGCACATTATATAAACGCGCCTTCTATGATCACTACAAAAAAATAACTCAATAGTTATAAAAAAAAAAATTAATATTGTGCTAATTAATAAGTAATTTTTTTGTTAATTTATATTATTTAATACAAGAAATTTACTTACTGATGAATTTAACAAAAAAATATTTAAAATATATATTGAATAATGTAGATTAGCAATGAAGTTAGCTGAATTTTTACTTGTTAATTAATTTGATGTTAATTTTAATATCAAATTTTTCGTAGTTATTGAATCATTTTCTTGTAGTGGATGAGAAATTTTAACGTTGGGGTGTTTAAAATGTTTGTGATGGTAATAATCGGGGTTAAATGCATCAGGGCCTACGTGAAAATATTTATATATAATTTTCAACACACATAACTATGCAAACACTTAGAATTCGAATTTAAGACTTCTGATAGGAAATTTTTATCCCCAAACTATTAGGTTTGACCCTTTTTGAAAATCATGACAGGCAAAAACTCCACCACGAGAAAAGAAAAGGCAACGCAACCCCTGAATTTTTTAAGAGAAGTGCAATTTAACTCCTTAACACGGGAGACAGTGAGCTTCTTTTCTAAAAGTTTAGGGGCCACATTGCTCTTTTTTCTTTTCTTTTCTTTTTGTTTAGGGGATTTTGTACATATTGCTGTTTTTATGAGGATTAAAATGCAATTAACCCCTAATAGTTGAAAAGTGAAAATATTGTATAATCTTATACTATTACCTGCTCTAAAAGTCTAAGTACTAAAAGATTAAAAACATTAAATTCTATCTAAGTAGAATTTTTTTATAAAAATAATGTAAGTATACTAAAAAAATACATATGCATAAAAAAAATCCCTAAAATAAATAAATGATATAATCATTATATACGTGACATGTATTTATTAAATGCAATACACAATATAATAAAATTTACAAGAAAAAATGGAATCCACATATAAACACCATAATTTATAGGGTAAATTACATTGACACCCCTTGAGGTTAAGTCCAATTATACAAGCACCCCTTGTCTTTTATAAAGTTATAGCTACACCCCTAAGTGTAATATTTTTCAGGGGTATTAATATAAGATTTACATTCGAATAGGGGATGTAGATGTAATACAACTATAACCACAGGAGCTGTAGCCATAATTTTGTAAAAAATAGAAGTATTTATTTATTTTGATCTAATATCAAGTAATGTAACTATAATTTACCTAATTTATATGATATGATACTACTAAGAAACCACCACAAATTAGATATTCACATGCATTAACAAGTAAATTAATATTCCTTAATAAAAGATTTTCTTGCTAAAATATCAACCGACACATAAAATATTTTTGCAACAAAATGCATAATGACTTCCTTTTAGTGGTATGATGGCCTTAACTTTCCCAGTGAGCGTGGGCCGGTGCCAAACCTATCTATTCCCTATCCATTCACCACTTTTGCTTTACACCACCACCTACAGATATATATAAATATTTAAATTTCCCTATCCATTAATGAAATACTAATATTATTACTTAAATCTCGTTAATATTATTTTATTTTTCAAAATAAAAAATTAGAAAAAGGTAGTACAATTAATCCAACGTCCACAGAATCTTGATGTTGCATTTGTCAGTTTGTGTGGGAATTGTAGCTTTTTGGCGTGTGATGATAACGAGACTAACTATAATTCAAACCTCAACTAATCCCTCTTGTGATCTACCTGTAATCCACACCTCATACCTATAATTTTAATTTAAAACCATATGTTACCTACCAAAAACGGTTCATATTTAATTAAATTAATCAATCAGCTAATCAACTTTCGTCGTCTCAACTCACTATGCTTAAATAATATGACCATGATAAAGTGTTGCAACTTGCAATTAAATATTTCCATATACTAAATTGTAGTGTTAGGCATATTAAATATTTAGTGTCTTATTAAAGTTATAGGTAAGATAGTTATTCATTATAGAGTAAAGTTAGGTCCGATAAATGTCTTGAGTGTAGAAAAATTATATATATGTACGAGGGGTATGTATATGAGAAATATTAAATATATATTTATATATTTAATCTCTGCACGTGAAAAGATGTGTTAAATATTTAGGAATGTTTCATTGGTAATAATTAAATTATTATTAATTTTTTTTTATGAAATGATTATTTAGTTATTATATGATGCTTATTTGGATGGGCAGGACTGTGTTTTACGGGCAGTACAAGTGCACAGGGCCAGGGGCAAGTTTTGCAGGACGAGTGTCGTGGTCTAGGGAACTTACTGATGAAGAGGCTAAACCTTTTATTTCCCTCACATTCATTGATGGATCTGAGTGGATCAAAATATGATGATGGATGATCTTGACCATTGATATATACACATATATATGGGTTGTAAAGTTGCGATCTTTTTTTTTACCAGTGATTTTTATAGACCCATATTTATTATATAAAATGGTGGGTTGAAATGTCTCCATTATAATTTTTTTAGAAGAAAAGAAAGAAACGAATAAGAAATAAGGGAATATACCAATTATTTGGGGTTATTGTAATTTGCCGAAACCCCATAAAAAGAAAAAGAAAAAAAAAAGTCAATGCAGCCCTTGAACTTTTAAAAGGATGCATTTAACCTCCCTACGTGCCTAACTCACGTGCAATGCAGCTTGTATTGTGTTGTTACGTAGAAAAAGACATTTATGCTCCTTTTTTAACAAGTCTATGGATCTTGATCAATAGAGATCAATAGTTCATATATTTCTTATTAAAATCTTTGTTTACAATTTCATATGATTAAGAACTACGTGCTTACTATTGGTATACATCACTAGTTAATTTTTAAAAATCAATGGTGGATATTTTACTTAGTTGAATCTACGATTCATATTCGAATGATTACTTAGTTTAAAGATGGAATGTGATGTATGTGTGTTAATTACAGAGAATTGAACCATTACACAATTAAACACAAGTTCCCTATTTCCGTGATTGAGGAGCTACTAGACAAGTTACATGGGTCATAACACTTCTCCAAACTTGACATACAGTCTGGGTATCATCAAATACAGATGCGAGAGATGAGCATACAAAAAACTACTTTTTGAACTCACCATAGTCACTATGAGTTGTTGGTAATGCCGTTTGGTTTGACAAATGCACCTTCAACCTTCCAGGGCCTTATGACAGGTTTTTTAACCTTATGTAAATTCATTTTTTTTTAATGACATATTTGTATGCAGCCACACAAAAGACAATCATGTAAACCACTTGAGGCTCACATTTGAGTTGCTCCAAAAGCATGAACTCTATATCAAAAGGAGTAAATGTCAATTTAACTGCCCACAGGTTGAATACTTGGGTCATTTAATTTCTCCAACGGTGTCACTGTAGACCTTTAGAAGGTTCAGGGTATGATGGATTGGCCAGAGCCGAAATCTATGAAGGAATTGAGGGGGTTTCTTTGCTTATGAAAGATAGAAAAACCATTGACCAAGCTTCTACTGAAAGGTGGGTCTACTTGGACAGTAGCAGGCCACACACTCATTTCAAGCGAAAAAGTTGTTTGCAATGTCCTGTGTTAGCTCTTCCGGACTTCTCCAACGAGATCATCATTGAAACTGATGCATCTGGTGAAGGTATTGGTGCAGTTTTACAGCAATAGGGAAGACCTATAGCTTATATTAACAAGGCACTAATTGGCAAGGACCTCTCCTTATCAGTCTATGAAAAAGAGATGATGACCATTGTTGTCTTGGTGCAAAAGTGGAGACTATATCTTATTGAAGCCTTAAGTACCTTTTAGAGCAGAGGATTTCCACCCCTAGTCAACAATCATGGTTACCTGAACTTATGAGTTACGAGTACACCTACTTACAAAAAGGGAGAGATAACGTGGTGGTTGACCCACTCTCTAGACGATGTCACGATCTTTCAGAGTAGCAAATTACCTTGTCAACGCTCGTACTATTCAAATGGATTTGGTGAAGCAAATTAAAATTAGTTGGCTATTTTGATGCTAGATTGCAGAACATTATCACTGAATTAGAAGGGGGGGGGGGGGGGGGGAGGTCTTGTAAGAATAAACATTATGAATAGAGGAACCAAGTCTTGACCAACAAAAACAAATTGGTTGTTGGAGATGATAAACAACTAGGAGTTGATCTCCTTTAGCAATATCACGATGGAGCCTTGGGTGGACACTCAAGAATGCAAGCTACCCTTCAACTAATCAAGCAGTGGTTATATTGAAAGGGGCTTAAACAAGATGTTCGTGAGTTTATTAAGGTTTGTGACTCTTGCCAGAGATGTAAGGGAGAAAATGTTGCTTACCCCAACCTCTTGCAACCATTGCCTATCTCGGAAGGTGTATGGTACGGCATATCTCTTAACTTTGTAGAAGGCTTACCTCTATTAGGAGGAAAGAATTATATCCTAGTTGTAGCCGATCGATTAAGCAAGTATGCATATTTTATTGGGTTGAAGCAACCCTTCACCACCATGACAGTGGCTCAATCTTCCGTATACTCGGTGTACAAACTTCACGGAATGCCTCAATCCCATAGTGAGTGATCGAGACCTTCGTTTTCTCAGTCAGTTCTGGTAGGAGTTTTTTAAGTTGCAGCGGGTGAAGTTACACACTTCAACCGCCTACCCCCCAGTTGGATGGGCAAATAGAAGTTGTGAATAGGTGTTTGGAGTCTATCTCCGGTGCATGTTTCATGATCGGATCATTCCGTATGAAATTGAATATGGGTAGAAACCACCATTGCATTCACCCAAGATATCTTGGACATTTGGTGGAACCCAAGGCGATCTTGGACAGAAGAATCATTCATTTTCACAACCGACCACTCACACAGATTCTAGTGAAATGGTTCAACACCCCAACCGAGGACAACACTTGGGAGAATTACTATGAGTTCATGCTGAAATTCCCAGTCATTGGTCCTTGCGGACAAGGACCGTTTGAAAGGGAGGACTTTCTCCTCAGTGTATTAGAGGACTTTCGACACGCAATTGAGGGTATTCACAGTTGATTGACAAGATTGAATCCCTAGCACGCCTTCTTTCCTTTTTCACTGTCATTTTATTTACTCAAAGTTACCTCCATGATTGATTCCCATTCCTCAATCCTCTAATAAATTTGTTCATTCTATTCTATTGCATTCATGTGGTATCAAGTTACACTTATTGAATCTGTGTTTCCACCTCGAGATGTCGAAGTGGTCCTCTCTATTCCTATCAATAGACTCGACCTTCAGGACGAAATTATCTGGCATTACACGAAGTCAGGGACGTTCTCGGTTAGATCGGCGTACCACTTGATCTGCAATTATGCTCGACAGCATACTCCATCGCCATCCTCCATAAATTCTCCATCTTTGCAGGTCGGCTGGCTGAGTATTTGGAATGCGAAAGTTCCCAACAAGATCAAGATCTTTACATAGCGTCTCTGCAACGAAGTCCTTCCTCTCGGGTCCAACCTTACTCGTTGCTTCCCTCGATCTGATATTTGCCAGCCATTCTGTCACAAACCGAGATGAGACTAACCATCATACGTTTTTGTCATGTCCGTTTAGCCTTTTGGTATGGTGCCTCTCTCATATCAGTTGGTCTGTGGTTTCAAATTGGACGACAAAATCCCACGACTGGATATTTCATGCTCATTAGGCCCTTGACGCGAGGGATCCTGGTTATCTGTTGGAGCATCTGGTGGTGCCGCAACAAGCTGTGGTTCGAAGGTACCCCTCAGTCCCCGGATCAAGTGATATCCTTGCCCGTGGCTATCTGGACTCGTTCTCGGGAGTTTTGACAACTACTTCGTGCCATACTCTTCCTGTTATTCACACCTCGTGGCAGCCACCACCTTTGGGACTCACCAAGATCAACTTTGACGCTGCCATATTTGCGGAAGAGGGTGATTTTGGTGTCGGGGGTGACTGCTCGTGACTTCATGGGAATTGCCTGGCGTGGCTCTCTAGGTGCCTTCATTGTTCTCTCCATCCAAAGGTCACTAAAACCTGGGCTGCTCGCACGATGGTTGAATTTTCCATCAAACGCAAGTGGACATATGTCATTTTCGAGGAAGATTGTGCCAACCTCTAGAACTATATTGAAGAACGCAACTGCAACACCTCTCTTTCAACTCCTCTTATTCATGACACTTTAACTCTTCTGTCTTTTTTCCTTTCTTGTTCGTTTACATTAGTTCATCGAGAGGGGAATTGTGTTGCCCACTCTGGCCCTTCTTGCATTATCTAGTGAAGAAAGTCTCTCGGATTTCCCTGTTACATGTATTGAACCCTTCATGGTTGATTTGCATAATTAATACTATCCTCTTCTTTCAAAAAGAAATATATTTTTTCTAAAAAAAATTTTAAAATTATACTTACGTCCCCTTGCAAACTTTTCTCAAATAAATTATAGTTTCACATTTTTAGGGGTCTAAGTGTAATTAGATTTTTTTTTATTTTTTCTCCTTCGTCCTTCACACAGAGTCACACCCAAATGTCACGGCTGCTGTGATATTGGGTACAAGAATCAATGCTGCATATTTTGAACGAGCACTTGCAATTCCAAAGTGGCGATCTCCACTGCCCAGAACTGGAGAAGTGGTTGAACTTTTTAATTTTCTCAAGTTATGCTAACTTCGTTTTTAATTCTGCATTTGTCGATGATTGTTGCTTCATCTGTCTTATATGGTTGATCGAAGCTATATTCATCTCATCTACCATTCACAGAATACGATCAAAGTTCTGATGCTGAAAGTTTAAACCCTGGGGGGATCAGGTAATTTCCCTGTTTTAAAGCTGTTAATGCAAATGAACTAGTGTGCATCTAATATCATCTTCTTTTCTTACTCCTGCAGATTTCTGGGCTAATTTGTGGCGTGCATCTGGGAGAAATTGTCCGCAGGGTTTTGTGTAGGATGGCCGAAGAAGCGTCTTTTTTTGGGTGATAACGTCCCGGCGGAACTCAAACTTCCATTCGTATTGAGGTGAGAAATGATGGGTGAGGCTGAAAGATGTTGCTAATCATCCATTCCCTAATTAAGTTGTATGCCGTTTTTGCCTCCTTTTCTGTTGCAAAGACTTCCATGATTCAAAGTATGCTGTGTGATTACTTTAGACATGAAAGTTGGGAACCCATTAATCAATTATGAATTTTCTGCGCGTGAGATATTTATTTTTGACTGATAAAGACATGTTTGGTTAGTCATAAGCGTAAGTTTTGTGAAGCTGATCTAACTTGATATGGTTGGTGCTCTGTAAAATGATTATGCCGTTACTTTTAGTTCTAATTAGCTTCTCACTTTAACACTTCAGAGAGACATCCACCGATCTGGGGCCAGTATTCCCTTCTTTTCAATGCTACATCTTGTGAATTGTTGTAGTTGTAGTTGTAGTTTGTTGTCCGTCTTCTTCTTCTTCTTCTTCTTCTTCTTTTTCTAACTCATTCTTTTTTCCTTGGGGGTGGATGGGATGTTCAAGTATTCATGGTAGCATTACATTCAGATAATCGGACCCCTGGTGTTTAGATTGTTTGAGCATTCTGTTACTAGTGAATGGTAGAGTTCAACTCATGACTTTTACGTCAATAAACTTGTCTACCAGAAAGAAATCTTTAATAGGTAATCAGCCTCAACTGAGAAGCAGTTTTCAAGCTACTGATATTGCACTGAATTTATTCTCCTTATCTTACCTGAATGAAGGTAGTTGCAGACGACTGGTTGTTTCTGATAATGGTATCTTCATTTCCTTCTGCTAGGAGCTTCTCAACTGTTAAGCATAGAGGAGACAAGGAGAAAAATCAGAATAAGATAATAAACATATAGAATATAGGTTTTAGTGGTTGTTAAGATTGATTCATTTTGCATGATGTCACTTGGTAAGCATTGTTAGTGAGAACCTCCAAATCGACATACCTTTTAGTTATGCATGTTGCTGACTATGCAATCTGTTCTTATTCTACATGGTGCAATCAGAGGATCCACTATCGTTTCTACTGTTGAGAAATAAGTTTGGTAAGGTTCTTAGAATTTACAAATCAGTAGTGCAGGGACACTATGCAGGAATCCTGAGATGTCCGCCGTGATGGGATCTTTGGTAGTATAGGAATTGGGAAGATAGACCATAATACAGGGAGAGAAGCAGAGGTCAGTCATAGCATTGGATGGTGGACTTTTGATCACTATACTGAATTCAGGAATTGTACAGAAAAGACTCTTAAGAAACTGCTGGGAGAGGTTGCGGATAAGCTGTCACTGAGCATTCAAACGATGGCCGAGATATTGGAGCTGCTCTTTTTGCAGCCTCAGTCCCATTACCTTGAAGAGGAGTCCTGATCCTAGTCAGGGCAGTAAGAATCCAAATGTGAGTTTCACATTCGAGTCCTGCACTTTTTTATATTTCTGGGAATTTTACTTCTCTACGAACAAGATAGTCTTTCTCATTCTGTAGTTCAGGATAATATTGGATTCACGGTCTTGCAGGGCTTTAAAGAAGATCATTAATCATGCATCCTCATCATTGCAGTCCCATGATCAAAGGATGGTCTTTTTTCAGGGTGAACCACTTAGTATCTTCCTTGTTGAAGGAACTTATCAGCACTGGTGTAAGGTCGTCCTGTGGCACAATCAAGAATCAAGGTATGGATTAAAACTGTTCATGAGTTTTACTTATGTGTGGACAGAATCTCCTAAGATTTTCATATAGTGATAACATTGAGAATTGAAATGAATATGGGATGTGTTGTTGCATACTTTTGAGACTTTTTATAGTCTAATATTCACAAACAATACTTAATATTATGTACTTTCCGTCCAGGCCATTTTCCAGTGTTCTGATGACTAAGAAAACATGATTTATTGGAAATTGCTTGGGGTGAGAAGAGGCTGCAAATGGTTTCTCATTCTCTCTGATGAGAGCCATAACTGAATGATCTCTATCTCTTTCTCTTCTCTTCTCTTACAAAAGTGTGACTATTTCTTGTAATTTTAGGATACCGAAAATATTCTTATTTGATTATATTTTATAACAATTAAGTAATATCATCAAAATTAATTGGCTTTTGAAAATTACTTATCCCTATGAGTTAGACATGCATAATATATATGATATGAATACTTCTTTTTTTGGTGAAAATATATTTGGTTTAGATTATTTCTAACTGGATTTGATAATCTAATTTGATCAACTTTTTTAAGTAACAAATTACTTGATCACTAAGGAAAAAAGTAATTTTGATATTTGATTATTTAGAAAAGTATTAAATGTTATCATACTGAATGAATGAAAATATATGGTGGACTGTGAACATTTTTACTTTATTTTACCTTTTCTAGTTGATCAAGTATGATATAAAAAACAAAGTTCTTAAACTAATAATCAAATATTGTTTCATAGAAATGTTGTAAATATATAACACAATGTACAAAACTTTTGACAAGATTTAACCATCTTATTATATATAATTAATCTTGTTGGATTGTATGCATTATTTTAACTTGCTGGGTGTGGTACCATAAGTTTGAAAAGTTACTTTGATATTAGGATAAAAATATAAGCCTAATACATTTTACAATAATATGAGATGAAATTTAATTATTCATGAAATTAAAATTAATCATAAAAGAATCATAATAATGTGTATCTAACTAGGTTCGTAAATGATTTTATATAATAAACATTATCTTCAAAACAAAAATAATATGTTACATAAAATTTTGAAATTCTCAGTCTTTTTTTGCAAGCAATTATAAAAATGCATTAGATGTACCTCAAAATACACATATAGAAACTTATTAATAGAATAAATAACTTCTAAAGAAAAAATTACTAGCATAGTCAAGAAAGAAGTATTTTTAAAAACTAAGTACAAATGTCAAGCAAAGTTATATTTATTTAGTATTTTCATGTTTATGCAATGTATACTTGTATAGAAGTATATGGACTGAATTGAGATTTATCAAAAGTGCAACATTTAATATTAAAGAATTTCAATAAATATATTTTTTATCATAATTAAAATTTTAATTATATAATTTATTCATGAATTAAAAAGAATGAAAATGTGCCGACAAATATAGTAAGAAATATACTAATCTCAATAGCTAAAAGCATTTGCGTATGGTACCAACAAATTCCATCATTATTTATTTATAATTTTTTGTTACAGTAATGATGATATTTTATTTATTTGTTGGATTTTCGATTTAACATCACTACAGAATCTTAATATTCTTTAAAAACACTTGCAATACTGTCCAGTACAAATTGGTTTCATATGGAACTTCTGTTGTACTGTTGCCTTTGGGTTATGGCATCTTGAAAGTTTTATGTGCACTCAGTTGAATCACTTTTCTTCAACCTTGGACTGAACCAGCTACTGATGTTCCAAATCTATTGTTTAGTGCAAATTGTCGCAATGTTTTTTAAGACGCTTTGTGCTGGCTGCCGAATTGATTTCTTCTGTCTTGAACCCGGTAGGATCGTGACCTCTGGTTGTAAAACAAAGGAAATGTGGATCCAAATCATAATTTGAGCTTTAGCAGCTCCATTGAAATGAACTTGCTTTGTGACATGACTTTGGTAGGGGTGTAATGACTGAGTTCAAGGATTTTCTGTTTCAGATTCATTACCAAAGAAATCCAAACTATACCTAAACTTTGTCTTGTTTATCTAACTTTCAGCATTCTCCTAGTACCACAATCATTTGTGTATGATGAACCAACTGCATTAACATTGCAGCTAACTTAATTATTTTCTCACTACTCAGCTGTTTGTAGTTGTCATTACATACACCCTTGGAGCATTGAACTAACAGCTCTAGTTTCACTTCTATTTCTATACCACTGTCTAATGCATTTTACAAAAAGATATGTATATCATAACTTTATCAAGATCTTGTGGCTTACCAAAGAAGCTCTATAGTCTAACTCATCGTTAAATAGAAGTGAAAACACTGTCATCAGACTCTAATGATCTGTCAGGCTTGGAATTGTGGAGGAGAGGAGTAACGTCATATTCGTTTCTTTTGGTCTTCTCCCCAGTTGGCAGCCTTTGGCTACACCGGAGCAAGATTTGCAAAACGTCCTTCATGGCTGGCCTGCTCGAAGGGAATGTGCTGGTACAGATCAATCCAAGTTTCAGCACAGTGTTTATTTCTTCCAAGTAGAGGGGCTCCTTTATATCCTCATCCAGTGCGTCAACTATTGGTTTGCCTTCCTTAACATGACGCCACACCCACTCAGCCAGGGATGAGCTCTCATCTCCATTATGGGCTTCCTTTCCAGTTATCAATTCGAGAAGGATCACTCCGAAACTGTACACATCGATCTTCTCATTCACTCTTCTTGTTTGAGCATACTCTGAAATTTATTGTTGTTCAGGATATGAGTTTACAGGTAGTAGAAGGAGCTGCAGCAAAAATCAATTTGCAAGAGTGAGTTAGAAAGCTTACCAGGAGCCATGTATCCGAAGGAGCCAGCCACAACCGACATGGTATCAGGCTCCCCATTCTTGATCAGCATTCTTGCTAGTCCAAAATCTGCTATCTTTGCATTGAACACTGAATCCAACAGGATATTGCTTGGTTTTACATCGCGATGGATAATAGGTGATGAACAGTGATGGTGCATATAGCAGAGCCCATGAGCAGCTCCAATTGCTATCTGCAGCCTCTTAGGCCAGTCCAAGACTACATAATGAACTGAACTTGAGATGCTATGTGGTCTCTTTTTCCAATGGAGCCATTTGTCTAGACTACGATTTTCCATATACTCGTAGACAAGTAGCTTTGAGCTCTCGCTTGCAATACAGCAAAGTAGTTTCACTATGTTGGAGTGCCGAATTCTGCCCAGAATCTCAACTTCTGCTAGAAATTCTTTCTCAAGTTTGTGATCCAACCTCACATTGTCCCAGATCCTCTTAACAGCCACATATTCGCCTGAGCGATTAACAGGAACACGATAAACTTCTCCTGATCCTCCCCTTCCAATTAGGTTATTCTCTATCAGACCTGACAAGATGTTTGCTTCTGTGAAATTTAGCTTCTGGAATGAAGTGAGCTTCCAGGTCGATTCTGATGCGTGCTTTCGCTTTCTGTAACTTCTGCACACATATATTGTGTATAAGACAGCCACTAGGAAAGCCACTGCTGCTATACTTGAGACGGCAGCAATGAATTTAGATGAATGCTTGTCTGGCTTCCTACTTTCAGCACGGCAAGGGCTGATGCCTAATGATCGGGTATTGGAACAAAGTCCAGGATTGTTCAAGAAGCTGCTGTCAAAAGCTCCATTTTCAAACTCACCTGGGACTCTGCCAGAGAGCCTATTGGAGGAAAGGTTGAGTGAAGTTAGCCGCAAACGGCCAAGTTCAGCTGGAATCTGGCCTGAAAATTGGTTTCCTGACAAGTCCAAATACACGAGGTCTGGCAGGAGGCCGAGTGAAGCGGGAATTTCACCCGAGAGTTGATTTCTACTGAGATTCAAAGTAGTTAGAGATTTCCAGGAGATTATAGTTGATGGAAGGGGGCCATAAAGTTGATTGCCATCTAGCAAAACAGTTGATAGCAATGGAAGAGCAGTCAATTCTTGAGGTATTACACCGCTTAACGAGTTGTTACTTGCCCTGAATACCGTTAATCTCTCCCAAGAAGATATGCTAGCTGGAATTGGACCTGAAAACTGGTTGTTCATCAGCTCGAGCAACGATAACTGAGAGCCTACGCTACCCGGAAGCTTACCAGCAAACAAGTTGTTGCTTAGCATCAACGTTGTTAAATTTATTGATGTCCACAAACCATCAGGGATTTTTCCAGAAAGCTGGTTGTCATGAACTCGCACAATTCGCAGGCTGTTGCAATCAGCAAGAGAATCAGGCAGGTCACCTTTCAGCTTGTTTTCAAAGGCAATCACCCCTAGCAATACCTTATTAGCACACAGATATTTTGGCAGTTCACCAGCAAATTGGTTTGAGGAAACTTCGAATGCTCTCAGCATCGAGTACCGGCCGAGGTCTGGTGGCAATTCACCTGACAGATTATTGCTATACAGCCTGATATCAACAAGCTGAGGCAATCTACCTATGCTAACTGGCACTTCACCAGACAACTGATTGAAAAACAAAGCCAAACCTGTCATGCTTGTTAGATTTCCAAAATCATCTGGGATTGGGCCAGTCAAGGTATTGTTGGAAAGATCAAGAACCTGCAACTTCAAGGCCTCAACTCTCTGAGGAATGGGACCAGACAACCTGTTTTTGTAAAGAAACAAGATACTCAAGTTCTTGAGAAGAAAAAGGCTGTCAGGAATATCGCCGCTCAAGTAGTTTACAGATAAATCCAGGAATTCCAGAGCCGACATATTCCCAATATCATCCGGGATTTCCTGAATCAAGCTTGCTTCAGTCATCCATAGATTCCTCAGTTTCTTCAGCTTGGTGAAGCTGGCGGGAATTGCTTGAGGTGCAAAGGGATTGTAGCTCAAATCCAGCATTTCAAGATTCGACAAGTTCCCAATTTCAGGCGGGAAAGAACCGTTGAACAAGTTTGCTACCAGCTGAAGAGTAACCAAGCTTGACAAGCTCCCAATGGATGCCGGGATATCACCTGTGAAGTTGTTGGCTGCCAAGTTCAAGTATTGTAGCCGAGGTGAGAGCCGGTTTATGTCATCAGGTATCGTGCCTACAAGATAGTTTTGAGTGAGGTCCAAGTACTCAAGCTTGGAGCAGTTATAGAGAACCGTAGGAAAAAATCCAGGGATGAAGTTCCATTGGAGATCAATGTAGCTAAGGTTCTTGAGGTCACATATAGACGGCGGGATCGTCTCTGTGATGCTTCCATTGATGATCGCAATACTTGTGACCGAACCGTCTGTGCATGCGATCTCCGGCCACGTGCAGTGGTCCGACGACGGTGTCCAGTGGCTGAGGGAGGAGGGATTGGACCAGTGCTGTTTAAGTGAAAGAAGAATCGATTGTTCTTGATCAGGATCATTTCTTTGTGTGCTTCCATGGAAGACTAGGCTGAGGAGAAGGAAGGTGAGGATATGGAGGTGGATATGGGAGGATGATGGGGAGTTTTTGGTCATTCTGAGATGTGGGCATGTAGTGTGTTTGTGTACAAGTTCAGAGTGTTCCCAATAGAGGAGAGATTGTTTTAGGTGGAAATAAGGATGTTGTAATGTGAAAACTTCAGCTGGGAGGGAGGTAGTGTGATTGAGATCATCGGCAGTTGACTTTGAAAACTTGCGTTGAAATTTCAAAAATGCTTTAATTAATCACTTTATAACAAAACTAGCTATTGTAGCACACTCGATGCGCTTGCATAATTCAAAATTTTTATTATATTTCAGTTTGATTATACTTATACCTTCAAAATTTTTATTATATTTCAGTTTAATTATACTTATACCTCTTTTATGAAAGCGAAATTACACTTTTTTTTAAAAAAAAAATTAAAATTACACTTACGGCCCCTTCGAAAATTTTCATCCGACCTAATTTCGTTAAAATTTAAATGAAAAATGCTAACATGGGCAAAAAATTATATAAACTTTTGATTTTATCCTTCATTTAATATATCAATGTAATAGTTTTGTATTTCTAATGGAAAAAATATAATAATGTTAACCTCATTCCATATATATATATATATTTTATTTATTTTCTTATAAGTACAAAAATATATATGGGAATGTTAGTAGATTTATATTTTGCCACCATATTAATTATTTCCTCCTTAATAAATAATATAGGTATGTCAATTTATTTGAAGTCAAATTTTATCCATTAACGTTAAATAAATTAATGTTAAACTAATATAAGTTAGTAAAACTAAAACAACAAATATATTAATTTACATTCTATGCTACTTCCTTCCACGTGTGGGAATCTTCGTTCTGCTTTCCTTTTTTTGGATTTATGCGCTATTTTATTTCTCGTTTCTTAGGGTGGGTGGTCCGTTCAATCTTGCATAATTTAAAATTTTATTATATTCATTTAATTACAAAATAAATAAAATGGATAACTAATTAAAATGGATCAAATTTGAGATTAAATGAATAAAAAATAATTGATTAAAAACTGGTTATTTTATGGAACAAATAAATTTAAGTAACGGTATTTTAATCAATCTACATTTAGTCAACTAAACATAGTTTTTTTAGGGTACGTTTACTTTGAGTATTCAATTAAATGGATGATAGGATAAATGTTAGGCCTTGTTTACTTGTAAGAATTGAGTTGGATATCCAATATATACAATCTCTTGTTTACTTACATTTGGGTAAATAGATCAATCATGATAAATAGATGATTTAAATGAAAATATTAGTAATACAATTTAATCTCATCCTATATTTTATCAATTATTAATCTATTATTACTTAATTCCATCCCTAAATGAGGATGTATAATAAAAATGCCCTGAATTAATTATAAGTTGTTTACTTTGGATGATAGACTATTTTCAAATGGCAAATGACTCTTTCTACCCCTTTTACCAAGCAAAAAAGAGCAGGATAGTTATCTAACTTCAACAGTAAAATAAGAACGCCCAACTCACATAACCAACCCCTTATATGTCAAGTAAACGCTTGACAAACCTGTATTATTAGTGCTATTCAGGCTTGTCAGCCAAAGTAAACACACCCTTAAGGTATTCAGCCTTAATATGTAGTGTGGGTAAAAAGAAAAAGTATCCCCGTACTTAATATTGTACAATTTTAAATTTAGGGTAAATTACAATGACATTTCTTGAGATTAGACCAAAATACACAAACACCCCATACTTTTGTTAAAATTACAGCTACACACCCTGGGGTTGTAATTGTATTACAACTACACTCCTTATTCAAAGGCAAACCTTACACTAATACTCCCTGAAAAATATTACACTAACACCCTTTAGGGGGTGTAGCTGTAATTTCACAAAAGACAGAAGGTGTTTGTGTAATTGAGTCTAACCTTAAAAGGTGTCAATATAATTTACCTTAAATTTTACTTGAATTTGAGTCAATTATATAATAAATTTAATATACATTATATGATTGGTGTACGGTGGACAATAATTAATCATAGAAAAAGTGTGTCATATTTATCGATAATGTGATTAGTTTAATTAAGTCATATGATTTGAACAAAGATTTTCAAATACTGACATTATCAATTGTATCATCGTGCATTATCAATTGTACAGCACTCAAGAGAGAAAATCTACGATGTAGGTGTGGAGTCTATTTTTATAACAGTGGTATATGTGTATTTTGTTTCTTTATTGACTTTAAAGTTGTTGTTCGTAACTATAAAAATATTGCTGTAATACGCATTGAATTTTGTATTAGTCTGTTTGTTGCTTTAATAATATTATTGTATTTAAAAAAAAAAAAAGAGAAAATCTCAATCAGATATTATTACATAGATCTAAATTGTGAAATATTCAGATACCACTAACTTAAAATACATTGTGTGAACTGAGGTATCCACGTTTTTTGCGCACTACCTCAGGCCTCATTTATCATTATTTGTTTCTGCAATTTTTTTTTTGTTCACAAAATTTCTTTATGAAAATTTTCTCTACATTTGGATGGACAGATTCGAATGTGAAAGACGTCTCCATATTAGAAAAAAATCAATTCCATCAATATTTCAAAAAATTATACTTCAAAACAAGAGTCAAAATTTCTGAATTATTCATAATACAAAAATATCTCAACGAATTTAAAAGATTTATTATTAAGAATTTAAAAGTTTTAATTCTAAATCCAAAAACTACAATCTTATAATTTGACAGGGAGTAAATTGCATTTAATCAGGATGAATCACAATGTTTCACAAACTACAAGGAAGATTTCAAGTAGAAAAGGAATTTTTTTACACAAATTAGGACTGATCGAGCCAAATCAATCACACAACAAGTATAATACACTTATCATGTAATTGGTCTCTGTATTTAAATTATTTATCAATCACACTGCAAATATATTATACTTTTTATACAATTAATTCAGGTTTAATCGATTCTGATCTAAGTTAAAAAAAATTCGTAGGAAGATGCCATTCAAACCTTATAATAATTAAAAAAAAAAAAAAAAAAAAAAAAAAAAAAAGAACAGAAAGGCCCGGCTTCGTGGAATGGTAGGAGAGTATTTCGTCTAAGCAAAATGAAGCACGACTTTGAATACATGGGTATCAGATACCCCATATTTCTTTGCATTTGAATTCAAAGTAAAGACTTAAATAGCGCAATTACGACAAAGTCATGATACGCGTGTTTCTCCATTTCTTTATTTCTCATCAAGAACACCCATTTTCATGAAGGCACCTACTACTTCCCCACCCACTCCAATAGTAGCAATTTTATAAAATTAGTTCACTTGAGAAATTTTTACAAAATATTTTTATAAATTATATTATTTATTTTTTGTGAAGTGCAAAATTACTTAAAATAAGATAAAATGCATGAGGAAAAAAAACTACCAAAGGTAGTTATGAAAGATCATGGGAAAGTTAAAAATAATTAATTAATCAAAGAGGTCCTCTCTAATAATAATATAGTATAGATATTGGTTACGTAAATGGGAAAGTAGGGACAATAATCTATAAACTCGTTAGGAGGATTGCGTTTGTGTCATTTGTGTCAAATTAGAGTTTGTATAACTGATTTACTGTCACCAAGATCAACCAAGGCCTAACTATACATGGGAATCAACACAGATGTCAGAACGTACGATTAGCTCCACCAAACGCCTTTGCAAAAATTCGAACTCACATCGTGGATGTGACAACATTCGATCTGAACTGTTAGATCATAATAATTAATGGTGAAATTATATATATAATGTTACTACAAAAATAATTATTTTTCGCCATACTATAAATTACTACGACTTAAAAATCATGGTGAATCTATAATATTTACCATATCTAAACAAATCAATGCCAAAATTTAAATTTTTGTCATAATCTTTAGCCATAGCCAAAACATTTGTCATGAATTTTAGCTACATGACTAATACTTTGGTCTCACTTGCAGAAACAACGATTAATAGTTGTTGTGGAGCCATGGTTAATTTGTATTTGCAATGATTTTTTTACTGTTAAATAGTAATTAACTGTATCAAAAAATTATATTACTTCTAGTCCGTGTATGCAAAATCGACATATATATATATATATATATATATATAAAGAATAAATGAGTAGTTACTTAAACATGGCAAGTGAAGAAACAAAATAAATTAGTTAATTTTAGAATAAAATAACTACAAAAGAAAATTACACACTAGAAACTATCCTCTTCAATTATACATAAAAAAATAAAAACAAAAAATTACTGAAGAAATTAGTTCACTCGAGCAGCAGTTATGGTGTGGAGACTGCATGAGTACCTATTTCATTTTCAACTTGTTCTTGGTACACACTTCACATCAATAATTGTCCTAGACCTAGGGAAAGGACAAAGACAACGGTGTGTATATCGTTGCTTGCAAAAATTATTTTTTTAGTCCAATAAGATAGAGGAATTTGCAAATGGTCCGACGAGCATTTTGATATTTTGCTTTTTATATCAATCTAGAAAAAAAATTGTGAAGACTGTCCTAAAAATGGAGTTTCCATTGATTTTTTAATGTGATGGATATAAATTTCTAATGTGATCGTTAATTCGATTGACAGAGTTGTACTCTTTAATACTACTTGATAAGAAAGTCTGCATATGTCGTCTCAAGCTCTACGAGCTCAACATATTTGGTCACAAAATTCAATCAAATGAAATACTTGGCGATGGAATTTTGCTTTTTCATTTTTTCTCGCAAAATTTGGGGATGAAAGATAAAATTGAAATAACTTTAAGAGTTGCTAATTACTTGAAGTAACTATTGTATAAAAACTTCTATTAAGTATTTCTATTATTAACAATAATAATAATAATAAATAAATAATTTAAAAAGAATCCTTTGTTTTTTCTTTTTTCTTTTTCTTGAACGAAATGAAATGCATTTCAGTTCGTTTTAAGTTTGGGTACATGTAGAGAGAACAAGCCTTTGATAGGTTGTGAACCGATCCTGATACAACAAACTGTTCAAAGAACTAAGGCAGCATTCAAAAATCATATCACAAACTCTTTTATTCTTTTGTAATATAATTTTTTTTCATATATACAAAACTGGTGAATTTTACTTAACAATTGATATTATTATGTTTTAGAGGAATACTGATCTAATTTCTAATTGTTTTCCGATTATTCTAATATAATGCTTTAATATTTATCTTAACTATGACTTTTCTATTTTTTTTTTTCCATATAATTTTTCTACAACTTAAAGTCTATACCTCATTATTTTTAAATTTAAAATAAACTTATGATTTTATTAGATGTGGAGCGTACACCCTATGCATCACGGGGCCTGCATTTAAAACGTTGTTGCTAATCATCTGAGAAACAGATGAAAATTATTGAACACACAATTCCATGAGCAGCCCAACTGTCCTTGACTAATTACCAGACGAGAACAAAGGAAAAGAAAAGTGATGGATTTTCATTTTCAGCTGGAAAAAACAAAAAGGATAATTATATATACACCCCAAACCTACGGTATATTACACAAATCATCCGTGCCTTTTGCATAAATACAGAAACCACATCTCATAGCAAAAACAACAGGAATAGTTTTTGTAACGATGTTAACATTTTTGGAGCGTATAAGTGTAATTTTTTAAAAAAGATGAGTGATTTATATAAGAGACCTTACGTCAAGACTCAAGGGGTATAAATGTATTGTCCCAAAAACAAATTAGAGATGTTCAGCAGGTAACTTGATGAACGGCGTAAGTGTCAAAGAGAAACAAGGAAAAGAAACAGTGATGGATTTTCAGCTCCGGCATATATCCCAGTTCCCATAAACATACTACATACACAGTGCTACAACAAAGGTAGATCCTCAGCAATTGATTGGCTCCATCGTCTATTATATACACGATAAATAGCAGCAGAGAAAGGTGTCTTCCAATTTCAGGAGAAACAACTTCTCTCAAGTGAAGAAATAAGTATAACTGAAGTTTATAGCAGGGAACCAACATCTTTCTTTTTCTTCGATTTAGAGGAGCTAACGTCTAGAAGGCAAGACAAAAGTGGAATAAGTCCAGTCGAACATAAGAAATGTCTACTTGACCAGATCACAGACGATTCCATTACTAGTTCTAGGAAGGAATTCTAAGTTCCACACAGTTCAATTTTCTGATAACTTTCAATGTCCTTCCTTCCACTTCATGTGAATCAACAGCTTCAGGCAATCAGTTTCAAGAGCTTCACATCCATCTACTGAATAGTAGCTCATTTTGAACTTGTTTTTCTTTCTGATGAATCCTATGCTATATTTGTATTATTCTCTTAATCTTTTCCATGCACATACAAACAGATATCTGTTTTTCTTGCAAACAAAGTAAACAAACAAGCAAAAATATGAAAAGATAAACTTATTTCCTTCATTAATTCCAACAGCAGGAGCACACAACAATCAACAGGGAAAACTCGTACCCTCAAAACTACTATCAGCTAATATTCAGATTGGAGGATCGGCAGCCTCAAGATAGCATTTTGACCATGAAAGAGAGCAGAATTAAAATGACAGAGGACCAAGAAAAAAACTGAATAAGCATTATCTCAATAGAGACTGAGCATCCCATCTCAATCCTCTGAGACATCTTTAGTTGCCAGGCATTACTACATCAGTAAATAGAACCAGAGAAGATTTGGCAATCTCTAAATTGCCTATGTGAACACACAGCCAAGAAAAGGAGCCAAAAACAAGAAAATTGGGTGATACAATCCAACAGGAAAAAGAAAGTGATAAATGACTTCAATCAATGCTTCATATTTGAGGCTTTTTATCGGATCGGGAGTAAACAGAACAGAGTAACACATTGAACGAATAGAACAATGGATTCTCTAAACAACGTTCTGAAGAAAGGAAAAACAAAATATCAGCAATTTCAACATGAGTTCAATAGATCAGAAATCCCGCTGTTCTGATCAAGCATCAATTGTATTTTCTCCATCCAAAATTTATGTAAATATTTCAAACACATTTATACACGAGAATCATGTCAATTCATCAACTTGAACACGTTATTCTACAAAAACATCACTACTAATCATGGTCAGTACCCGAAATCGTGAGATCACAGATTTTCACTTCATGCCACCAATACCCAACTCCAGAAACATGATATTCTGAAAGAAAAGACACGAAATATTAAAAAAATAAATAAAGAATCTCTCACTTGAACTCGAATGTTGGTGGGATCGGCGAGTCAAAGCTCTCCAGAATCTCCGTCTTCACTCCGGCTTCACTCTTCTTCTCCTCTTCCTTCCCGCCGCCAAACAAGCCTCCAATCCAAGAAGACGAAGACGCAGCTGGAGCGGGAGCCGCCTCCTGTGGCATCCCCTGGGCCCCAGCTGGAAGATCGTCAACAAAAATCGGCGCCTCCTGTGGAGCACTCATAACTTTATTCAACATAATCCCTGCCCCCTCAATAAGAGCCAAGAGAACACCCCCGAAAAGTGCAGATCGGGAGGCGGCGCCCATCCCCTGCCGCATCTGGAGGAACCCACCAGTCGCGGCACCTGCGATGATGGAGTTCCACGGATCCTCTTTCTGCCTGACATAGACCATAGAACAGTCGAAGACGGAGAAGAGACCGCCCCACACGGCGAAGCTGCCGCCGATCCGTGGGGCGTTCATACGCACGGCCTGAGAGCCGCCGACGAGGCGCGTACCCTTGGGCGAATTATAGACCCCCTTGAGGAAGTGGAAGGCGGAGCCGCCAACGGCGCCCATCCCAAATGCGCCGCCGATATCATCAAGAATCCGGTCGGGGCATGGCTCGCGGGAGGTCTCCGGAGTTCCCATTTTCTGCTATTATTAGTTTATTCTTTCTGAATTTGTGAGTGATTTTACGAGAAAAGCAGAAGGGTTTTAGGAGGGTTTTGGGGTTGGCGGGCGGTGGGATTTCTTAGGGCGAACGACTTGGGGAAGGGGTTATTTGACACTTTGATCAAGGTTCAATTTGGCTTGCAAATACATAATTAATTATAATATAATTGATTTCATAAATTAATTATAGTGCTTTGAATTCATAATTAATCATATAAACAAATATTCTAGTTAAATTTTAAAAGTGACCGGCCTTATTTCTAAAATTAATAAAGAAATTAAAAAAATATTCAAAAGGTATAGTGTATAATTAGATGAAAAGTAATAAATTTTTCAAGAGGTATCAATGATTTAAAGTTGGTATTTATTACAAGCGTACTTACTTCCTTACACTTTTGATTCGAAAATATAGAATTCTACCAATTCAGTTTTAATATTTCTTAGTACCTTGCCATGAAAGGGCACATTCATATTTGAGATCGGAGAGCCACTATTGCTTCTTCAATTCTTTCAAAAACAACGACAACTACTTTGCTCCTTTTCCACTGCAATCGCATCGGTGTGCTCGCCTCCTTTTCCACCTTTTGATAATTTTGTCATGGACAAAGAGAACTTCGATAAGACCGACACAAAAGTATAAGTTCAAAGAATTATGATTTCTGTACTTAAACTTAATCACTTATCTGCCTTTAATTCATAAATTACTAGGAATGACAATTTTTGTCTTCAAAACAGTGTCTTTTTTGACAATATTAGTATGTTTCACCAATCAACTTATAATGAGCGGAATTACTCACGTGCATGGGATGTGACGCAACTGTGGAGGGAAAAGAACCACCGTTTTTGGCCTAATTTGTGCTCTTCTTCCTCATTTGGTTGAAACCAGCTATTTTTGCCCCATTTTTGAGAAGTTGGAGAGGGTTTATAGAGAGCATTACAAGGACAAGCAAGGAGAAATATCCTTTTTTGAACATATAAGATAGGTCCTATAACTTATAAAATTCATACTTTTGGTCGTCAACTATTTTTCTGTCTATAATTTAATGATATAGGTCACGTGTCTAATATGCGGTCGTTATGTACTTTCGACTAAAGCAAAAAATGGCGCGTTTTTCAACTTGGTAACACATGGGGAGAAATATAACTACCATTGAGAGAGAGAAAAATAAATCTTGAAGAAATTGGGGAAATGATATTGTTTTTTGGAATGTGCTTTTTAAATTCAAATTATTATTATTATTATTATTATTATTATTATTATTATTATTATTATTATTATTATTATTATTATTATTATTCTCTTGAATTGTTCTAATTTTCCAAGAATGAAATCCCCCTTTTTTTTGCTATTAATTTCCTTCAAGGTTTAATTTTTTCAAGGTGATTATATTTTCTCCCTAAAGTGTTGCCAAGCTGAAAAATTACTAATTTTTCCTCTAATAAAAAATACTTAAAGTCCCTATGCCAGACACGTTGCCTACGCTATTAAAAAACAAACGAAAAAGTGAATGATGACCAAAAGTACAAAAATTTGTAAGTGGGACTAATTAAGTGCCAATCCCATAATAAACGAGACAAAAATTAAGTAAAATTTATCTAACTTAGAGTACAAGAAACTTGACGCACATTGTAATTAAATTTATTAGGGGAAACTTGACAATTTTTAAGATCAATATGATAGACATTATATGTGAAGCCCTAACAATATATTAGGGGAGATTTGACAATTTTTAAGATCTGATGCTGTTTAAATCAGATGAAGGGCTATGCAATTGTTGATTGATAAAAAAGATATGCTGCTCAATTGGAGCTCGAGGAGCAGAGCAGTCCAATTGTGCCATCCTATGAAGCTCGTAACAATATCTCAAGACTCAGAAAACAATGAATTGCATGGAATTGTTCGGGAAACTGATGGTGACTCGGAAGGACACTGTTGATTACCTTGATCAATATGATAGACATTATGCAAACGTGAAGATGATACAAGGAGAAAATGAAGAATCTTTCAAGTCTGAACACTTTGAAAGAGTTCAATTTATATGTTACTAGCAGCAATATTTTCCATCTTCTCCATAGAATTTCTTGCACCTGATTATCTGCTTGGATAGCGAGTTCTTGAACAAGATTGAGATATTTATAATAAACGTACATTGAGAAGAAACAAGAACTTTCTTTTCATTCAATGGCAATGAAACTATTACAGATAGTAAAATCTCATTGTGTATTTGGTGACAATGATACATCAAGAAATTGTAAAGAATAAATATCAATCAAGGTTCCAAGTTCATCATCATCATCATCCAAATTAGAATCAAGCAAGGATCCAATATCACCATTCTCGCACTCCAAAAGAATATCAAGCCAAGACTTATCATCTTCACGATATGAGCACTCTCGTCCATGATCAGCTGGTTGATCATCAACCGGCATAGGGAATTGTTGCAGCGGTGGTGTGTTCGCATAACCAGAATCTGGCGTCCATGCAAAGTTATCATTATCACCAGAAGAGCCGACGTGAGTTGATCTCCATTCCAGTAGGCTCATGCTATCCACCTTCTGCTTCTTTTGACTTGCAACTTCTTGGTGTTCTAGATCTGCAGCCGATCTTTTCTTGTTATCATTCGACATTAACGGATTCTCCCCGCATGAACTCGAACATTCTTCAGTAACCGATCTTGAAATAGATTGTTGTGGAGATTTCTCCTTGGACGATCTCGTGATCCTACACATGACATAATCCTTGTATGGCAACTCACAGTTCAAAGAAACGCCGGCAAGCGAATACGCGTGCATGATCCAGTGATGATCACGTTGCTTTGTGCCGTCGCTGGGGGGATTCTTCACGGTAAATGTAAACATCTTCATCTGGCCGATCAGTTGTCCGGAATTGTTGTATATTTTTCTTGCACCAGTTTGGCCGTCCCAGGTACCACACCCTGCACTTCTTGCAATCCTTGTCTTGCCATTAACTTTGGACAACTTGGTGAAAACGTAGACGACACTCTTCACCTTCTTGCATTCTTTGCCCTCTTCTCCAGTGACGCAAGTATCCCATTCAACGTCGGAGAAAACATCCCATGGATCTGCGTTTTCGCCATAAATGGTCTTCTCCAACAAGGGCTTCCATGGCATCTCAAGCCCCATCGCCTTTCTTGACAGGTAAAAAGTGATGAGTTCTTCATCGGTGGGTGTGAAGTGGAAACCTGGAGGGAGGATCAATGTCTCCGTCATCATTCTCTCTGTCACTCTCTCTCTCTCTCTCTCGTTTTATCTCTCTCCTCTCTTCTGTGATTCTTGCACTCTTTTTGGGTATGGATCAGAATAGAACTCATGTCTTAGGTATATATAGAGAGAGATTTACAATTCAAAAAATTGATACTATACACGTGTTATAATTTCAGTAGTAAAGAGGTTGTTCTTGACATCCTATCAATTTATTGTACGTGTGATTTCTCAGGTATTTGAATTTTTGGATATAATGCAGATGTAGTGTTTTCTTGAGTGTTAAATATGTAGAAAATACTTTTTTAACATGCTTGTTTAGCTTTAGTTATGTATGAATATTATAAATGTGTCAATGATTTGTCATGTTTTATGTCTTTTTTTAATATAATCCCAATTATGTTATTTTCATATAATAAAATATTATAAGTGTGTTTTTTAACACAAAATATTATAAGTTTTTGTTTACAAATAAGTAATTTTATAATTAGTTTTTATAATAATAATTGTTATATATATATATATATATTACTTACATAGTTGAATTGAGATAAAATTCTAATAAAAATAAATTAAAATAAAGAGTTTTATTTAAAATTATAAATAATTAAATAAAATTAGTTGAAAAGCCTAATATTAACTAGAAAAAATATATAGCTAGGCTATATAATTAGGAGAAGATACTCTTTAAAACTTTAGATGCATCTATTTGAAAGAAAGAAAAATTTGGTGGAATTTTAGGGCAATTTTCATCCAATTAAACGGCATTCTCATAGTTTTCTCTAAATTTATCGAAAAAAATGAAAATGTTGGGGGTTATAAATATTATCGCATTATCTTATATATTTTTTTGATAGCTAGTAGGGATATTCATTATTCAGTTTACCGGTCAATAATTAATTGAACTGAAAATTCAATTATTAACAAATTCGATTTGGTATCAGATTATTTTGTCAAAAAAAAAAAAAATTATTTTCGGTTCAATTTTTGTTTAGATGTCGATTAACTGACAATAATCGAATTTCAAATTTTTTCAAAAGAATTTATATTATATTATGTTATAAATGTATATAAATATAATAAATTAAAATTATGTATAAACTTAATTCTATTTACTTTTAATTAAGTTAACTAATTAACTAAACAAAATCAATTACCATTAATATTGAGTTGAATATGAATTGTGTATTCATAATATTTTGTATTACTGACGGGTGCATCTTAAGTTTTATTTGGATTTGTTTTTGGTTATATATTTTGTTTTATAAATTTTATATTTAACCTTTTTTGGAGTTTGTACAGGCAATTTTGGATAAAATCAGTTATATGCATTTTTTTAAAAATTCGGTTAATTCGGTACAAAATCAATTCGGTTTTTAACAAACTGAACTAATTAAGTATTTTGGTTCGATATTCAGGATGTCATCTCGGTGTATCGAATTCTTGGTTCGATTAACGGGACTGAACACCCCTAGTTGTTAGGCAGATTTGAATATACTATCATAATATATGGGTTATTTTCATTTTACTCCCTGTGTTTTTAATTATTTTTTAAAATCATCCAAGTAAATTGCAATTTTCGTCCTGTAATTATAGGTATTTGGCGTTTTGGTCCTTTAAGTTTTTAGGGTAGCAAAATAGTCCTTTAACTTTTCAGTTAATTATAATTTTCATCCTGTAATTATAGGTATTTGGCGTTTTGGTCCTTTAAGTTTCTAGGGTAGCAAAATAGTCCTTTAACTTTCCAATTTTCGCGATTTTTGTCCTCTGGTCATCGGATTTTTTAAAACTTGCCGGAATAATGGCACGCGATGAGGTTGGTTGTCTTTTTTAGTGATACCACATTCAGGCATTGCCCTTCTTCCAGCTAGTTTAAAAGCCTCACGTGTGAATCACGTGTCATTATTCCGGCGAGTTTTAAAAAATCCGACAACTAGAGGACGAAAATCGCGAAATGAAAAAGTTAAAGGACTATTTTGCTACCCTAGAAACTTAAAGGACCAAAACGCCAAATGTCTATAATTACAGGACGAAAATTGCAATTAACCCTTTTTGTTATTTTACAATTTCGTTCTTCGGGTGGAATTTGAGCCAATTTTTCTTTCAATTGAAGGGCATTCTTGTACTTTTTTATATTTATCAAAAAATTAAAAAGAAAAATTTGTCGATTTTATATATTATGGCATAGTATATGTTATGACATTATCTTATATATTTTTAGGTTGCTAGGCAAAATTGATATACACTTAAAAAAATTACTATTGCCTACGATTTTAATGGTTATGAACTAAAACCATGATAAATAATTATTAACCACGATTAAATAAGATCGATGTAAAAATTTAACTTATCCACCATAAAACTATTTTTGTCATGGGTTTTAGCCAGAAAAAATGTATTAGCCATATTCTCAAAAACTACAGCCAACAACTATTGCGTGGTTGTGGTCATTGACTTTTTAATATAGCTATTTATTTTTTACCATGATATTAGCGATGGTTAGGTGTTATATTTCTTCTAGTGATATTTGCATAGTATGTATATATATATGACATATCTTACGTATTTTTTTTATCGTTGCTATATTGATGCCGTTGTTGTTGGTTGAACTTAAAGAAGGCATCACCAATGTATAAACAGTAATTGGTTGAAACAATATGTGGTTGATAACTGGTTCTTATATGAAATAGGTAAAAAAAGTTGAGTTGATTGTTATTGAATACTTGCAAACTCTTGCTGATTTTTCTTACTTTTGTCAAATTTGATTTGTTCATTTCATTTCAAATTTCACCATATATTTATAAGGAAGTATGTTTTGCAAATTAGGGTCAAGCTCCAACTATTAATAGTGGCCTTTAGATGATTAAATTTTCACGATCAGAATTTTTTAACGATCATAAAGGACTAAACTAAAACTTATTTAGAAAACAGGAGGATAGTTTTAAAATTGTTTATATTTCATCAAAGTTTTTAGGGGCATTATGACAAAGATCATTTACTGCCTAAAAATTGGTGAAATTGTCACTGGAATGATGAAATTGAAAATAATAAAAGAATTGGATGATTTTAAAAATTAATTAGAAGTACATGGACTCAAATGAAAATAGCCCCTTTTTTAACATGATTTTAGCTTACTTATCAATATTATTGGATAAGCGTGAATGATTTTATCAATATTTTATGTTTTTTTTTCATTGCCAATTATAATATTTTCACATATAATATATTATAAATTTATGTATACAAATAATTTATGGTACGTATGATTTGTTAGGTATTTGGATATTTGGATATAATGCAGATGTAATGTTTTCTTGAGTATTAAATATATAGAGAATACTTTTTTAAACAGGTCTTTTAGCTTATTTTGTCTATGCTATTATAAATATGTCGATGATTTGTCATATTTTATGTCTCTTTCTTATTTTTTATAATAGCAATTATAGTCTTTTCGTATAATAATATCTATGTCATAAATGTTTATGTACAAATAAACAATTTTGTAGTTAATTTTTATAATAATATTTGTTAATTTTTAACATAGTTGAATTAAGATAAATTATTATAATAATAAGGAAAATCTTATTTTTAGTCCTTTATTTTAGGTTTTGTTCATTTTTAGTTCTGATCATTACGTAAATCTCACTTTTGGTCCTTTATCTTGCATTTTGTCTCAATTTTTGTCCTCCGTTAAGTTTTTTAACGGAATGGCCACGTGAAAATCACGTGGCCGTTAAGTCTGTACAGAAATCTCTGATACATCGCCAGGCTTGGAGGCCTAATGATGCTTTTCGACCTCAGAGCTTGCCCAATTTGTCAAAGCAGCAGAGTTTTCAGTTAGACTAAGAGAGGCATTTCGGCCGAGGAGGATCCATTTGGGGCTGTAACAATGTCGGGCTGGTCCCTAAATCATGTCCAATATGCTATGAGGGTTTGGACTGCACAGATCAATTCAAGCTTTATCCCTTGTTTGTGTGGATTCAAGCTCTGCCTTTTCTGTCACAAGAGAATTCTTGAAGAAGATGGGCACTGTCCAGGATGCAGGAAGCAGTACGACTGTGACACAGTTGAGGGAGATGCCACTCTGGATGGAGGGAGCTTGATATTTCGCTTGGCTCGCTCTTGCAGCATAACAACCAGGTGTTAGGAAGGGGGAAAATCATTGAAGTTGGGTCGCATAAACTCATTGGCATTGTTGAATCGTTCCTTCTTCTCCGCTTCTACGATTCAGAGGAGGTAAGATTTTAAAAAGAAAGGGTTAAGAAGGGATTTCTGCGATGGAGAAGAAGTTTGGGGTGAAATCAGGGTTCTTAATTTTTTCCCCCAAATACGCGAATTCAACAGAAATTGCCAAAGTCAGCAATTTCCTTTTAGACTTAACGGCCACGTGATTTTCACGTGGCCATTCCGTTAAAAAACTTAACGGAGGACGAAAAATGAGACAAAATGCAAGATAAATGACCAAAAGTGAGATCTACGTAATGATCAGGGCCTAAAATAAAGGACCAAAAATGAGATTTTCCCTAATAATAATAATAAATTAAATAAAGAGTTTTATATATTGATCTAAATAATAACTACTTACATAAAATTATTTGAAAATCTTAATACTAATGTAATGCTATGTGTATATTTAAATAATTAATTTAGTAATTAATTTTTGTAATAGTAGTTGTTTATTACCTACATGGTTGAATTGAGATAGAATATTCTAAAATAAACAGATTATAATAAAGAGTTATTGTTTATAACTAATAACTAATTAAATAAAATTAATCAAGAATCTTAATACTAATAACTAAGAAAATATATTGACTATACAATTAGGAGAAAATACTATTTTAAATTTATAGAAGCATCTTTTTAAAAGAAAAGGAAGTAATGTGTGGTACAGTTTTCCATTAATTTAATATACTTATAAATTATATATAATGGGATATTCTAAAACATCAGGAACTTGAGATATTTTAATTTTTGTATTTTTCTCTGATGCTTAAAAAATTTAAAATTTCATAGAAAATATAATTTTATACGGTAATAAATAATATTTTGGGATACCTAATTAACAGTGATGTGAGCAAAAAAATGCTCAATCACAACAGTCTTCTTGGACTTGAGTGTAGTGGACTTGGATTTTGAATATGCGGATAGGGAACTTGCAAAAAAAAAAAAAAGTTAGCACTCTGACGATCAAGTTAGTAAACAATTTTGGAATAAATAATCTGGAATGCAAGAAGATTTAACTAGAGTCAAGAGCATAAAAGTATGCAAAGTGTAAATTAATGAGAGATGTGGGGATTCATAGTATAGAGAGACGTTACTCAGCCAAACAAAGAGAGCTGGTATTTATAGGAAGAGTGCCTTAAAAGGAGGAGACTTCTAAGGGGGGATCGGTTGAGGCCTTCCTAGAGTCTCGTCCGTCTTGGCCTCCTAGAAATGAGGGGTCGGTTCAGAGATCCGTCCTAGATTCGAGGGGGGGCTTTATACTTTATCCAATCCGATTCGAATTTGGGTTGACCGAATCTTTGGACTCTCTACTACAGTCCATCTTCCAAACGCATCTCGGCCAGGGCTGGGCCAGGCTTTCCTGCGGGCTTCCACTTCCTAGGCTGTAACTGGGCCGCCTTCGCAAGTTCTTCCCTCCTGGGCCTTTTCCTCATGTTTAGGCCTCTCTCACTCGCTTGAAAAGGGCCTAGCCTGGTCCTTGGACGGGCCTAGCATCACCTTTTCTCAACTGGGCTAAGGGGTATTGGGTTACTTTTCCTCTGGGCTCGTCTCTTGTATATAGATCTTTTCCATTCTCGGCCCATGCATATGGGCCGACTATTTTATGCACACTAATTAGTCAACACTGCCCTCTCCAGGTTCGACTAATGCCGACCCCCCTCCCCCCTAAAAACAATTATTTTTTGTTGCGTACCCCCTGCGTCGGGGATGAAACAATTTACTCGTTTTCCTTCTTTTTTTTCCCTCGAAGGTAGTTAATCCCCCCACCCCCCACCCAAGTGTTACCAAGTTGGAAATTGCGCTAATTTCCCCTCTATTTAAAAATACATAACATTCACGTGCTGGACACGTGGCCTAGCCGTTAAAAGATAAATGAAAAAATAGATGAGGATGAAAAGTGTAAAGATTTGTAAATTATGGACCAATTATTAAGTGTCAATCTCATAATAAACGAGATCAAAAATGAAAATAATTTAACTTATGGGACCAAACATAAAATGCTATTTCCCCTACAAGCATTAAAAATGAGTTCAAGCATCAAATCTTGTGATATTATTATTAATAAGGTTTTTTCTTTCTTTTTTCTTGACAAAGAAAAAAGAAAAACAATTAGTACAAAAAACTTGACGCACATTGTAAATTTAGAGGGGAAGTCTTAGGTAATTAGATGTGAAGAGCTAACAATATATTAGGGGAAATATAAGTATAATTAACCCCCACAAATTAAAATATAACTAACAGTACTACACTTAAATTTGCAGCTGCAACTCATGTAAATGTGCTGCAGCAGTTCATAAGTTTGCAGAAACGCACTTCTGTTTAGTCCCTTATAATAAAATTGAACATATTGACGATTTTTAAGATTTGATGCTGTTTAAATCAGATGAATGGCTATGCATAATTGTTAATTGATAAAAAAGATATGCTGCTCAAACGGATCTTGAGGAGCATTCCGCTTGTGCAAACCTATGAAGCTCAGAACAATATCTCAAGACTCAGAAAATGATGAATTGCATGAAATTGTTCAGGACTTGATAGTGACACGGGACGGACAACGTTCATTACATTGATAACTATGACAGACGTTATGCAATCATGAAGATGATATAATTAAGGAGAAATTGAAGAATCTTCCAAGTCTAAACTGAAATACTTTTCCATCTTCTCCACAGAATTTCTTGCACCTGATTATCTGCTTGGATAGCGAGTTCTTGAACAAGATGTGTTGGATCAAAATATATCGATCAGTCCCATAAAAATCTGATTTTCTTCAAGTATGATCAATTAGTCACATAAAACTGAAAATGTATTCATATATGTAATTGTCATCACAGAGAAGGCCAAGAAAAAAAGTGTTGTTAAGGGAAACATCAAACACAACTATTTTTGAGATTACCTCCAAACAATTCCATTCAAGTAACAGAAAGATAATGTCTCGATTTTCCTAATGACAATACTTGTAACACACTACTTAAACAGATTATTCTGAATTGTTTTAGAACATTTATAAGCCATCGAAGCATACATGGACAAGAAACAAGAACTTCTATTTGATTCAGTTGCAATGAAACTATTACAGATCATAAAATCTCATTGTGTATTTGCTAACAATGATACATCAGGAAATTGTGAAGAACTAAATCAAGGGTTCAAGTGCATCTTCAAAATCCAAACTAATATCAAGCAAGGATCCAATATCACCATCCTCGCACTCCAAAAAAATATCAAGCCAAGACTTATCATCTTCATGATATGAGCACTCTCTTCCATGATCAGGCTGATCATCAACCGGCATAGGGAGTTGTTGCAGCGGTGGTGTGTTCGCATAACCAGAGTCTGGCGCCGTCCATGCAAAGTTATCATCATCAGCAGAAGAGCCGACGTGAGTCGATCTCCATTCCAATAGGCTCATGATGTCCACCTTGTGCTTCTTTTGACTTGTAACTTCTTGGGGTTCTAGATCTGCAGCCGATCTTTTCTTGTTATCATTCGACATTAATGGATTCTCCCCGCATGAACTCGAACATTCTTCAGAAACCCATCTGGAAATAGATTGTTGTGGAGATTTCTCCTTGGACGATCTCGTGATCCTACATATCACATAGTCCTTGTTTGGCAACTCACAGTTCAAAGAAACGCCGGCAAGCGAATACTCGTGCATGATCCAGTGATGATCACGTTGCTTTGTGCCGTCGCTGGGGGGATTCTTCACGGTAAATGTAAACATCTTCATCTGGCCGATCAGTTGTCCGGAATTGTTGTATATTTTTCGTGCACCAGTTTGGCCGTCCCAGGTACCACACCCTGCAGTTCTTGCAACCCTTGTCTTGCCATTAACTTTGGACAACTTGGTGAAAACGTAGACGACATTCTTCACCTTCTTGCATTCTTTGCCCTCTGCTCCAGTGACACAAGTATCCCATTCAACGTCCGAGAAAACATCCCATGGATCTGCGTTTTTCGTCCCGTAAATGGTCTTCTCCAACAAGGGATTCCATGGCAGCTCAAGCCCCATCGCCTTTCTTGAGAGGTAGAAAGTGATGAGTTCTTCATCGGTGGGTGTGAAGTGAAAACCTGGAGGGAGGATCAATGTCTCCGTCATCATTCTCTCTGTCACTCTCTCTCACTCTCTCTCTCTAGTTTTATCTCTCTCCTCTCTTATGTGATTCTTGCACTCTTCTTTTAGGATGGATCAGAATTCAGAATCGAACTGTCCTAGGTATATATAGAGAGAGATTTACAGTTCAAAAAATGGATGCTGCACACGTGTTGTAATCTTAGTGGTAAATACGTTGTTCTTGGTATCCAATCAAGTTATTGTACGTATGATTTCTAGGTATTTGGATCTTTGGATAAAATGTTGATGTGGGTTATTTCATTTTAACCCCTATGTTTTTAGTTAATTATTAAAATAGTCCAATTTTTCGTTTGTTATTTTTTCAGTTTCGTCATTTGGTGGAGTTTTAGGGCAATTTTTCATCCAATTAAAGGGTATTCTCATACTTTTCTCTAAATTTATAAAAAAAATAAAAAGAAAAAGAAAGAAAATGTTGGGGGTTATGAATATTATCGCATTATTTTATATATTTTTTTTGGTGACTAGTAGGCATGTTCATTATTCAGTTTACATACTGGCCGAAAAATCGATTGAATTGAAAATTCAATTATTAACAAATTTGATTCGGTATCCGATTATTTTGTCAAAAAAAAAAAAATTTCGGTTCAATTTTTGTTTTTATGTTGATTAACCGACAATAATTGAATTTCAAAAATTTATAAAAGAATTATATTATATTATGTTATATGTATAATAAATTAAAATTATATATAAACTTAATTCTATTTATTTTTTAATTAAGTTAACTATAATTAACTTAAACAAAATCGATTACCATTAATATTGAGTTGAATATGAATTGTGTATTCATAATATTTGTATTATTGACTGGTGCATTTTAAGTCTTATTTGGATTTGTTTTTGGTTATACAATTTGTTTTATAAATTTTGATATTTAACCTTTTTTGGAGTTTGTACGAGCAATTTTGTATAAAATCAGTTAAATGCATTTTTTTTAAATTCGGTACAAAATCAATTTGGTTTTTAACAAACCGAACTAATTAAGTATTTTGGTTCGGTATTCAGTATGTCATCTCGGCGTACCCAATTCTTGGTTCGATTTGATTCAATTAACGGGACTGAACACCCCTAGCTGCTAGGCAGATTTGAATATACTATCATAATAGATTGGTTATTTTCATTTTACTCTCTGTGTTTTTAATTGTTTTTAAAAACCATCCAAGTCCTTTTGTTATTTTACAATTTCGTTATTTTGGTGGGATTTCAGCCAATTTTTCTTTCAATTGAAGGGCATACTTGTACTTTTTTTATATTTCTCAAAAAATAAAAAAGAAAAATTTGTCGGTTTTATATATTATGACATAGTATATGTTATGATATTATCTTATATATTTTTAGGTTGCTAGGAAAAATTGAATATACACTTAAAAAAATTACTATTGCCTACGATTTTAATGGTTATGAACTAAAGCCATGATAAATAATTATTATTAACCACAATTAGATAAAATCGATGTAAAAGATCAACTTATCCACCATAAAACTATTTTTGTCATGGCTTTTAGCCATGAAAAATGTATTAGCCACATTCTCAAAAACTACATCCAACAACCATATATTGCGTGACTGTGGTCATTGACTTTTTACTGCGACTATTTATATTTTACCATGATACATAGTGATGGTTAAGTGTTAAAATTTTTCTAGTGATATTCGCATAGTATGTATATATATATATGACATATCTTACATTTTTATTTTTATTTTTAATCATTGCTACATTGATGCCGTAGTTGTTGGTTGAACTTAAAGAAGGCATCATCAATGTATAAATAGTAATTGGTTGAAACGACTCGTAGTTGATAACTGATTCTTATATGAAATAGGTGAAAAAAGTTGAGTTGATTGTTATTGAATACTTGCGTTGCTGATTTTTCTTACTTTTGTCAAATCTAGTTGGAGCAACAAAAACAGCAACACTCCAAGATACAGTAAAATCCAATCTCCAATTTCACTACAAGAAAATAGTTCAATAGCTATGAAAAAATTTGATGATAAAATCAGCATCGAACTAATTAGCAAGGTAAAGTTCTCATTGTTAATCTACATTATTTAATATATATATTGAACAGTTCGTTGCTAAATTTGTAGCAAGTAAATTTCGTTGCTAGATTCATTAGCAAGTAAATTTCTTGTACTAGAAAATATAGGTTAACAACGAGAATTTTGCTTGCTAATTAATTAGTTCGATGCTGATTTGTTTTCGTTGTTATTGAGCAATTTTATTGTAGTGTTTGTCATTGTAGCTTTGAACTCAATTGTTGATGAGTTCGACATCAAGAAATTCAGGTAAAAGATACTGTGTTGTCCCATGTTAAGGGTAAATTGCTTGATATTTTTTTTGTTTTTTCGTTTTCTATGTCAATTATTGGTGAGATTGAATTGTACTCATTTGCATAATTTAGGAGTGCACTAATATATTTGCAATTGTTGTTGACAATAATACCGAGATTGCAACACGAGCCAAGGAGAATACACCTAGCCCGTGTTCCTCTCGTTCAATTTTTTCCGTTCGTTTTAACGGGCTCTTAACGGAGAGGACCAATTTTGTAAACAAAAATGATAGTTTGAGAATTAAAATTGTCACTTATGATTGTTTGAGAATCAAAATTAAATTAATGGTAAAATTGAAGGATGAAAAATGTAATTTTCAGGTCCTATTTAAGTAAGGTCGTTATAAAAACATAATTCTAATTAAATTTAATTTCAAAATAGTTATTAAAAAAGAGGCCAATTTGCAACAAACATCAAATTAAATTTGCACTAAAAAATATGTCCGGCTTAATTACAGGGCCAAAGGGACATTGAGAGATAATTGTATTAATTAATTTTTTTTCACATTCCTTTTGCAGTTCTTTTATTAGGATTTTGGCACAACATAGGGTTGGTTTGGTTCACATGAGAGAAAAGGGGAAGTGAAAGGGGGAGGGACAAAGAAAGAAAAGTAGTTTTCCTTCAAATTGTTTGATATGATTAGAAGATAGTAAATCTCAAAATACTTATCCTTGTTTGGTACGAGGAAAATAGATTGAAAAGTGTTGAGATTTTTTGGACCAGACTCAACTAAGCTGGCCCAACAGCCGATGAGGCCCAACAGGATCACAACCCACTTACGAAGCCCATTTGCTCCTACCCGACCCGGCCTGACCCATTGTTTGCCCTAGTTTTTAAACCCTCGATTGACCTTTGTGTTGCCCTAACTATTCCCCCTCATATGGAGGTTTTTTTCCTTTTTCCCACTGTAAACCCTATTCTCCTTTCTCCTTTATTCCCTCTTGTCTTTTTCGGTGTCTTCTCCAGCCACTATAAAATGGTTGTTCACAGTCCCCCTAAAAAGATAGACGATCTACGATTACTACTCTGTGTGATTCATGAGATCAGATATCATTCTTATATTTATCCCCCTTGAAAAACCCTTGTTGGGAGTTTTGAGCGAGCGAGTTTCAGACCTTGTGTAGGATGTGGGTTGTGCGATCCGTTGGTGCATTCGGTGTTGAGTGTCGGCCTGTTGTGGCCGTTGTCGTCTCACTCCAGTTTTGTTTGCTGCCTGAGCCTGTTTCTAAGATAGCCATTCGTTGGCCTCCTTTTGAACTAAATATTTTATTTATTGTTTTCACTGTGTGTGAAGCTTTTCTTTATAATTATTATCTCATCCTCTGATTCTGTAATCGCAAGGGTTTCTACTTACACAGTTGAGATTTGTTCTCTGTTTATATTGTATTGTGGCTTATTGGAGGGATTTTCACCTAACGGTGGTATCAGAGCCGGTATTAAACCGGTTCTGGGTCGAGCGTTTGGTTCGGTAAACGTTTCTAACTCGTCTTTATACTGTTATTGTGCATATGTTGCGTATACAACTTAGTGCTTCGCTTCTGCTGATAATTTTTTCTCTGTTGGTAACATTGCTGAGTGCTCTGCTTCTGTTGATAAGTACTGTTGATAATAATTCTGCTTAGTGCACCGGCTTTTTCCCTTTGATCCCTCACTTGGCCGGGTCCCATGAGACCGTCAGGTATCTGGTTGAGGTTCAGGGGTGGTTTCCGGTTATTGTCGTTCTATTTATAACTGTGTCTTAATTTTGTGTAAACTTTGCTTTAGCTTTATATTCGTAATTCTGTGTGATATCTCTATTATCTATGGCTGGTTATAATTTGCTTCCATTCGATGGTAAGTTTGATTTTTCTATATGGCAACAAAAAATAAGGGGTATTTTGATTCAGCAAAGAGTTTTCAAAGCCATCGATGGTAAAAATTCTGAAAATTTTTCTAAAGAAAAACAAATCGAGACTGATGAGTTTGCCTATTCTTCTATTATCTTGAATTTGTCAGATTCTGTGATTAGGAAAGTAGGTAAGCAAGAAACTGCTAAAAAATCTGTGAAATAAACGTTAGAAGAGCTGTATATTGAGAATTCGTTGCCTAGTAAGCTTTTTCTGCTTAACAAATTTTTCCGGTATAAATTGGACTTGTCTAAAAACATTCATGAGAATCTTGATGAATTTACTAAGTTAGTCCAAGATACTAAGGTAACCGGTGATAAGAACATTGATGACTATACCCCAATTATCTTGTTGAATGCTATACCAGAGGAGTTAGTGATGTTAAATGTGCTATCAAGTATGGAATGGATAATGTGAACCTTGAAATTGTTGTTAGTGGTCTTAAGAGTAAGGAGATGGACATTAAGGCTAACAAACCTAGTCAAAACTAACTTGAAGTGAACTTTGTGAAGGGAAAGACTAGGAACTCTGGGTACAATCATAAGAGTCATAAATCAAGAGAAGATGAGAGTGAGGTTGATAAAAAGAAAGAGAGGAAGTGTTACAATTGTGGGATTAAAGGGCACTATATTAAAGATTGTAGGAAACCTAGGAAAAATAAAAGGGATAGAAATCAGGATAGTGACGAAGAAGCAAATGTTGCTATTCCAGATAATCAAGGAGAAGTCTATTAATTCTCGGGTCATTTGTCCTCTTTTCTTGTACACCTTACTAACCTAAGTGTGCTAGTGTGTTTATCTGTCTTACAGGTACCTTCGTGGTGTCCCGGTGATGTTTTAGGCGATGATGAATGCCCAAAAACCGGACTTGGGCCAGAGATCTCCTTTCTGAGGTTCTGGTCCAAGGTAGGGAATGTTGAGATTTTTTGGACCAGACCCAACTAAGCTGGCCCAACAGCCGATGAGGCCCAACAGGATCACAACCCACTTACGAAGCCCATTTGCTCCTACCCGACCCGGCCTGACCCGTTGTTTGCCCTAGTTTTTAAACCCTCGGTTGACCTTTATGTTGCCCTAACTATTCCCCCTCATTTGGAGGATTTTTCCTTTTTCCCACTGTAAACCCAATTCTCCTTCCTCCTTTATCCCCTCTTGCCTTTTCTGGTATCTTCTCCGGCCACTATAAAATGGTTGTTCACAGCCCCCCTAAAAAGTTAGACGATCTACGATTACTACTATGTGTGAGTCGTGAGATCAGATATCATTCTTATATTTATCCCCCTTGAAAAACTCATTTGTTGGGAGTTTTGAGCGGGCGAGTTTCAAACCTTGTGTAGGTCGTGGATTGTGCGATCCGTTGGTGCATTCGGTGTTGAGTGCCAGCCTGTTGTGACCGTTGTCATCTCACTCCGATTTTGTTGGCTGCCTGAGCCTGTTTCTAAGATAGCCATTCGTTGGCCCCTTTTGAACTGAATATTTTATTTACTGTTTTCACTATGTGTGAAGCTTTTCTTTATAATTATTATCTCATCCTTTGATTCTGTAATCGCAAGGGTTTCTACTTACATAGTTGAGATTTGTTCTCTGTTTATATTGTAGTGTGGCTTATTGGAGGGATTTCCACCTAACAAAAAGAAAAGAGTAATTTTTATAATTTTACTGATTAACCCTTTTCTTTATTTTGTATTAGAAAATAAACAAATTAATCTTGTACTCAAATAATTTTTAGTATATCAAAAGTTTAAAAATCATATTAATAAAAATATTCATCAAACAAGAAAAAGAATGGAATGCGGCCCTCGGCCGAATCAGAGTGTTTTCGTGCCGATACGCCAGATGGGCGATAACATTTTGTTTGCGCAGGAAATTCTGCATTCGATGACGGCCAATAAGAAATGATGGAATGTGGCCCTCAAGTTGGACATGGAGAAGGCATATGACCGTATCGATTGGAATTTCCTGAAGAGGGTCCTCGGCCATTTTGGGTTTCCTATAAAGTGGCTGCACTTAATTAGAAATTGTGTAAATAACTGTTGGTTTTAGATCATGCTTAACAGTGCATTGACGGGGTTCTTTAAATCAACTAGAGGGCTACGATATGGCAATCCATTGTCACCCACCTCGTCGTCATTGCCTCGGAGTATTTATCGAGAGGCCTCAATCATCTTATGGAGACGGACAGGACGTTGTCTTTTAAGGGCAGCAAAAGGTGTCTCGCATTTGGCGTACGCTGACGACATGTTTATTTTCAATTATTAATGAGATGGAATTATTTATTTTTTTAAAAATGAAACAAAAGAAGGGCTATGTGGCTTCAAGCTCTGTAAATCAACATGTCCCCAGTTTGGGGGAAGTGCTGAAGAAATAGACTACAAAAATTCATATTTTTTTGGTGAAAATTCCACTATTTTTTCTTCATAGAGAAAATAAAATAATAACACCTTTTAATTGACAAAATTAGAGCCTAAAAAATATATTATTCAAGCTTCGCCAATTAACATCCACCAGCATGGGATTTGGCGATGGTAGTGTTGAACAAGTAGACTATAAAAATATTATTTTATACAAAAAATTCACCTATTTATTACCCCTTAGAGAAATAAATTAATAAAGTCCATAGTTCAAAAAATTAGAGCCATAAAAATATAATTTTCAAACCCCATAGATCAATGTGCCCTTAGCATACGGTATGCCGAGGGCAGTGCTGAACAAATGGACTAAAAAAATAAAAAAAAATGCAATTTTTATCCTGTAACTTAGGGGTGGCGATTTTGGTCCTGCATGAATTGATTTTCACAATTTAGTCCTGTAACTTTGAAAATTGGCAATTTTTGTCATTTTTTCGCCGAAAAAATGCATGTGCTTGGCACATGGCCTTTAAAATTGGGGCTTTCCGACCAAATGGAACCAAAATTGTCAAATTTCCAAAGTTAAAGGACTAAATTGCGAAAATCATTTCGTGCAGAACCAAAATTGCCACCCTCATAAGGAAACATAAATAGAGATTCAAATACAAAATTAAATTTTTTTTTTTGAAGCCGTCTGTGCCTAAGAGGGGCTTTGGCGGACCCGTACCCGTTATTTAAGTCAAATTGCAGGTTCATGTACAAGTCTATAAGCAAGTAAAAGAGAGTACTTACTCCTTCACACCAAATGGAACCAAAATTATCAAATTTTCAAAGTTAAAGGACTAAATTGCAAAAATTATTTCGTGCAGAACCAAAATTGCCACTCTTCCCAAGAAAACATAAATGTAGATTCAAATACAAAATTAAGTTGTTTTTTTTTTTTTCGAAGTTGTCTGTGCCTAAGAGAGGCTTTGGCGGACCCCTACCCGTATATTAAGTCAAATTGCAGGTTCATGTACAAGTCTATAAGCAAGTAAAAGAGAGTACTTACTCCTTCACATATATGTAAAAAACTATCTAATGAAAACAAAAACTCAGGAAAGGAATATCGCAGTGGATGAGGAAGGCCAAGTGACCTTGCACCGTTCTCAGCATGGCCAGTTCCTCTTGTGAGCAGCCCAGATTTGCCAGAAAATCAGCAGGCATGTTCACCTTTTTGTACACATGAGAGAAGTTCAAACACAAGTGACGTTTTAGATCCGAAGTCTAGTGAGTAGCGGATGTAGCTGCCAATTTCCTTCCTCCTTCTGGATAATAGTAAGCACTACCATGGCATCCAGTTCCACCCATATTTAGTGGAAACCGTGGTCTTTAGCTATCTGTAAACCCCTTACCACCACGGTCAATTCCACAAACGTGTTCGTGCGGTCCCCCAAGCACTCATGGAAGGCAAGAACCAGGTGTGCATGGTTGTCTCTAAGGATTCCCTCTGCACCCGAGCGACCCAAGTTTCCCTTCGACGCGCCGTCATAATTTAGCTTCCACCATCAGTCGCCAACGTACCATCCTCGGTCGCAGGGGGCTCCGGCGAGAGAAGCGAAAACCCAACACAACAGCCACCTCTACGTCGCCCTTCCACTATTGCGACCCCATTAACTGAGCCTTGTACAGTCCCCATAGGTAAGAGAGTATCTGTTGAATAATGCGGCATGGGGAGAACACTGCCCTATCAAACTTTGCAGCATTCTGCACCCGATATTCTACCGTCAAGCTCTTAGGTCCTTACAATATCTCTCTTTGACTCATCCTCCGCCAGATGAACCAAACAACGAGATGTGGAATAATCGTTCGGATGTACCCTCGACTCGCAAAGGGAGAGGATAGCCTCCAACCTTGGCACATCGCAGACACATGGGTCGTGTCTGGCAAAGCAAAGTTGAAAATGTCTGCGAAATAGCGCCATACTTCCCGACTCAAAATTTTCTTTATTAAGTTACTTGACTCTATGTTGCAAACTATGGAATACAAGCCAATTTGTAGGACCTATTGGATAATTTTAGAATGACCATAATTCTAGAATGATCAACATTAATTCTAGACACTTAGAAAATACAAGAACACTTGAAAAATGTAAGAGAAATAAATAAGGAGTTTGAAGGTCCATATGGGTGCATGTATTTGTATTTCCAACACTCACTCTTTAATGCGCCTTATGGACAACTCCAATGAGTTCTCTTAGATAGCAGAACTTGTCTCGGGGAAGCGCCTTGGTAAATATGTCTGCTAGCTGATCTTGAGTTTTTCAATAATGTAGTTGAATATCTTCATTTTCAACAACCTCTCGCATAAAATGATATTTGATTTTGATGTGATTAGTTATTTCATGAAGCACTGGATTCTTTGCAATTGGTATTGCTGACTTGTTATCACAATATAACACTGTTCCTTTCCCTTAATTTGCTCCAATATCTTCAAGAATTCTTCTTAGCCACATTACTTGTACAGTAGCTTTTCCAGTTGCTATATATTCAGCTTCTGCAGATGATTGAGCAACAACCTTTTGCTTCTTAGAAAGCCAAGAGCATGTATTTGTGCCAAGCTGGAAAATATAGCCAGATGTACTCTTCATATCATCCATGCATCCAGCTCAGTCACTGTTGCAATAGCCAATCAACTCATTTGTTTTTTATGGTTTATAGATGAGTCCATAGTCAAGTGTGCCTTGCAAGTATCTGAGAATTCTTTTAGTTGCACCAAGATGAATTTGACTTGGATCTTGCATGAACTTTGATAGCACACTTGTTGCAAACATGATATTAGGTCTTGTAGCAGTTAAGTAAAAAAGACTGCCAATCAAACTTCGATAAGTTGAGCTTGCGACTTTCTTTGCTCCATCATCTTTCTCTAGCTTTTCATTTGGAGCCATTTGGAGTATCCACACTTTTACAACATATCATGGAAATTTTTCAAGAATGCTTTTAACATACTTCTTTTGAGAAAGAAAAATCCCTTCTTCTGACTTCAATCCCCAGAAAATAAGGTAGCGGTCCGAGATCACTCATATCATAAGTTTTCATCATCTCCTGCTTAAACTTTTACATCAAGACAGGATTATTTCCTATAAAATGAGATCATCAACATATAAACAAGCAATTAAAATGTTGTGACCTTCCTTTTTGACATGCAAAGTAGCTTTACTCTTGCTTCACTCGAAACCACTTTGAATGATGTAAGTATCAATTTCTTTGTACCAAGCTCATGGAGCTTGTTTAAGCCCGTAAAGAGCTTTCTTGAGCTTGTAGACTTTGTCTTCTCCCCCTTTCACCAAGAACCCTTGAGGTTGTTCAACATAAATGTCTTCATCAAGCTTTCCATTTAGAAAGATAGATTTCACAAGTTGAAGATTTTCCATTTTGGTTAAGCTGCAAGAGCAATCACAATCCAAATGGTCTCCATTCTTGCCACGGGTGAAAAAGTCTTAAAGAAGTCAATACCTGATTTTTGTGAAAAACCTCTAGCCACAAACCGTGCTTTGTACTTCTGCACTTTACCTTCTTGGTTCAGTTTGATCTTGCAGATCCACTTTAGGCTAATGACTTCTCGATACTTTTGGTTTATCCACCAACACCCAAGTGTTGTTCTTTTCGATCATATGCATTTCTTCTTTCATTGCATTCGTCCAGACTTCTTCTTTTGCAACTTCTTCATAATTTTCAGGTTCTGTCGCCATGAATCGACAGGTATCATAATTTTCACTCAAGCTTCTCATTTTCGGTGGAGGAGATTCTGGTGAAGAAGATTCTGAATTGCATTTGAAATTCCTCCTCTTGGAGTGAAGGAGTTGATTCATTTTAGTCATCATTTTCTTCATGGCTACTTGCTGGTGGATGATTGAATGAAAGATTCTGCACTTTCTTTTCTTTCCAATCTCAAGCTACACTTTTATGAACAATGACATCTCTACTAAAAATCAACTTGTTAGTGTTCAAGTTCAAAAGACGATATCCTTTAGTATCACATGAGTAACCAATGAAGACACATTTCTAACTCTTTTCATCGAACTTTGTTCTCTTTTCAGCAGGAATATGAGCATAGCAAATGCAACCGAAAACTTTAAGGTGACTTGCAGAAGGTTTAAGTCCAGTCCATACTTCATAAGGAGTTTTGTTCCTTACTGACTTTGTTGGACATCTATTGAGGATATAAACCGTTGTATCAACAACTACTGCCCAAAAACTTTTTGGAAGTCCCTTTTCATTGATCATGGTTCTTGTCATCTCACAAATGGTCCTATTCTTTCTGTCTGCAACTCCGTTCTGCTGAGGAGAGTAACCTGTTGTGAGTTGTTTCCAAATTCCTTCATCTTTGAAATATGCTTCAAATTCTTGAGAGGTATATTCGTCTCCTCTGTCACTTCGAATGGTTTTGATACTGTTACCCTTTTATTTTTCAATAAGAGCTTTGAATCTCTTAAAGATTCTGAAAGCTTCTGATTTCTCCTTTAAGAAAAACACCTATATCATTCTTCAATAATCATCAGTGAATGTCAAAAAATACTTGTGTTGGCCCAAGGATGTAGTTCTCATTGGTCCACAGATATCAGAATGAATGAGCTCCAAAGGTGCACTAGCTCTCCATGACTTTTCTTTCGAGAATGGTGCTCGATGTTGTTTTCCCATGATACAACTTTCACATGGATTTGCATTGATCTGAATCTCTGGTAGTCCTTCCACCATCTTATTTTCTTTTAGAAACTTTAGACCATGGAAGTTCAAATGACAATACCTTTTGTGCCGAAGCCAAGAGTAGTCAGCAACTTCAGCTTGAAAGCATTATGATGCAGCCGAAGTGGAAAATTTCTGGTGCTTTCCATTTCGACCTTAGCAATGACCTTATCCCCTTCTATGTTGTCATAGATGTTACAACAATTATTTTTTAACCAAAGACCGTAGCCTTTTTCAACAAGCTACCCAACACTTAGCAAATTTTGTGCCAAATCAGGAACAAAAAGAACATTATTAATATGCTTGACACCTCTTTTGGGATCAACAACCACGCTTTTCTTCCCATTTGCTTTGACAAATACTCCATTTCCAAGTTTCACTTTTGAAGTGATGTTGGTATATAACCTTTGAAAAATATCTTGATTACTTGGTATGTGATTACTGCATCCACTATCAAGATACCAAACATCTTCTTTTTCATGAGAAACATGTTGGGAAGCATAAAACAAATTTTCTTCTTCTTGTTGTTCTGAAAAATTTGCTTGTTCGTTGGCTTTAAGTCTGCAGTTCTTCTCAACATGATTAAACCCAGGACAGATAGAACATTGAGGCTTACCTTTATGCTAAAACAATCATCAGTGGTGTGATTAGTTCTCTTGCAAATCTTACATGCCACTTCAGATTTCACACGTCTTTCATTTTTCTTGCCTTCCCTTTTGTCAGACTCTTGTTCTTTCTTCTTCCTCCAATTTGATCTTTTGTTGGAGCCTTCTTTTAGCTGAAATTTGGTCTGCAACGCTATTTCTTTTGATTGACCTGCCTGTGAAAATCTTCTCTTCTCGTGCACTTGAAGAGATTCGATGAGTTCTCGTATTGTCAGCGTTGTGTGATCCTTGGATTGGTCAATAGCAGCAAGCACGTACTCATACTTTTTTGTCAGGCTTATCAAAATTTACTCTACGACCAGCTGATCAGTGACTTTCTCATCATACATCCTCATTTGGTTAATGATTTCCATCACTCTAGTTTGATACTCTTGGATATTTTCAGGATCTTTCATTTTTAAATTCTAAAAACCTCGTCGTAGAGTTTGAAGATTGATTAGTTCTCACCTTTCCGTCACCATGAAACTCTTGTTCCAAAGTGTCTCATGCTTCCTTTGCTGTAGGCGCACTTGATATTTTCAAGAAAGTGGATTTGCCAACGCTCATGTGAATTTTTCTAAGAGCGCTTGCATCTGAATGTCGTGCAGCATCAAGTTTCTTCTTTTCAGCGTCACTTATTTCGGCTTCACTTTCAGGCTCGTTGAAGCCCTTCCCGACTGAAGCCCATAATCCTTCAGCCTTGAGGAATGTCCTCATCTTGATCTTCCAATACTAATAGTCGTCGCCCTGAAAGAATGGAATCATGGAGGAAGATGATCCCCCTACTACTTGAGACATTTTCTTTTCCTCTTAGGATCGAAAATCGTTCTATACCAATTTTTAAGTTGAGATGCTACAGCAGAGCTCGAATAATATAATGTGGAAATATTTTCTTTATTGAGCTACTTGGCTCTATGTTGCAAACCATAGAATACAAACCAATTTATAGGACCTATTGGATAATTCTAGAATGACCAACATTAATTCTAGACACTTAGAAAATACAAGAACACTTGAAAAATCTAAGAGAAATAAATAATGAGTTTGAAGGTCCATATAGGTGCATGTATTTGTATTTACAACAGGGAGTTAAAGCATAATGCCTGAAATCAGCCAACAGAGGCTGTTGCACTTCCACCGTCCGCAGCTTCTACCATGCTGATTCGATCTTGAAGGCTCCCGTGGTTTTACCCTTCCATGGAGGTCGGTCAGCAGCGGCATCGTCAAAGGGAACCGCCTCTATTAGCTTGACAACATGAGGAGGTACAACCCTCTGTAGTTTCTCAACGTCCCAAGCTCCATTAGCCCAGAAATCGCAAACTTTCTCATGCGAGTGGGATGTCAAGTTCAGCATGTTCGCTAGCGCGCCCTCCCCTGTCCAGTTATCATGCCAAAAGCACTGGTCCCCCCATCCCAAGGACCACACAATGTTCTCCTCTGTCGCGGCTTGAACGCCCCTCATCCGTCGCCACTAAGAGGAGCTTGTGCTAAAGATTCTGGTGGAAGCGGGGCATGAGGGCTTGCAATATTTCTTGGTTAAAACCTCTGCCCAAAGCGATGAGGATGTACGAAATCTCCGCCACAGTTTTTGCGAGAACGCTTGTACAAAATACAAAATTAAGTTATTTGTTTGGAGCACGTAGAAATATAATTTTATGTAATTTATGTGCTACTATATGTAAAACATATAAATTTCGGAAGTCAAATTATTATAGTGTTATTAAGCATATATTTAAAAATAAAAATTTGACTTATCATAAAAAAGATAATTATGAATGGGACATTTATATGACATTTTACAATTTTGAGTGTATTTAAATATTTTAATTAAGTTTCTTAAAATATAATTTAATATTTTATAAAGTGATATGTTTTGCAGCATGTGTAGTGCACATGTTATTTTTCGGCCAAAAAAGTAAAATTTGGCCATCGGAGGATCTAATTGAAGCATTTTGCAATATAGCGTATAAAATTGATCTATGATAGTTAGTGTAATAAAATTGAACGAGAGTGAAGTTGTGACTTTTTTTCCTATATATATACATATATACTAGACTTTACTGCACGCGGTTCTCACGAGCATAATAAAAAGAACTGTGGTGTGATTTGATCAAAAATAAGAAATTTGTGAAAATAAACAAAACTGGTGTGAGGGGAGAAGAAAGAAAGCTACATAGAGTGAGGTGAGGGAGGAAAAATAAATTATAATTATGAGTTATTAAAAACATGAAAGTTTGTAAGAAAAATAATAATGGATTGAGAGGAAAAAAAATATAATTGTGAGATTATTAAAAAATATTGAAATTACTATTTAACCAAAGTTTTTTTAAAAGGGAAAAAGAGTTGTTTAGCAGGGAGAAACCCAACGCCATCTTGCCCATTGTCCTCGACACAACAAGGTATGGATCAAATACTGATGCCCTAACCTGTTTGTTCTTCTCTTTATTTGGACTTTTATCTGTATAAGTTGTGAATTCGACTATTTTTGAGTGAGAATTTATTATATATTCATCTCTTAAACAGTGAGTTCTAAGCTTATCCCTCTATGCCTTCTTGAATATGGCGAAACCTGGAGCATTGCGTTTAGCTTTTAAGATTTTTACGCGGCCCACAAAATGGAGAGGCAGTCTAACGCTCCAAAGCCACTTTCTCTACCTGTTGGCTGCCATTTGGTTCTTTGGTGCAATAAAAATATCCTAGAAGGATTTCAATTTTTAGGAGCTAGAAATTGTGTGAAACAGAGTATTCTGAAGTGTTTTAGAACATTTATAAACCATCCGAGCGTCGAGAAGAAACAAGAACTTCGATTTCATTCAATGGCAATGAAACTATTGCAGATAAAAAAATCTCATTGCAAGATTACTCTAAATTGTTTTAGAACATTTATAAGCCATCGAAGCGTACATCGAAAAGAAACAAGAACTTTCTTTTCATTCAATGGCAATGAAACTATTACAAATAGTAAAATCTCATTGTGTATTTGCTGACAATGATACATCAGGACATTGTAAAGAACTAACAAGATCAATCAAGGTTCCAAGTTCATCATCATCATCCAAATTAGAATCAAGCAAGGATCCAATATCACCATTCTCGCACTCCAAAAGAATATCAAGCCAAGACTTATCATCTTCATGATATGAGCACTCTCGTCCATGATCAGCTGGCTGATCATCAACCGGCATAGGGAGTTGTTGCAGCGGTGGTGTGTTCGCATAACCAGAGTCTGGCGTCCATGCAAAGTTATCAACCGGCATACGGAGTTGTTGCAGCGGTGGTGTGTTCGCATAACCAGAGTCTGGCGTCCATGCAAAGTTATCAACCGGCATAGGGAGTTGTTGCAGCGGTGCTGTGTTCGCATAACCAGAATCTGGTGTCCATGCAAAGTTATCATCATCACCAGAAGAGCCGACGTGAGTTGATCTCCATTCCAGTAGGCTCATGCTATCCACCTTCTGCTTCTTTTGACTTGCAACTTCTTGGGGTTCTAGATCTGCAGCCGATCTTTTCTTGTTATCATTCGACATTAACGGATTCTCCCCGCATGAACTCGAACATTCTTCAGTAACCGATCTTGAAATAGATTGTTGTGGAGATTTCTCCTTGGACGATCTCGTGATCCTACACATGACATAGTCCTTGTATGGCAACTCACTGTTCAAAGAAACGCCGGCAAGCGAATACTCGTGCATGATCCAGTGATGATCACGTTGCTTTGTGCCGTCGCTGGGGGGATTCTTCACGGTAAATGTAAACATCTTCATCTGGCCGATCAGTTGTCCGGAATTGTTGTATATTTTTCTTGCACCAGTTTGGCCGTCCCAGGTACCACACCCTGCACTTCTTGCAATCCTTGTCTTGCCATTAACTTTGGACAACTTGGTGAAAACGTAGACGACACTCTTCACCTTCTTGCATTCTTTGCCCTCTGCTCCATTGACGCAAGTATCCCATTCAACGTCGGAGAAAACATCCCATGGATCTGCGTTTTCGCCATAAATGGTCTTCTCCAACAAGGGCTTCCATTGCATCTCAAGCCCCATCGCCTTTCTTGACAGGTAAAAAGTGATGAGTTCTTCATCGGTGGGTGTGAAGTGAAAACCTGGAGGGAGGATCAATGTCTCCGTCTTCATTCTCTCTCTCTCTCTCCTCTCTCATGTGATTCTTGCACTTTTTGTGGGTATAGATCAGAATGGAACTGTACTAGGTATATATAGAGAGAGATTTACAATTCAAAAAATGATACTATACACATGTTATAATCTCAGTGGTAAAGAAGTGGTTCTTGACATCTAATTAATTTATTGTACGCGTGATTTTGTAGGTATTTGGATTTTTAGATATAATGCAGACGTAGTGTTTTCTTGAGTGTTAAATATGTAGAAAATACTTTTTTTTAACAATTATTTTAATTTAGTTACGTATGAATATTATAAAAGTGCGAATTATTTATCATGTTTTATGTTTTTTTTTTATTATAATCCCAATTATATTATTTTCATATAATAAAATACTATAAGTTTTTTTAACACAAAATCTTCTAAGTTTTTGTTTACAAATAAGTAATTTTATAATTAGTTTTTATAATAATAATTGTTATATTACTTACATAGTTGAATTGAGATAGAATTTTAATAAAAATAAATTAAAATAAAGAGTTTTATTTTAACTATAAATAATTAAACAAAATTAATAGAAAAGCTTAATATTTTTTAGAAAAAATATATAGCTAGGCTATATAATTAGGAGAAGATACTCTTTAAAAACTTGCGTAAATGCATCTATTTAAAAGAGAGGAAAACAATGCGTGCGATAATTTTTTATTAATTTAATATAATTTAAATTATATAATAGGATGTTAATTATATAATACGAGGAACTTGAGATGTTTTAACTTTTTTTACTTTTTTGTGATGATTAAAAAGATTTAAATTGCATAAAAAAAATATGATTGTATATGACAACTAATAAAGAATATTCTGGGATACCTAATTATACTACAATACTGCAAGTTGAATCAAAATAAAGTTTAATTAAACACAATGGCTTTAAATAAACATATTTATATTAAAATCAATTATTCATAATTGTTGTTCCAAGAAATCTGAACAACTGGAATTGGTAACCCCATTCCAATGGGTATGTCATGAATCTCAAATACGAGGCCTGCAAAATAAACGATCGTTAGAACAATGTCGGGGGAGCCCCGGTAATGTCCCTCTGATACTTAGGTTAGTCTATGATAGGAGAAGATGAAGAAGATAATCATAGGGAGAGTGGGGAGTATGTGCTTATACCTGCAATATGAAGGACCAATATATATAAATGGGGGCATATTAGTACTATATCAACTTTTATGTTAGACAATGACGGATGTCATTTTCACTAAGTACAGAGGTCTCCGAGAGACCTTGCTACTTAGGCAGTTTTACAGTTACTTAGGGCCAACGTCCAAATTTTGAATATTTTCTGCAGGAGGTCTCTTGGGAGCCCTTAACAATGATATAAACGGATGAAGGTCTCAAGTCTCCAGAGGAAGGTACGGAGGGAGGTCTCCGTTAGATACCTTGATACTTAGAATATTATGTTCTCATAAACTGATCTGTTGGCAGACCTTCATCAAGTGTATACCTAAGGTCTCCCGTAGTGCCCTTCTTCAAGTAACCACATATATAAATAAGGTCTCTCGGCTGCTTTTGAAGATCTCTAGTAATGACCTGTTATAAATATCCCAGAACAATAACTAATGACTAATTAAATAAAATTAGTTAAAAAATATTAATACTAATGTAATAACAATTATATCCTTGACATATATATTAGTTTATAATATTTGTGTGTATGAATAAGTAATTTTGTAATTAACTTTTATAATAATAATTGTTATATTACTTATATAGTTGAATTGAAATAGAATTCTAATAAAAAAAAAATTACAATAAAGAGTTTTATTTATAACTATAACTAGTTAAATAAACTTAGTAGAAAAGCTTAATATTAATTAGAAGAAATATATAGGCCATATAATTAGGAGAAGATACTCTTAATTTAAAACCTTGTAGAAGCATCTATTCGAAAGAAAGGGAAGCAATGTGTGGGACAATTTTCTATTAATTTAATATAATTTAAATTATATAATAGGATATTATAAAATACGACGAACTTGAAATATTTTTTTTATTATTCTGTGATGATTAAAAAGATGCATAAGAAATATAGTTGTATATGGGAATAAAGAATATTTCGGGATACCTAATTAATAGTATAATACAACAAGTTCAATCAAAATAAAACTCAATTAGAAATAAGGACTTTAAATAAATAAATTTATATATTAAAATCAATTATTTATTTTTATAAAAAAAATAATTATTTATGAAAATAAACTTAGAATATGATCGCGTATTTCATAAGTGATTTCATAATTAATTGTGTTTATAATATTTATCGTACCACATAAATGTAGGTAGGTATTTTTAGGGTTTTATAGTGAAGGTAAAAGTATTATGTCTGCTCCCGATGCTCAGGTAAGGGTTTAATGAACTGGACAAGGATTGCAAAACAAGACTGTGTGAGGGCCACGCCAGAGGGGTCTCCAACGTAGGTATTTCGACACTCAAGTCAATATATGAAGATATCTAAAGACATAAGAACAATAGTTGGAGAGACAAGTTATACCAGTTGGTGGAGTACTTATATTTATGTTGGTGGTATCTATATTTACATGTGTATCCTATATCAGATATGAGATCAATGGTGTGCAATGGGCCGCACATATCCGCAGTAACAATGACAGACAATGGTCTAGGCTGACAAAAGTTGCACCACTATCAAAAGGTAGCCGATACAGTGGCAAAGAAGGACGGTTGTCTTGTACTCCAGGTATGAAAGTCTCTGCAATACCTCTGAACTTAGGCAAATTATCGACAATGTTCCTGGGTTGACCTTAGGCTGAAAAGCCCCTGTTGGGGGTTCATTTGGAGCCTTTATTATCGAGGTCTCTAAATTGAGAGCTTTATCATATCTTGAAGGTATCTTAAGTATTCTTAAAATCCACGAATCAATATTAATTATAAAATAATAATATTATTTAAAACTTATTTTATGTATTGATTAAGTCTATGTTTATGGAATATTTAAAGCACCGGTTATTTGATCTGTAAGAATTCTACTACATCCTTTTCAATAATAAGTAATTTAATTGTACATCTATATTTTTATTTTGACTCTAACTTAATAAAATTAGTCGATAATTTTTATACTTATTTTATTCAATTCATTCCATAAAATATTATTCATTAATTTAGAGTATTTTCGACCAACATGAGAAATACCGTGAAGCGTAAAAAGATTATTAGAAGAAAATTACATTACCTTATAAAACTTTAGTGATAGTTAGTATAGGAATTAAAAAACAAAAATCAAAATCAAAAGCTATTTTTTTTTTTTTTTCTTTTTTCCTCAGTTGCACCAATTAGGAAAAGAATTAAATCTTAAGTATAATTCAAAATATGGATATATTAATTAAATAATATTTTTTATTAAAAATATAGAGATGTACAGAGTAAAACAAATGAGTATAAGTTTTGGTTGTATATATTTTATAAGAAATTTATAAGTTGTGGGGGGAGAAGAAACTGAGAAAGAAAGAAACATCGAATAATATGAGAGAAGAAAAATAAATTATAATTTTTGATCTATTAAAAATATGAAAATTTATGAAAAAAAAAATATGAAGCTGTAGTGGATTGTAAGAAAAAAAAATTCTAATTATGAGATTATTAAAAAGTATTGGAATTATTATTCCAATAATTTTCTTTCCTTTTTCTAAGGGAAGAAATATAATGAAAGAATTTATTTGGACATTTAACAATTGGTACGACAAGAGAATTTTTCCTTTTTTTATTTTTATTATAGTATAGATATTGCTAAACATTTTCAAGTAAATTTAATCACTTGTCCTTCCAAACTTAATTTAATAGTCTTGCACACCTTGAGCATACGGTGTCGTATAGTGCGCTGCTAAACAACTCCTTTCCCTCTTTCAGTGGCCTCACCCTCAGAGGTCAGAACGCAGATAAACCCCTCTAAACTCCTCGAGGGAGAAACCCAACGCCCTCATGGCCATTGCCCTCAACACAGCAAGGTATGGATCAATTCACATCAAATACTGATGCCCTAACCTGTTTGTTCTTCTCTTCATTTGGATTTTTATCAGTATAAGTTGCGAATTCGACTGTTTTTGAGTGAGAATTCATAGTATATTCGTCTCTTAAACGGTGAGTTCCTGAAGCTTATCATTCTCTGCGTTCTTGAATATGGCGAAACCCGGAGCATTGCCTTTAGCTTTGAGGATTTCTACGCGGCCCACAAAAATGGCGAGGCAGTTTAACGCTCCAAAGCCACTTTCTCTACCGGTTGGCTGCCATTTAGTTCTTTGGTGCAATAAAAATACCCCAGAAGGATTTCAATTTTTAGGAGCTAGAAATTGTGAGAAAAGTTGTTTCTTGAATTATTCACTATTGGCAGCGAGAAGTTTTTCCAGTTCAATTTCGAAGAAGGTGGATGAAAGAAGCGGAAAGCGCCTTCCTTGGTTAGCTGCGTCTACGGGAAGGGAACAGCGAGGAGTTGGGAAGAATGAGATAAGTAAAGGGGTTAGGTCTTCGTGGGAGGAATCAGCGGAAAAGTTTCTGAAAGGCGGTGCATCCGCTGTGGAAATTAGAGAACGTAAATTTGGGAGTAGGGGGGATGATTTTAGGAATAAAGATAATATTCGTAGTGAAGATGAAGAAGAGGAGGAAGAGGTTGAGGTTGTTAATGATCTGAGATGGTACAAGATAAGGAATAGGTCCGACAACTTTGTGGAGGCAAAATCAGGGTCTGATAGACCGGAGGTCAGGAGATGGAATAAGCAGGAAAGTTGGGGTAGGAAGACATGGAAAGAAGCTAAGGAATCTACAGTTCCAAAAATAGTAGGCGAGGGGATATATGGAGTTGGTCCGGTTTTGGCTGCACTTTCAGCTGGACGAAGAGAATTCTATGCACTGTATGTTCAGGAAGGTTTGGATCTGACTCTGAATAATAAGAAAAAGAAGGACAAGAAAGGTTTCGAGAAAGTTTTAAAGATGGCGGAAAAGATTGGATTGAGCATAAAAGAGGTATCCAAGCATGATTTGAACATGGTTGCTGATAATAGACCTCACCAGGGGTTGGTTCTGGATGCTTCGCCTCTGGAAATGGTTGGTATAAAGGAGTTGGAATGTGTTTCTGTTGAGGGAGAAAAGGGTCCTCTTTGGTTGGCGTTGGATGAGGTTACTGATCCTCAGAACTTGGGGGCAATAATTCGTTCTGCTTACTTCTTTGGAGCTTCTGGAGTGGTGTTGTGTGCTAAGAATTCAGCTCCGTTGAGTGGAGTTGTGAGCAAAGCCAGTGCAGGTTCTCTTGAACTAATGGAGCTTAGGTCTTGCAAGAATATGATGCAGTTCCTGGCATCGTCAGCTGGAAATGGTTGGCGGGTTCTTGGCGCCTCAGTTTCTCCTAGAGCTATTCCTTTGAGTGAGGTTGTGCCTGGTGCTCCGACAATCCTGGTTCTCGGCAGCGAAGGCACTGGTTTGAGACCATTGGTGGAGAGATCTTGCACTGAGTTAATTAAAATTCCTGGAAATTTCCCAGTCAATTTTGTTACGACAGGAGATGAAGACGTGGACACCGTTGAGAATCCAGGTCAAGAGTTCCGGTCCTTCTTGGCCGTGGAGAGCTTGAACGTAAGTGTTGCAGCTGGTGTTCTGCTCAATCACTTGATTGGAAGTAACTATAGCGTCTCTGGTCGTATAGAAGAAAATCAAACAAGCGCAATTGAATGAAATATTCTGGTATCATTAAAACTTGTGTTATGTTATTCCATTACACAGAACTTGTGCTTTTATATGATTTTCCTCTCTCTGTTAAGAGTTTGTGGGATTTTTCATTTCAAGTCAGCAGCTGCCTCAAACTCAAACAGGCATAAACAGAAGTAAAAAAGTTAACTTTTCCTTGTTATGATCACCTGTTGGTATCATCAATCCTTTAGTGTTTTTTTCAAGTAAAACATATTGGTAACAGATGATAACTTGTGGTTTCTTTCAATCAGTTCATTTTGGTTTAAAGGATAGTATTTACCTCTTTATATTCTGAACCTGGTTTCCTCTTTTTCTCTATATTAGAAATACACATTATCAATGAAATTGTCCCACAAAACAATCTGCAGTTTTTCCATCATACTGATCTACAAAATACTGTCCGGATGGGAATATTAAATGTCATTACACTTGATTTTCAGTCAAAGTCCTCTAATAAGAATATCTAAAAGTTAAAGTTCAGTTCAAATTCTGCTCATGATGAAGTTTGATTTGGTCTTTTCTATTGAATATTTGGCTCATTTTGAATGTTATGTACTTAAAGGTGATTGGTTCATATTTATCTTTGTTATTCTAACCAATACTTAATTGTGAAATGTCAAATATCAGAACAATTGACTTGGATATAATATTTTTTGCTTTCCATTTGGAATTTGGAGATTTTGTCATGCAAATTCTGGAGACAAATTTTGGGAACAAGCTCAATGTAGTAATTGGAATATTAGATTTGGCTTTGTTTTTGCTCTCCCCTAAAACAATATTAAAAACTTTCAAAATCTTTTAGAAAACAACACCAAATACTCATCATATGTTTCAGTACACATTTCAAAATTCAAACTCATTTTTTCAAAACAATTTCAGAAAAAGCTTCTAATAAATCTATTTTTGAGAAGCCTGCAACAATTTCACTTGTCAAAATTCGTTCAGTGGACTGATGATTCCTTGCCCGGACGGTGAAGTTGAGGTTCTACAAACAAGAGGTCGTGGGTTCGAGTACTATGAATGTAGGGAGTTGTTTAATTTATATGATGTTTGTATTGTTCCTTTGATTGGTGTTGGTAGATGTGGATATATTATTATACCGTGGACTGAATAGATATTGTTATACTATGCAATGAATATTGTAATAGTAATTGGTCGCTTTAGAAACATTGTTGTACTTTCAAATTAATAGTTCATCGTTCATTATAAAAAAAGAAATTTACATTCAGTGAAGAATTGGATTTTTCTCTTCCTCTTGATCAAAATTCAAGTTCACAAATAGTGTTTTTTCTTTAATGTGCTCAATTTCCATAGTGGTTATAAGTTGTTATGGTTAGTAATGCTGACTGTTTGTTGTCGTGTAATTTTTGATGATTAATATTTGTAATACAACGTCAACGATGTATGAAATAATCCTATAACAAAGAAAGTGTTAACATGAAAATAAAGTTAACCTGTAATGTTTGTCAACCTTAAAAAGAAAAAAAGGTTTAAAGTTGGTTGTGTTATGGTCCCCAAGTTATTCTCAGAAATTCACAAGCTCACTTCAAAATGATCAAAATAATAGTAATAATAATAATAATAATAATAATAAATTATTAATCACGGAATATACGTCTCAATAGTTAACTAATTTATACTAACAATGCTTTTTGCCATATAATATAAAGATAATTACATTTATATCCCTTATTTAGTTAATTACACTTATAATGCTTTTGGGATATAATATAAGGATAATCACATTTATATCTCCTAACCTACTGTCTATTTATGGAAATCACCCATCTTTTTAGATAATTATATATATACCCACCAAAAACGTTGAAATCATTTACACAAACCATTTTTGCTTTTTGAAAGCTTACATATATACCCTTCAGAGCGTCAACAACAATACACAAACTACCAATTATTTTGTGATTTTTGTAATTACACAAAAAATAAAAGTGATTGTATAAATTGACCATAGATCAAGATGTGTAAATATAATCGTCCTTGTAATATATGCAACCCGGCAACTCATTTTGCATAGCAAATCACATAGATAAGTAACTCAAAATCCACTGTTATAACTTTACATGGACAACCAACAGAACTCAACTGAGATTGATAAAAATCCTGCTGATTTGAGGATGGCCGTGTCGAGTCCATCTACACTGTTATTGCTAAGGAAAAGCGCAAAGATGGCCGAGCACAGAGAATATTACTCCTACCTTCTACTTCTCTTACTCTATGTTTAGATATTAGCAAGTAAGGTAAATGAGTACAATGATCAGTCCCCACTTATTTCTAGCCGTTTAGCTAGAAGCCTTAAAGCATTCACAGCCAGGAAGGCAGAATGAGCATGTGTATCTCATCATATCTAGGTGGCCTTGAGGAGAATAGCAAGTAGCAATTTTGAAACCAGGGGAAACGAGGATGCAAGAAATCTGTTTATTCTGGGTTCGAACTACAGTATCAGACCATAGTTTCCTCAACAAAATCAATTTTGAATAGGGCTCTTCTGAAATATCATTCAGTCATATACATAGGTTTCACCCGGTTGCAAATTTGAGACAAGAAAATGCTATAAACGATTATAACTAGTCATGCTCTCATATTTTGGCAAAATAGGAAGTAAAATCCATGATTGAACTACCAAAGTAGAATAGGCCAGAAATTGAGTTTTCAAGTTGCAAGCAAGTCCTAGTTTTGATGCAACCGGTGTTAGAACTCCGAAAATGTTCGAATGCCATAAAATTAATTCAAGAATGTTGGAAGTATATGTTCTCAAAATTTTCATTACGCATCGAAAGGATTGAGCCCAAAGAACATGTTGAGAATTGGCAAATGCAGTCATCATTCCGGATGATGAATGACATTGAATTACTTCACCAGCTCTCCAATGCGAAAGTCCTCAATCATGTCAAAGACGCGGGTAGCATGTTGTGGCCTGTCACAATATGAAATGGATGGCCAAAGTTATGATTCGGCAAACTATCCAAGAACACAGCTAAAGTAGAAAAGAGTTGAAATCTTGAAGTCAGGCAATGGCTAAGGTGACCATATTAGTGGAGCACACAACATTACTATGATCCCACTGTCAATCTACTGATGGCTTCATCCAACTGTGAACACAGACAGTGAAAGGACAGTTGGAGTGAGAAAAACCTACCCGAAAAAGCCTTCAGTAGAATCATCACCAGCATGTGTTAGGATGGCATCACCACCAGGGTGTTCTTCCACATAAGAGGTAACATCGTAAACCTGGAAGCTTAGCAAATCAAGCATTCAGAAACTTCATACAGTGGTTATCACTCTCCAAGGTGAAATTGGAATAACATCTTTTTTATGCAAAAACACATTATATGGGAATATGTCGCAGATTGAATTTTAAAGAAACCTTGTCTTTTATGATGATCCAACAGTCGGTCCGCTTGTTGTGCAATGAAACTTCAGCTTTGGTGTATGCTTTCAATGCCTAAGAAGAAAGTAATCAGAATAATCAGAAACATAGTGGCAAACAGTAGCTATCCGGGAAACTCCATGTGAAGAAAGTCAATAGTTACTAAACCGAATAGTTCAGTAGATCAGCATGTGCCCTGTTTTGACAACAAGAAGAATATCTATAGAATAGAATAAGAGCAATACTAAACCGTGAGAAATTTCAAATTGGTATGGTTCTCAAATTTGGTGCATTAGTGATTCCTAATGTTTCGTTGCATCCATAATGTCTTTTGTAATCTTCTTTAGGCACCCTCTTTTCAACATTTCATGAAGCAGAAATTTTAAATTGAAAAACTGCTCATAAAAGTTTGCACTCACAAGAATAAGGTCCTTTATTGCTTGAAAGAACAGGTCGCATCAACTAAACCTATTGGTTCATCATAAAACAATCCAGGAAATTCTACATATAGCAAAACAGAGTGTTCGTGAACTAGAGAAATTGTATTCCAACTCCATTCCAGAAATCATAGTAATTCAATACTAGGTATACTTGAAAAGTGGAATATATTCAAAAGAGACCTTTACAATGTGAAAACCAATATATTATCATGATGGAACCAAGAAAGCCAAAATCTGGATTTCGTATTCAATCGGTTGACAATGCAGCATAAATCAGTATTTATTTTCTCAATGAAAGCATAACAATTCGAATATCCAAGTTATATGAAGTAGTTTATAATAAACGCAATCCACTATGGCAAACAGTTCCCATCATTCTAGCATGCACTTCCAGTTTATATATGTTGAGTACATGATAATTGAATTAATTGATTGTGAAGAGAAAATTGAAATCTTATAACAAAAGCTCAATCATATTGGGAGAGAAATATATCCTTTTTCGGTCTTTTTTTAACTTTATAAGTAGCAACTTAAACATGTCACTGCAAATTCAACAAAAAAAACGTATTATTTTTCTTTTTTTCTTTATAACTAGCAATATAAACACACCGACGAAGATCCAAACAAACAAAAAAATGACAAGTAATCCTAAATTTCATATTAGTGTTCAAAGGAGAATGGGTATTTGGATCGAGTATGGCAACTTTATAGTACCTTAGGACTAACATGTGACTGCGAAATCTTTCCATGACCTGCATTCCACCAAATTCAATCAATACAACCGAAATAGTAAAAGATCAGACACAAGTGCTGCACTCGTAACATCATTGATCAATGTACGAATAACATAGAAACTAACCAGATTTACGCAGGCGGGGAATTACTATTAGAATGCCCAACAAAAACCCCAAAAGCGATGTCACAACTAATAGATCCATATCCGAGATTCCAGCTTATCTGCTCACAAATTGGAACCAAAACAAAAGAAAAATGAGAAAGGAAAAGCTAAAGCACAATTCAGAAAACCCATAATCCATACAGCAAAATGCATGCCAAAAATAAAAGATATGATAAATTGAAAAGGAAAAGGTGGAGCACAATTCTAAAAACCCATAATCCATACAGCAAAATGCATTCAACAATTGCAAAGAAGAAGACGAATGTTAATATCTCGTTCATCGCGTCACACAGGCATTGAGCGAAGTGTGTTCGTGAGTGAGGGAGAGAGGAAGAGAATGAAATGGGATTGACCTGAGGCGAACAAACAAAAGGTAATTTGAGCACACTGGTTGTACTTGACTTTCCGGCGGCTCCGGTGAGATTTCGACCGGAGAGTAGCTCAGTAGTTTGGAGTGTGACTGATGGGCGGAAGTTACTAGTTCATGTGAATTGGGAGGAACGGCGCCCCACCACCTCCGTTTAAGTCAGTCGAGTTTGAGTCCTATTTTTTTTTAATCCATAATTTCAGGTAAATTACACTTTTGGTCCTAAACTTTTGGTTAAAATTGATTTTTTTCTAAACTTTTGTGAAACACTATTTTAGTCTCTAATCTTTATAAATTATTATAATGTTGGTCTATCGATAAAATTTATAATTAAATATTTTATTAATTTTTTAGTAAAAATTTGGAATTTATATATTTGTAAAAAATGTTTCTGACCAACACTCAGCTATATATAAAATATTATGAACTGATAGCGATCAATCTTTTTAAATTCAAAATTATGATAAAATTTTGTAAGGAAACATCATCGATGAGTTTAGAATTGTTATAAATATTATATTAATTTCTATCAAAAATTTTGAATTTGTATATTTGTTAGAAAGACATTTGTAGTCTTACTTAAGTTATTCTTTTTAGTGATAAATAACAGTTAGTTATAAAAAGATAAATATATGTTCTAACAAAACGGAAAGCTATTTAGTAGTTCTAATTCCTCCCAACTAGTTAGATATATTTGTTATTGTCTAAGTAGTTTAGAGGTATAAGAACTATTAAATTATCTTTCTTATAACTAATATCATTAAAAGATTATTTATGTAGGCGTATGAGTATCTTTTAAAAAGAGGAACAATCACTTAAAAGATTCACACTTTTATCTATAGTGTGTATATATATATATGTGATGGTGTTACGAATCACGAGTTTCAATCACTAAAAAATTGGAGTTGGATGAGGCAAGATTTCTGAGAACAGAAACATTTAGCATCTTATATTGATCGAAAATCATTAGCCCTAAGCTACCAATATTTGTGAAAATAGCACATGACATTCTAGCAATACATGTTACTACCATTGCATTAGAAGCAGCATTTTAGCGTCGCTAACCGTGTCGTTAATGAGTCCCATACATGTTTGCTTACAGATGTTGTGGAAGCATTTGTGGCCATCAGAAGTAGCATTTTAGCATTGCAGACCGTATCATCGATGAATCACGTACATGTTTCCTTACAGATGCGTGGAACCATTAGCAATATTTGATGATTGGTTTCAATCAATTCTCAAAAACAGTAAGTAAAATCAATTACTATTACTATTAGTCTAATTAATTTTATATTTACTAATTATTTATATTTTCTATTACTTTGAGACCAACACAATTATTGATAATACGACATCATTCGAAACTCAAGTGTTGAGCACCTTCAACAATCGACTCTAATTGTTCTTGATGAGGTATGAATCAAACTTCAGTATCATGTTATCAGTGCACGCTATCAATGTAGTTATCATACTATGATCATTACTCAATGAAAGTTCACTTTGGGGGCATATATGATCTCTAATTTACCCAGAATTTAGTCAAATCATGTCAATTACTAACAAAAGAAAACTATCACAAAGCACTAATCCAACTCAAACATTGGACATCATGATACCTTAAACTAACTGTTAATTCTGTTGTACTAAATTATACATACTTCTCGAACATTTCAAAATCCAGCAAGAAGCTGTATAAGCAAAATTGTACATAATTAGGGTCATTACTTGGTGTCTTTCTGAGTGTCTATAGTAGTACTAGTACTTAACAAGCTAGTATTTAACAAGAAGAGGTAATCTAATGACATTTATCTGTGTTCAACTCAATCATATCATCTAAATTGTTTGGCATGTGTGAACTTAATTTACGAAGATATCAAGGAATATTATTAATACATCCTGCATTAAGACAAGCATACACTTGTTTCAAGTTCCCTCTTGATGGGCGAGCGTTGACAGCATACTTGCATATGAAGACTAACCGTTTTCGCAGCTCTAACTTAGTGATTCGTGTATCCTTGAAAGATTTTCCATCATCGAAATGTCCTGTTAAAAGACTTCATGATCAGAGAATAATAGAAATAAGGGTAACTTACTTGACACCCCATCCATTTTGCAAAATTACAGCTACACACTTTGAGAGGTGTTAGTGTAATATTTTTGAGGGAGCGGGTGGTAAACTTGTAATTACAACTATAACATCAAGGGTGTATTTGCAATTTGGCAAAAAACAAGGGGTGTTTGTGTATTTTGGCCTAACTTCAGGGGTTGTCAATGTAATTTATCCTAGAAATAACCAATAAAGAAGGAATTTTATTCAAAATAGAAAAGAAAGCTCGGCCACAGTTAGCTGCTACTACATTTTATAATATAATTCAAGCCTAGAACTGTAGGAGGATTATCGCTAAACAGAATTAATGGCAGCTTCTTTATCAGGCTCATTAGCACATCATATTATTAAAAGTTCAACTTAAAACCTCAAAAACTTGCAGAAAGTAGAAACTGAGCATATATGAAAAATTTTAACTCAGACTTTAGTTCTCACCTTTTTCATCATAAAATGATGTCAAGATTGCCAAACAAATACATATGCTTATATCTTCTCCTGCAAACAGGGCAAACAAAAGAGGATCAGAAAGAGAGACCATCCAACATACTTCAACGCCAACGGAAATTTTCCGGAAAGGAAAGGTTGATTCTGATAGACCTAAAACAAACAAGACAACCTGAAAGCACAAGCAAATGCACATAGGAACAAGTCAATTCTATACCATTGGTTCATCTGTTAGGTGGTAGAAACATGAGGTAGACAACAAAACCCCTCAACCCATAAACATATCCATTGCATCTTCGAAATCTAAGTAATTTTTCAGGTGGATTTGTGGGGGTGGTGGAGAAGGGCAATGGCACTAGTTCCTTTGGAGGGCTGAGGTTGGTGATAGGGCCGAGTGTGGTGTAGATGGATTAAGGGAACAGAAGATAAAATAAAAATTAATGGTGAAAATGGATCGAAACATAAAGAAAAATATTGTTAAAGCCTTAAGGACATTCATGAAATTCCAATGATGCAGAAGGTGTTAAATGCATAATTTTTTTTTCAGTGAGGTACTTCGTAAGAGGGTTATAGTCAGGAGGCAACCATATTTATTCTGTTTTTTAATTGATCAAAACAACAAAAACATCATGTATTTCCAAACATATCCCTAGATAAAAATAATCCAATTTACGAGTGGGGAGTGTATAACAATCAACCAGAAAGCATGGGACACAATATCAAAACATTATGCTTACAAGAATAATAAACTCGGAAAATTGATCTTTTTGGTATAGCATGTTCGACCTAACTTATACTTTTGATCCTTTATTATGGGGGTCTGCCAATTTAGGTACATCATCCATAAATATTGGCTACTTCAATCCAATTTTTGTAGAAATATTCAAAATCTGCCTCAAAAGATTTATGTGCATGGCACATGACAAAGAGTTAAAGATTTTATATTTTGAAGAGAGATTCAACTTGATCTTCACTCATTTGCATGCAAGATAGCCATTGGAGAAAGAATTAGCATATTTTGCTCACATGACATGCCAAGTGAACATTTTTGGATGAAAAATTTCTAAGATAACATATAACCATTCCACTTTCATCTCTCCTTCATCTTTTTTAATGATTTACTACATAAACGGTAACTCAAATTTATTTCATTCTTCCTTTCTCTTTTTGATTGATCAAAGATTGAAAAGAAAAGAAGATAAATTAGGTCAAATCTTTATTCCTTTCTCTTTTCTTTTTTGTTTTTCTCTTCCTCTTTTCATCTATTTCATCTAGTCTCTTCTTCACTTCTTCCTAGATTTCTTTCTTCCCCTATCTCAAAAGGAGGAGGAAAGAAACGAAAAGCAACAGAACCAAATTAACAAGGAAACCCCCAAATCTAATCATGTCTTGGGCAAATTGCTATTTTCCAATAGATCTTGAATCGATAAAAAAATTGCATTGAAAATGCCCATTTTTAAGAGATGATGTACCTAAATTTGCCAGACTCCTATATAAAAGACCCAAGTTAAAGTCAATGTACAAGACCATAAATGCAATTTTCTCCTACTAATGTCATGCTTACCACTGCTGCAGCAAATTAGAAGCCTGCTCCCCTTTCTCAAATGTGCCTTGGCAAAGTTCAGGGCAGAAGGGAGATTCCTTACCAAAGAAAATCGGTCGAATTTGGAATCCTGTTACAAGTTGAGAGAAAACCAAAGGAGGGGCAAAAGCAAAAAAGTAATTACAAATCCATTTATTTTAAACAAATAAGTGTATATAATTAACATCATTCACTCCTCTCACATACCACAATTGGCAAGTGCAAATACATTTCAGGGTTTTGTGCCGAGGCAGGAAATGAATCCATATCACAATTTAATATGCAGTAGTCAGGAGGGACTTCCGCTGCTGCAAAAGAGGACAATATACTAAAAGTTCAAATGAAGCACAGCCAAAAAGAAAACTGATAATGAAACAAATTTGTCAACAGGTTTGGCTCAAATTGGATTTAGAATATTCTGCGCCCAGGCAGTAAATCCAACTTGCTGTGATGTTCTTTTAACAATCTTAAGGAACATAATTTGCAGTATCGATTTTGCCTCCCAAGCAATTACATATGACAGGCCCAAATAGTAAATAGAGCTACTAACAGTGGTTTCTCTCACTTCCAGTACGAAAAGCAACTAAAAGTGCGAGAAAAGCTTCAAAGCATTTTGCCAAGTAACAGGTGACAAATATATGAACATACCATGCTGAGATTTGGCGACAGCAATATTAGTCGAACCCAAAACGGATACGCCACGGTCATCACTTAACTTCTCATCCTCAGCTCCAGTTCCATTATCCAAGTCCAGTGGATCTCCTACAGCAAACCTACTTGTGCTCCCCAGACATTTTGAAGGCCTGACAGACACCTGTGGAGCATATTCACCCCTTTGTGAACGACCAACTCTATCTTTTTCAACAATATTTGCAATCTTTTGATTACACAAGTCAGGACCCGAGCTTATGATATCATAGGCATGTTTCCAGAAAAGATCAGGTGATAAACCTCTGGACCAACTTTCCTCATCATCTCCAGCTCCAGCAATGTAATTCCAACTAAACTCAGAAGTAGTTCGGTGCTGAAAACTACCACTTGAGGATGATGCAGAGATAAGTATGATTGGAGTAAAATCCCAAGAATCATACTCCGGTACTTCATTCAACCAGATAACAGTTTTTTGTGAAATCCATAAAGGTCTTAGAGGTTTTCTCAGAGATAATGCAATAGAGGCAATATCAGCTCCACTGGCCTCCAATTCGTTAGTCCAACCTTCCAAACGGTTTTCAATCATTGCTTTCTCAGTGTCTGAAACCCAGAGGGGAAGATGCAAGGAACAATCCCAACCAGAAGAGTCTTGTCCAGCCGTGTTGAGCTCATTTGAAGTGGCTGGCTCCTGTTGAAGAGCATGGAAGTGAATGATCATGCATGTAGATTTATGAAGCTTTAAAACCCAAAAATAAGATATTCAAAAGGACAAAACAGTGTGGCATACAAAATTAAATATTGGCGCATGCAGCATATTGATTAGAATCGAATGGTGAGGGCTCATCCCAATGCAACATATCTAATAATGACATAGTTGGCTTGAGGATAAATCGACACTAGGAGTTCCAATGAGCCAGCTGCCTCGAGGCTTGCTAGTTTTGCTCAATATATTCAAGGTTCAGCTTAAGTTCATACCAAATTAGATTTGGGTCTGAGATTCAAGCTGCGATCTCAACTGAAGGAAGGCGTATGCAAGGGTACACTCAGGTCAAATAAAGTTCAGGCCCATAATACAGACAGGTATTATAGACTTAGAGAAATGAACACTAGGAACCTTAACATCTATTCAGAAGGAAATAAAAAAGAACTAGTAATTTGCATACGGATTCCCAAGGAAGAGTAATCTTAAGGTTCTATTCTTCTCTTTCTTCTACTTATTAATGACCATGATCAGAAGATATCTCTTAATTGCAACAAATCAAAAGATATCTTTTAATTGCAACAAAGTCTCAAACATGACGTGTTCTTTGTTATATCTTCTGTGTAGGAGTAGAGGTCAAGGTAACAAATAATTTCTTACAAATTGAATGAGGATAGGAGATGAGCATGAGCTAGACTAGAAGCGTGTATCAAGTTCAAACAGAGCTCACACTCTATGGAGGAGAATAGTTTGCATGATGGCAGGACTTGAGAACATAGCTTATAATAAGAGAAGCCACGTCTCAGCAAGCTAAGCTTTGTAAGCCAGCTTGATTGACAATCCGAACCACCTAAAGTTCAGGTGACATAAGAGACATTGAGAAATTGTGCATATGCTTAACTAAGCAAATAATTTACTAAATCCATGCTTTGGTCAATCCACGATAAATCTAAAAAAACATCAAATATTAGTTACTTCCAACTATATAATGTATAAAAAAAAGGTCTTTTCCATTCCACTCAAATAGTTCATGTAAGGACATGCAACAATTATAAGCTCAACATTAAACTCTGAAAGCAACCAAACCAGGAAAGGAAAGTATTCCACTTACATTCACTGGAGCTTCATTTCTTTCACGTCTTGTCCTAAAATTGAAAATCGCTCGATTTAAAACACAGGTCCAAATTGGTATAGTCTTGGACATGCTGTCAGGGAACCTCTTCCCTTTTCTTGTTGAATCAACAATCATACATCCTCCCCTCTGTCCTACCCATCAACAAGCACATAAAACGTCATTACATGTTTCATGTTATCACAACAAACTCAAGGACTAGCCACAAGTACAGAAAAATACACCACGAATTTGCATCCAATGCATATTTCATACTTGGCATCATTCACCTATAATTGTTCTATGATGCTATTGTATGCATGTGCAAGCATTTATGCATTCTATATGTTATCGGATTTCAAATGAATTCTTCCCAATGAGAAAAATATTACATTTAAATGATAAGAAATGTTAGTTTGTGTATCAAGATTCCAAATACTTAGCCAAACCATTTGAGAATATAGCAATGAATCAGAAGTGGAAAAACGAACCATTTATCTGTTTTTGGATGCCATATTCTTCCAAATTGGATTCTTATTCTTTCTCAATTGATGAAACTATGTTATCTATCCAACTGGCCACATATTTTGATTGATAAATCTAACTCCCAAATCACCAAAATACTTTGAAAATTGCAGAATTTGGGTGGAAGGGAACAAGAGGGAGTTCCATTGATTCATGTATCATTATTTGCCACCAATTAATGTAACTTAATGAGATGCAGAATGCTGACAAAATCTCCAATTCCAGCAAATTTTGACAACTCAGGACAAGAAGATTGATGAAAAGATGATGATTGAGAAACGGTCCACGACCGGGACAGATGACAATGACATTCAACCACGTACACTTCCAAAAAAATTATACACATGCCAATTTGAATATCAAACCATTGAAATGACACTCTAATTTGAATAATAGTACAAAGATGGCTACTGAAATCTACCCTAATACTGAAAAAATATGGGCACAAACAATTGTACATATCGGCAAAGAGGGGGAATAAAAAAAGCAAAGAAAATACCAGCTAGGAGGGCGACATGGAGGTTGAGGCGAGAGGTGTTGAAAGATAAATTGTTGGTATGTCCGTCGGTGGACTTGAAGTAGCAATTGAAGTCGAACTTGGTCGAGTACCAGAGGCCGCATCGGAGGTTGGCGAGCAGCGGCAGCTCCGGCCAGAGCTGCCGGATTTCTCCGACGAAGATGGAGTCTTCGTAGATAGAGCGCAAGGAGTTGTAGAGTGTGTTCTCCTTGCGTTTGATGGTCCTCGATATTTTGTATATGCTTTGCCTCTCCTCCCCCATTGCTGCTGAATTGAGAGAGAAGACTGCTGTATGCTGCCGGAACTATTTTCATACATAATGGGGTCTGGGGACTGGATGTTTATATATGATGGGCTTTGGTAAAAATGTAGAATAACGGTCCACTGAATTGGGCCTTATTTTAAAATTTTCATGTGCTATAATAAATTACAACGTATTCTATGGAGATTTGACATCATTATAAATATTTTTTATCTTTTATAAAATTATAAATATCATATAATTTTTGATTAAATTATATTATTTTATGGAGATTTGAAATTATCAACTTTGCAATTGTTGTATTTAAAAAAATTGATAAAAAGATTTAAATGAGGTAGATAAAAAAATCTTGAAAAATTATAAAAAATTTATTGACTTGGTAAAAATAATTATAGAATTTTTAAACATAAGTAATATTATGATTCATAGTCCACAAGTGCATTTTGGTTAGCTCACCACAAAAAATAGATGAAACCTAATGGAGACTAACGGATCGGGTTAGTTGTTAGACGACCGTAATCAAGAGGTATTGGTAATTTCCCAAAGAACGGGGGTATTTATAATTATACCAAACCTCAAGGGAGCCAGTTGTAATTTACCCTTTCCTTTATAATTACAATGTGATCCACTGAGATTTGATGTATTTACACGTAAGCCCACTATGATTTGAAAATTTATATTTAGTACCACTACTTTGTTTTCCTCTAATAAATAGGTCCCTCAATTAGTCAAATTCACAAAATTTGTTGATATTAGCAACAAAATTAAATGAAATCCATATTTACCCTTCAATTGACTTATTACTAACATATTACAGGTCAAATCAATTTTTTTACAAACTCCGTGAGTGATCTTTTTCCAACTTTTGCGTTTGCCATGGCTGTCTCTAAGATTGGAAGTTGTTCCTCTATATGTTATGTTTTTGAGCTTCCGCTACTTTCGTCTCTTTCTCTAGCTTTTTTCTGTCGGTGGAATGATCTCTCAATTATTGGGTCGAATTGTGCAAATTCTCCACCATCGCATCATGTTATAAAGCTTTTAAGGAAAGAAAGAGAAACAAGTGAGATAAGTGAAAGGAAACAAAATTTCAAATTAACTAAGATTAACGAGTTCTAATATTATCTAAAATTAAACTCCCGGCAACGGCGCCAAAAATGTGATTACCAAAAAGTGTATATAATCTACTGGCAAGTGCACTATCTATCAAGTAATATAATAAATATCGCCCCCCACAAGGATTTAATGAAATAATCACCAAGAAACCATGACTAATTCTTAATTATTTGGATGATCGAAAATTGCGAAAAACTACTACTACAAAGAGAAATTACTAAAAATAGCAAACAAATGAATTGGAGAGAATTCAAGTATGGATAAGATGCTAAGTTATAGATCTACCTAATTGATACGATGAGTATCACATTAACAGATTAATCCAACAAATAAATATTTTCATAACCTAAAATTCTTCCTGAATTAATCTAATATACTTGCTCAAGTTATATCCAACCTATTCTTATTAAGAAATTAGTGGATTCCTATTCTTAAAAGTCACCGCTGCTCAACCATTTTCCGTGCATGAAGGGGAAAGGGAATCGGTTTATGCTTTGTAGGGCGTTTATGTATAATACAGTAAGTAATGGGTGAGGATTTTAGGGGGAGATTTTTCCCGACGAGGAATAAGTGATGCAAATCTACTAGAAAAAATATGATTTTTTGTGATGGTTAATTACTAATGTTAAAAAAAAAAAAAAACATGGCAAATACAAATTAATCGTGTCTTTGCAACGGTCATTGATCGTTGATTCTGCAAGTGTGGCCAATACATTAGTCATGGCAAAAATCATGACTAATTTTTTGCTATGACTAAAGACCTTGACAAAAATTTAAATTTTTGCATTGATTTTATTAACTGTGGTTAATAGTATTGGTTTACCTCAGTTCTTGACCCGTAGTCAAGAATAGTTAAGTGATCTCTGCAATTATATCTGATGTTGGTTCTCATGTTAACCATTTCTTCTCTCATTCTATATGTTGCAGTTCTAACTAGGTAGCTTACCTTGATCATAAATTGTAAGTTGAGCTCCAAAGATATCTGCATACTGTATTTACTGTCTTCTTGAATTACAGAGTAAAACACATAGTACACACAGTAAATTTCAGAGTATATACACATAATTTCTTCGCCATAGTCAAGCTATAGGGTAGGAAGAATCCATGGCAATCCCACAAAGCCCTTCTTTAGCAGCAACATCCCTTTCCATCCTTATATACCCCTCCTCTCCCCAACTTGTGCCCCAAGAATTCTTCACCAACCAATACTTAGTACCGTTACTCGTTTTCCCGTACCCGACGGCCGCCACCCCGTGATCAAGATCAGTCCCACAGTCCCCTGTGAACACCCCACTCGAGTAAAACTGGAACGCCATTCCCCCTGCATCAATGGAAACCGACACCGGCTGCTTTGACACGGCCTTAAGCAATGCTTTCTCATTGTTCTCGGGCACTTTTTGGTAGCCCGTTATCTTGGCTGCGACCGGCGATTCGTCTTTCTTGTTGCAGGTTCCATCCGTGGCGCTGTAGGGGTATGTGGATTCAGAGGCAATGCCTTTGTTTGCTATGATGAACTCGAAGGCGTCCTCCATGTATCCACCCTCACAGCCTTGGTCCTGGCTGGTTTTGTCACAGTCTACTATTTCTTGCTCTGAGAGTGAGATTAGTTTGCCTGTTGATATTTGGTTGATCCCTTCTGTTGCTGCTATTGCTGAGAACGCCCAGCAGCTTCCTGTAGTGTGTGAAATAGTATTGAGCGTAGGATTTATAATTACAAGTTATTGGAGTACATCCGCATGTGTGTGCATAATTTAAAATAGGTAAATTTATATTTTTAGTTTTGTAACTTTAGGTCATTAGCATTTTTGATCCTATAACTTACTTCATTTACATATTTAGTCATTTTTTGACGAATTTAGTCCAACACATATCAGATTTGGTCCTTTTTTTAAGCAAATTTAGTCCTGTGTTGACAAATTTGGTCCTGACGACATATAGTTACAGGACCAAAAATTATATTTACTCGAGTGAGAATAGGATCAAAATTGCCAAAACATGACTAAAGTTTTCAAAAAATGATTAAATGTGATCAACACTAAGTTCGTCAACAAAAGGACTAAATGTGTAAGTAGAGTAAGTTACAGAACCAAAAGTGCTAACGGTCTATAGTTACAGGACCAAAAATATAATTTTGCCTTTAAAATAAAATAAACAACTGACGATTAAATGCATTTTTAGTCTCGTAACATAAGTCATTTGGTGTTTTCGTCCTTTAACTTTCTAGAGTAGTAATTTAGTCCTACATCTTTTAAATTTTTACAATTTCAATCCTTTTGTTCGCCGGAGTTTACCTCCACATGTAAGAAGGGTGAATTCTAAATAAAAGAACTAAAATCGCGAAAATTTAAAAAATGCTACTCTAAAAGTTAAAAGATAAAAATACTGATAAAAATGGGTCAATAGAAACAAAAGTCCCAATTTTAAAAATGTCACTTGAGAGGCGCATGCAATTTTCCGCTGAGAATGGTGAACTCTGGCAAAAAAAAGGACTAAAATCACGAAAATAAAAAAGATATAAGACCAAACTGCTAACCTAGAAAGTTAAATAACAAAAATGTCATATAACCTAATTTATGGGACAAAAAATTCATTTAAGCCCAACAACTGATAAATTTTTTAAACTTTTTTTAATAGGAGTTGAGAATATAACCAAGCATTAATAACTTACCACATTGGCCTTGATCTTTAATAGGAGTGACAGCCCCTTTCTTCCTCCAGTCCATGCTAGATGGAAAAGCACTCACATTTTCATACTTAAATGATATAACTTTAGACAGCTTCTGCACCTTAAAAAGCCCATTCCGGGCAGCCTTAAACTCCTCATTAGTTTGATCTGCAAATGCATTAATCCCAAGTCTGTACGGTCGAGTCCCGGCCTCATTAAATGCCTCGATGAACTCCACATTATCCTTAAAGATCTTGAAACGCATTGCCTTTTCCTCGTCGTTCTTGTAAATGCGCCCATAACGCTCCATCCACTCCTCGTGTCTCTCTAACATGGACAACCGTTCAGGAACTAGACGGGACGTGGTTTGATAGGCCCATAATGCTAGGATTAGGACAGTGAAAATTGAAATCTTGGCCATTGAGGGAGCCATTGTTTGTGAATTGGTGACTTAGTGTGATATGTTTTGGGCTTGAGCTCTTAAGCTTTGATGGCATAGGTATTTATAGAAGATAGAAGACTGGGAATTATTAGAATTATTTACGTTTTAAAACAGTTTAATAATTAAGTTTCCAATTTGCCGGGGAGATTAAGGTGATAAGACTAGTTAAAGAAGTCCGTAAACGGTGCTCACGATGTTGGCTACAACGTTGTTTGTGTTATTTAGGACAAAAGTTCTGCTCATTAACAAGCACGTTTAAGTTCTTAGGCCTCTTGAAAGAATTTCATTTCAATTATCGGACATTATTGGTTTCTACAATATATATGTATATATATATATATATATATAATTCACGAGCTTTTTTTCTTCTAGTCGTTAGATATTACAGAAGAGGACAACCAATATAACAAACTTCTACGAAGGTAATTATATATTTTTTTTTTCTATTGTGGAATATCTGATCTGAATCATAGTTATAGAAGGGTAACATCCACTAGAAAAAAAAATAATATTAGCTACATTTATAATAATTATGGCCAAAAATTGTGGTAAATAACTATTATTAATTAAATAAAAATTGATGCAAAAACTAGTTTTTTCACCATGAAAAACTTATTTGCCACGGCTTTTAGCTGTGGTAAAAACATTCGCCATGACTTTTAGCCATGACAAATATTTTAACCACCCTCACAAAAACTACGACCGACAACCGTTGTGTGGCCGTGATCAATAACTATTTGCTACAATTATTTAGTATTAACCATAATTAAATATCATATTTTTTATAGTACTCGTTGTTGCAATTCTATAAATATGCAAAGTGAACAAGAACTAGTTTGAACAGTCAAATCTATATGCAAGTGAATTCATAAGCTCTTAATATTAGAAAGGGTAAATTACATCTATCTTTTTTTAGGTTTGGTATAATTATAAATACCCCTTATTGTTTGAAAAATTATAAATATCCCCTGAGGTTTGTAACCATCTAAAAAATAACCCATTTTCATCCATTTTTGCGGGTGAACTGACCAAAATGCCTTTATTCATTTTATTTAATTTTTAAAAAATTTGAATTTTTGAACTACAATGCACATGGAGAAGTTCTTAAGGTTTTTTACACAGAGGAGTTAATAATGCAATTTGTCTCGGCTAATTTTTTTGTAATTTAATTAAAAATCAAGAGCAAAATGGTCAATTTCAGACCTTTGATTGAAAATTAATCGTAATGAACACTAATATGGATTTTAGTATAGTCAGACAATTTGGGCCCACAGCAATGGGCCGATGATTCGAATTGAGGCCCATCAAGCCTAGGCCCCCTTGTAGGCCCAACCCAGTATAACTCGTAAGGACAAAAATCAGCAGAAAAAGGTGAATGAGCGACACATGACCACATCACGGACAAGATAGGTGGTGCCCATACACTGGCCGTGGAATATAAAAATCCTCATTTATCAAAGTCAATGTATCAAATCTTATCCAATTGTTTATCTTTTTAGTCTGATTTTTACACCATAGCACCTATTCTGACTTGATCGTCGGATTACATTAAGCATTCGTATGTTGTATAATTTTTAGGGCTAAAATGGTCACTTAATCATATATTTTACAAAATTTTGTAGCCCATAAATCATTTTATAGAGCATTATTCTTAGGTTAGGGCCATGGGATAAATATTCTGGCATATATTGACTTTGTTGGATGTCGCATAAAATGGACGAAATATGAGTACAAGTTTAAGTTTAATTAGTGGAATAAAATATATATAATAATATATGTATAATAATTGATTGTATCCATAATATTAGTTAACTTTGCCATTTTCTTGAGGTTATGTGAATCACTCCAACATTTTAAAGGTTCAAGAACATTGCCCTATTTCTTAAGAGGCTTAAATATATTTTTTGTACTCTCATTTTGTCACTTTAGTACTTTTTTTTTTTTTTTTTAGAGTTGCAAAATAATTCTATAATTTTTTTATATTTTATAATTTTGATCCTTCCTGTACCAGATTCTGCAAAAATTATGGAATAAATCATGTGCCTCTCGCGATTTTGACATTATCATCCTTATCTTTCCAGAGGTTGCAAAAGAGTCATGTAAATTTTTGGTATTTCACAATTTTGATTCTTCTGGTGTCGGATTTTGTAAAAGTTGACGGAATAAATTATATGCCACATCATTTTTTTTAATTTTTCGTCCATGTTGAAAAAAATGAACCATCAGAATAAAGCCCCAATTAAAATGAACCATATGAGGGGCAAATAATTTATTACAACGACTTTTACTAAAATCCAACACCAGAAGAACAAAAATTACGGAATGTCAAAAAGTTATAAGATTCTTTTACAGCTCCTAAATAAATAAAAATATTAAAATGTCAAAATTATTCAAAAATATATTTAAGCCTTGTTAACACCATACTCCAAATTATTAAAACTTCAAGTCTAATAAGAGTATTTAGGGAAATGTCATTTTAGTTCCAGAAAATAGGGCAGGTGTCATTTTCTGTATCAAGGTTAACAAAATAGCCACCTTTGGTAAGTTAACTTTTCACTAAAAAAAAAAAAATTAGTCATACCTTTAAAAAAAATACACGATAGGGTCACCAGAAAGTTATGTGGCTGTTAAATGACCACTTTAGAGGGAAAAAAGGAGATTTGATTTCCATTTTCCCATGTAATATTTAAAATGTTTACAAAATCCATGCCTAACTAAAACGTAAAAATTAATTTTGTATATTTTTCATCTATATTAATATAAAAATAAAAAAAATAAAAAAAAACTTTCCTCTATAATCACAAATGGTGGTTATTGACACTGTCACACTAATTTTTAAATGACAATTGCACCCCTGATTAGATTATTTTAAAATTAATTATTAATTACTTTTTATTTTACAAAAGTCACTCCACGTCATTTTAACACCATTACACTAATTCTTTTGTTATGTGGATAATACCTAAGTTGATTTTTTTTTTTTTTTGTGAAATGTGTTTTTTTGGTTTATATATTTTGTTCTTATTTATAATATATTTTAAAATATAAAAAATTATTTATTATATGCATGCAGAGACAACCTACCACAACGACTAATATTAATTAAAACAATTCCTCCGAGGTGTGGAACATGTGGCTATCGAGCCCTCTTATGCGTAGGTTAGCTGCCACACAAGGCTTCTGGGTCTGGCCTGGATCTTTGGATGAGCTTGCTATCAAGTTGGGCTCCTTGGGCTTGAGGTGGCCTAGGGGACCTAACCTGCTGGGCTGCTTCCAGTCTTGGGCCACTTAGGTTTTCATTTTTTAGGGGTATCATTTAGAGCCACATTATTAGAGTAGATGCCTCTAGCGAGAATAGGGACCAGAAATCTCCACTAAGACCCCTCCTATCGAGGAGAGAGGTAATTTCCCTCTTTGATGATGTGACCTTTCATTACTAGGCCACATGTACGCAATGGTCTGCGTTGCCATGATGGCGCGTAGGTGCGGGGTTCTAGGTCATGCCACGAACGGGTATTAGTAACCTCCTACTCCATGTACTCGTACCTGACAATAGTAGTTTGCCTTATTTTCTTGAGAGAAAAAGGGCTCAATGCCCTAACTTCTTGCATTCTTCCTTCTACAACTATTGTTTTCTCTTTCTTTAGCGTTCTTGACGGTTTCTTGGGTGTTTTTTGACCGTTTTCCCCTTTATTAGTCCCTTCCACCTTCTTATCCTTTTAAGTATTTTTATATGCCTTAGTTCATCTTCTTACTCGTCATCCTTTTTTTCCAAGCTTTGCATAATTTTGATGGCATCCTTAAACAAGTGTGTGTGATTCATAGGCGAGCATCATATTGCTTAAGCCAATGATCCCACCTAGGTGGCCTCGAGGGAACTAGACCATGACCCCTCGTCCTCTCGATTGCCTTGGCGGTGGAGCCTCCTTATTGAGGGGCTACATCACCGCTTAATAGATGAATCCTCTGAGGAAGAGGAGGAGGAGGAGAGAGGGAGAGGCCTCATCCAAAGAGAAGGAGGATATAGGGGAGAGGGGTTTCGTACCCGAGGGAGAGGCACAATTTCCCTTGGCTAAGGCTATAGTGGCCCAGGATGCCAACTCAGTGTACGTGGAGCGACACCCGTCCACTATCCGGGAGTTGGGCACTCTTCTATTTTCAGAGGAGTTTGGTATTCCGCCTTCGTTTTCCATCCTTATTCCCAACCTTTAGAGCCTCTCAAACCATCCTCCTCATAACAATTTATGTTTTTACACTGCCCAATTGTTCAGGGCTTTGCTTTCTCATACTTGTTTTTTATTTCGAGGTTACCTGTCCTTTAGGGATGCCCTTGAATCAACTTACTCCTAACTCTTTCTACCTAATAGCCGGTTATGCCATCGTTTCAAAATATCATGGAGTGGAACCTTCTGGGAGGAGTTTCCACTCCTTTTTTTTCAATTAAAAAAAATGAGAACCTAGTCTTTTGCACTTTTGTCCCCAACATGGGGGGTATGTTTCTTGCTTGCTCCCAACCCTTCTAAGAATTGGAAAGGGAGGTATTTCATTATGGTGCCCCTCGTTTAATGGGATTTTCCCCATAGGTGGTTGGTGGATCTTTTCCCGACTAAGATTATTTCCATGCATCATAGGTACTCTAACTTGAATGCCCTCTTCGATATGCTGAAACCCAGACCCTTACGATTGTAAAGGGCTGATCCACGAGGGGCTCCTATCCTATTACCGTCTGAGCTTGTTGGAGTTCCTCTTAGAGGAGCCTCTGGGAATTATCCTAATTTCATCTACAGTTAATTTGCATTTTTAACCTTTTGGTCATGTTCTGACATGGTTTTTCTTTTATGTTTCTGCACGTGGTGATGATGTTCAAGAACCTTCGGAAGAGCTTTCTTGTTAGACCTGAAGACGAGTCTAGGAGACATCCTTGACCCCGACAAGGAGGCCCCCTAGCAGCCAGGTTAGGAGGATCCTCCCGTGAACTTAGGTAGTTACTTCGCTCGTCTTCTTACTCTTTTTTCAAATATAATCAAACTAATGAATAGTATCGCACGAGGGCTCATTCTAGAGAACGAGTTGGAAAACGTCTTTGAGACTGTGATGGAGGAGGTGCGGGCCACTCCCCCAGTTACTTCTACTACTGCCATAGAGATGGATCTCCCTGAGGAGTTTGTCGAAGAGTCCACAAATGAGCTATTCCCCCCACCCCCATCCAGAAAGAGTCCCCAAAGGAGAAGATGACCCCCCCCAAGAGGAGTAAGACTTAATAAACCCCCTCTTTTTTTAGAGAGAAACAGAGTGATATAAACAATTTCTTTCTTACGGCCTACTGTTAAGGATGGATTATAGGCAGTTTATGGTCGTTTGGAACAACTTTACTTTTCTTATATTTTTTCCTACTTTGACAAATTATTTCTCCTCCCCGATCGTTTGGCTGGTAAGGCCTTTTATGAAATCCATTGTTTCCCCTTATGTTCATGTTGGATTTTGATTAGGCCTTGTCGCCCTCATGTGATGCTTTACTATTTACTTGTTTGTTTGTTTTCTTCCTGACCCATAGAGATTTCTTCCTAAGGTAGGCTCAAGGACGAATACCTGCCCTTGGTTTTATTTAGAAAAAAAAGGGTAAGTATGTCAAAAGATATGTTAAGGACCTTTTGCCAAGAGACGGGGCCTATGAGCAAAAATTTTAGTCTTAAGGAGGTGCCTACAAGAAGCATAACTGGGATGCTCGCGAAGGGCATGGCTTATCCCAAGAGGATGCCTGCTAGGGGAGCAAGCGTTATTCAGAGAAAGTGTCTACCAGGAACAGTGCTTATTTAGGAGTATGGTTGTTCAAAGCAGGCTTATTCTAAAGAGTGCCTGTTACGAGCAAGATTTATTTTAGGATTAAGCCTACTCAAAGCAATGCTTATTCTGAGAGAGTGTCTGCTATAATTAAGGTTTAATTTAGGAAAATGCATGCTCAGAGTATGGCTTCTTTTAGGAGGATGCCTATGGGGAGTAGCGCTTATTTAGTCATAGAATTGCTTTAAGGTTGTGAATATTCAAAGGTCGGTATAACTTCCGCCCTTCAAGGTCTTCAATTCATAGGCTCCATGTCCCAAGAATCCCCTTATTTATAAGGGCCTTCCTAGTTAGGATCAAGCTTCCCTACTGGCTTTAATGCGTCGACTCGCCAGAGGACTAGGTCTCCTACTTGGAGGTCCCGGGACTCTACTCGTTTATTGTAAGAATTGATCACTAAACTTTTGTAGTATTGTATAAAGAGGAAAGCCTTTTCCCGAACCTCCTCGATGAAGTCTAGGCTCTGTCTGAGAAGGCAAGTGTTATCCAAATTTTTGCTGGGATGACTGCACCAGTCCCATACACTAGAGTAAAGGGACTTTCTCCGGTGGAGGCTCTGGGGGTTGTACAATAAGCCCAAAGTACATTGGATAATTTTTCAACCCAAATTCCTCCTGCCCGATCTAGTCTCCTTTTAATTTCTTGTACTATGATTCAGTTGGTGACTTATACTTGCCCATTAGCCTGGGGATGGCCCATAAATGTGAACTTTTGTTTGAGGTGGGGCCCTTTGCATCAATCCTGAATTTTATGGCTTTGGAATTGTCGGTAATTATCCGATCAATTCTCGGGATAGACCAAACGACATATGATGTTCTTGCAAAGAACCTTATGACTTATCCCTCATTGATACGAGTGAGGGGCTCCACTTCGACTAACTTGGTGAAGTGGTCTCTGACTACTAGGAGGGATTTTCTCTTGCCCGGGGCTAAGGGGAACGACCCTATGTCTATTCCCGTTAGGAGAAGGACAAGGGGCGAATAGAGTTGCGAGCGATTTTAGACAGATAGTCTGCTTAAGTTTTCTTCTTGGGATATCTGTTGGAGTTGGAAGCTCTTGAGCCTGACTTCAGCTCCTCGATCCTATAAAGGTATTGTACTATGCTGGCCTTCTTGGCCTCATATTCGCCCTCGATTTGCTTCATTTTTAACTGTGAATCGAAATAAGTTGTGAGGTGCTTGACTCCGGCTTCCTAGGCCATCTTCATGCCCAATGACTTCATATTTTTGCCTCATTATTTGAGGTTTTGAAGTCGAATATTATGGATAATTCAAGATCATCCACTTCTGGGTAAGTTAGAATGATCTTAGCCCCACTTCCGTGGAGGGTACCTAGCCATCCACATGAAGCAGCCACACTTCTTTGCAGTGAGTGGGGGTTGTCATCTCAGACACAAAGTCTGCTAGGGCACAAGCCTTAATGGTTGTTTGTGGGAGGTAGGAAATGTCATATTCACTTAGTTTAATGGATCATTTGACCAGCCTCCTCGAGGTATCTGGTTTCCCCAATATTTGCTTTAGGGGGTGGTTTGTCTGTACCCCTATGGGTGAGAAATGAAATATGGCCACACTCTATGGGCTAAGATGACCAAAGCAAAAACTACATTCTTAATGTCTGAGTATTAGCTCTCGGCTCTGTTGAATACCTTGCTCACATATTATACGGAGGTTTGAGCCTCATTTTCCTCTCGATGAGGACGTAAGTGATTGGCATGAGGGGTAATAGAAAGATATAGGTAAAGGATGTCCCTTGGGATCGACATTACCACCAAAGGAAATGTTCCTTCAGAACGAAAGGACACCAATTTAGTTAATCTAAATTTTCTTTAATTATATATAGTAAATTTATTTTCACATATATTCTATTTTATCATGTATGATGTACCATATTATATATATATATATATATAACTTACGTGGATTGCCATGCATATTGCATGAATTTGCAGATTGACAAAGCCTCAATGTTGGAAGAAGTAATAGAGTACATGAGACAACTACAAGCTCAAGTACTAACGATGGGGAGGATGAAGATGTCATCCATGATGTTGCCACTAGCCATGCAACAACAACTTTCAGATGTCTATGATGCCTCACGTGGGAATGAGCATTGGCATGGGGATGGGGATGTGAGTCGTGACATGAACGCTATAAGCCAGCTGGGCGGAGTGCCGTCTGTTATTCCGCCCACCGCCCCCTTGATGCCCGTGCCCTTATGGGATAAACCAGGGATCGTTTGCCAGCGTCGATGGGTTCACCATTCCCAAACCCTTTTATCCACATTTCTTGCATGCCAATCCCAAGTTTTATTATACAATTACCATTATTACCTTTAGCCACATTAAACTTTTTTCTTTTATATACACATAAAATGAAATATATATTACCCTCACTGAAGCCAACTATGATCTATGGTCCCAAATAATGGAAATGTCGATTGTTGATCCTAAGAAGTTAGAGTTTATTATTGGTGAAAAAGATCCTCCAACTCCCACAGACATCTCTTACACAAAATGGTTTGCCGAAAATCAAAAGGTGAAAGGATGGCTACTAACATCAACGTCGCCTGAGATTGTGAAGCACTATATTTGATTGCGCACTGCAGATGAAATTTGGAGTTCTTTTGCCTAAGCTTTCTATGACGGAACAGATGAATCACAACTCTTTGCTTTGAATTAGCGGGCCTTCTAAACAGGTTGGTCATCCTTTATCCACTTACTACAGTGTTCTTATTGAAAATTTTCAAGAGTTGGATCGTCTTTATAAGATTTAAATGAAAAGATCCCAATGATGTTATTGCATATAAAAATATGTTGAACGATTACGGGTGCACATATTTCTAAATGGACTAAATTTAGAGTTTGAACAAATTCAGGGAGAAATCCTTAGAAAGGATCACAAACTGGACCCTGAAGAAACTTATGTGTATGTATGTCGTGATTATATTGGAAGAACAACACTCAATGGTGAATCTAATAGTCTTGAACCATCCCCTATGATTGCACATCGAACCAAATCCAAACAACCAAATCAAAAATAAGATCGAGCACCTAGAACAATTAATTATATTGATGATCAATTACAAAACCATAACAATCACATTGGACGTTTTTGTACTAATTGTGGACAATTTGGACATACTAAGGGTTTGTTTGGTTCAAATGAGAGGAAATGGGAAGTGAAAGGGGGAAGGGGAGGGGAGGGAAAGAAGAACAGTTTTGCTTCAAGTTGTTTGGTATGATTGGAAGTGGAGTAAATCTCAAATACTTCTCCTTGTTTGGTACCAGAAATACATATTGAGAAGAAAAGACTAATTTCTGTAATTTTACTGTTTAACCCTTTCTCTTCATTTTGTATTAGAAATAAACAAGTTAATATTATACTAATATAATGATAGTATATCAAATATTTAAAAACCTTATTAATAAAAATATTTATCAAACACGAACAATAATAAAACCCAACTTTTCAACAACCTAGATTCACGTTTTTTTTTCTTGTTTTGTTGAGTGAAATCTTGACAAAAGTGACTGCAGCAGGCGGTGGGACAAAACTTATTAGTTTATGAACAACTTTGGTTCATGGAATAATCTAGTGCCAGCGGCAGGAAGAGGGAACAAGATTGGAGGAAATGATTATTTCAATCAAGATTGATAGCAAATTAACAATAAACAATTATGAAAAACCAATTGAAAGTATGTTTACTTAATTGTTGACTTCAACGTAGTAGTTTTCTAACAATTTGATTATCTTTTCTCTGACAATTATGCATGTTATTATTAGTGAGAAGGAGAAAAGAATTGGAGGGAAATATATATATATATATGTATATATATGGGCAATAGAGTAAATAAAAAAAATATATACTTTTTTTTTGTCTTTTTGGCCTTATACTTTCACTTTTCCGCCCAATTTTGTACGGAAATAAAAATTGGACTATGTAGGAGTTTCATATACATCCAGTTTCACTTCCCCTTCATCTCTTTCCCCAAACCAAATACTAAATTTTTTCTTATACATCCACTTTTACTTCCACTCCTCTTATACTTCTACTTTTCGCTCCAACCAAATGTACCCTAAATCCGAAGTGGTGGGATCCTATTAAGGCCCCTTACAAACAAAATTCCAAATCACATCGCCATATTGTTGTTGCTATCATAGAACCATAAGATAAAGCTCCTGATGAATCAAGTCATGAAGCTTCTACTGTTGTAACTAAACCATTTGGTGCTGGTAAGGTTTTTCAAACTTCTACTTGTACTAGTAATAGTTCGGGGATAATTGATTCTAATGCGAGTGATTATATGAACTTTGATTTTAATCATGTTGAGTCCTCAAAACTCTCCAAAGAACGTATGGTGTCAATTGCCATCTTATTGGGGTTGTACATGCTTCTTTATTTGATGCTCACATGCCTACTAGTTATTAGGGAGAAGCAATCACTGTTGCAACCTACCTCTTGCAAAGTACCTTTACAAGTGTATGAAGTTATTTGGGTACAAGCAAAGTAATTTCGATCACACTATTTTCTTGAAACATAATAAAGAAAAGATTAGTGCTCTTATTGTTTATGTTGACGATATGATAGTGAGTGGAATGATCCTTAAGAAATGATGGCATTGCAAGAGCATCTTGCTATTGAGTTGAAATGAAAGACCTCGATGGGATAAAGTACTTTCTTGGAATTGAATTATTGAGATCAGATAGACATATTTTTCTATCACAACAAAAATAAACTTTGGATCTATTAAATGAGATTGGTATGACAACATGCAAACCTGTGTTAGTACCCCTATGGAAGAAAATCTGAAATTGGGTGTTCATCAAAATCAAGTTGTTGATAGAGGACGCTATCAAAGACTTGTAGGAAAGACTAATGTACCTTGCACATACTCAACTTGATTGACTTATGCAATAAGTGTTGTGAACCAGTTCATGCATTCCCCAAATGAAGAACATATGGTTGTTGGTATTTGTATCTTCTGCTACTTGAAATCAACATTGAAAAAGGAATTATGTATGTGAAAGGTGAATTGGATATAAAAGGATATATGGATGCTGATGTTGGAATGATCATTCACGAGCTGATCCAGCAGCCTGAGGAAGATGATGCCGCGTCAGCCGTCCAGCTCAAACACACTCATGACTTGGCCTGCCATTTGGATGTTGGATGATGTTGTCGCATTTTAGCAGTTTTATAGAAGCGTTTTCACGCTTTCTTCTTCCTTTACAAGTTTGTTCAGTCAGTTAAGCTGACTCAATTATTCTTTCTCTTATTGGTCCATGTAGGCGTTGGTTGTTACAGAGTTAGTTAGCTTAGGCGGGAACTTTGTGTATTTAAAGCCTTGCACTATGGTTTTCTGCAGATACAGGAAACAACAAAATTCTGAAAGCTATGGCGTTCTTCACTCTCTCTGCACTATTTTTCGTTTGTCACATTTTTCATCGATTGAGCTAGTTCTATTGATGATAGACGATCTACATTCGGGTATTTCACATTTATAGGCGAAAATTTAGTTACTTGGAGAAATAAAGAACAAAAAGTAGTAGCCAGATCTAGTGCTGAAACTGAATACAGGGGAAAGGCTAAGGCAATATGTGAATTACTATGGATTAGAAATTCGATACAAGAGTTGAATGTTAAGTAAGACAAATCCATGAAGTTATATTATGATAATAAGGAACATGTGATATTGCACATAATCCTATTAAACATGATCGAACCAAACATGTTGAAATCGATAGGCATTTCATCAAAGAAAAATTAGAGGCAAAAGTCATTGAAGTTCCTCATGTGTTCGTACTGAAGATCAGCTTGCAAATATAGTCATCTATAGATAGATTATGTTGTATATATTCTCTTTCTTTTGCTTGGAGGAAAGCTGTAGCGAATGAAATCTTTTCATCAAACGTATTCTTAGTTCATAACTGAATGCACACGGACCACATGACTTAATTCACCAAGCAAGGCATCACTTCAGGCTTATTGCCGATTCGACTCCAATCACATCCACAATCGATCACATATAATGATCAGGGGAAATAGCATTTTTTATTCCATAACTTAGGCTCTTTTCACTTTTGGTACCATCCGTCACGGGATTAGCACTTTTGGTCCCGTAACTTACAAAAATAAGCAATTTTCGTCCTCCGCCATTTTTCCGTTAGTTTTTTAATGAAAATGGCCATAAGGCCGTTAACTTTTTCAAATTGAAGAAAAATTTGGCGCCCTTTATGCTTGGTATCATTTTTGGGGGGAATATAACTACTATTGAGAGCTAAAATAAAAAATTGAAAGAAATTAGAGCAAATAAAGGTGATTTCTATCCTCTCTCACAAAAAAAAAAAAAATCTTTCTTTTAATTTTATTTGTGTTGCAATTTATCATTTTCTACGGACTCTAATATTAGAACAAGTGCTGATCCACCAAAAATTCAAGTAACCCAATGTAAGTATATAAATTACATAAATTGCATAAATTACAAAAAATTAATTACATAAATTGCATAGATTACAAAAATTCAATTACATAAATTGCATAAATATTTACTTGAATATTTACATAAATCAAGTACATATTCAATTACAAGAGCTTGAATCTTTGTAATTTATGCAATTTATATAATTTATGTGGTTACATTGGATTACTTGAATTTTTTATGGGTCAACACTTATTCTAATATTTACAGAGTTCGTAGAATATGATAAATTGCAGCACCAATGAAATTAAAGAAGGAAAGATTGTATTTTGTGAGAGAGGATAAAAATCACCTCTATTTGTCCTAATCTCCTTCAATTTTTTATTTTAGCTCTCAATAGTAGTTATATTCCCGCCAAATATAATACCAAGCACAAAGACCGCCAATTTTTTCTTTAATTGGAAAAAGTTAACAGCCAGATGGCCATCTCCGTTAAAAAACTAACGGAAAAATAGGGGATGACAAAAATTGCTAATTTTTGTAAGTTACGGGACTAAAAGTGCGAATCCCATAACAAATGGTACTAAAAATGAAAAAAAACCTAAGTTATGGGACTAAAAATGCTATTTCCCCTAATGATCAAATAATTTCAACTCAACATTCAACTATTGATAATAATAACAATAACAATTTGTAAATCGTGACATTTTCATGCAAATGAAATCTTTCCTTGATTCACTGCCCAACATATAGAAGCACAATAGTAATAAGCACTATTCAATAGAAACCGAGTAAGATGATGTTGAACAACAAATCAATCCTCCTATGACTTTGCGGATTTCGCTGCATTCTTGAGGACTCCAGAGGAAACAGATGAAGCAGGGTTGATGGCTTTTCTTATCTTGAAAACATTCCAAGCAGTTCCGGCACAATGCCCTGCCGTCGCCATCGCGTCTTCTGTCGCCTCTCCCGCACTCTCTCCAAACCTGTACTTTCATCACTTATTTGCTTTACAACCTTCTCTTGCACAACGTCTCACTTCGTTTAAATTACGAATATTTTGTCATTGTTTGAGAAATTATAAATACTTATTCAAATGAAAAATAGTTATACAACACCTAAACGGCGAGGTGGAAATTACTAATTTACTTTTACTGATTTCTGTTTAATTAAAAAAAAAAGTTTGAACAAATATATATGAACTTGAGGGTGGGTAAAGTAATAATACATAGAGCATAATATTAGTCAATAAAAGTATTTTAAAAAACTATAAAGAAATATATAAAATTACAATTCATGATCCAAAAGACATTTTGATCTGTTCATCAAAATGGATGAAATTGTAATGGAATCTAACAAAAATGGACTTATTGTTAGATGTATATTACAAAATTAGAGGGAGAATTTATAATTTTTTTAACAACGAGATGATATTTTGTAATCAAACAAAATTTATTAAGGTTTAGGATGTCCATTTCTTTGTCGTCTTTTTAAAGCATGTCAATCAGCTCATTGGAATGCGAGTGTTTTCAATAACCAATGTCGTAGGTTCAAATCCATGATTTTTTCTTTGTAGATCAAATTAGATCACTGGTGAATGGATTCATTGACTTGTGCAACAATTACAATTTGACTTAATTTCCCATGGATCAATGAAAGGGTTGGATGCACTTGGCCACTTTACAAGAATAATTGCAGGCAACAAAAACCCTAAAAAAGCCACCAAAAAAAAAAAAAGGTTGAATTTCAACTATCTTTTCTAAAGTTTGACATAATTACGAATACATTCTGATTTTTTTAAAAATTACAAATACCCTCCTAAAATTTGTAATCTTCTAACAAATAATCCAATATCCATCCATTTTAATGGGTAAAGTTGACCAAAATGCCCTTATGCAAACTGAATTAGTTTTTAAATTTTCTGAATTGTTTTGGACTAAAATGCGCATGAAGTGGTTTCTTACAGTTTTTACACAGGGAAGTAATATTGTAATTTGTCTCGGCTAATTTTTTAAAATTTCAAAAAAAAAAAAAAAGAAACAAACGGACAATTTCAGGTCTTTGGTTAAAAATTACAAACCTTAGGGGCTATTTGTAATTTTTCAAATAATGAGGGATATCCGTAATTATGACAAACCTCTGAAATAAGCTTTTTTTTTTTTTTTTAAAAAAATAGTTTAGGATTACGTTGTCATTTTTCTTTTGTTCATTTTCATTTAGAGAGGTCATGTACCTATTAGTGTTTTGGGAAAATTCCAAGCAACCCCTGTGATGTTGCAAATGTGTATATTATCCCCCTATGAAAAATAAAATAACAATTCACTTCCCTTTGTCTTTTAAAATGGATCCATTTTAAAAAGTACAAGGAAGTAAATTGCTATTTCTTTTTTTTCATTTGGGATAATTCACTCATTTGCAATATCATAGGGAAGTAATTACATTAAGCCTAGTGTTTTTCACAAATGGTAAAATACAATTAACCTATTACATGAATGAGGAGGCATGAAAATTGCATTTTTAGTCATGTTGACAATTTTAGTGCTATTTAAATTAATTTGGGCAATTTCACCCTGTAATAAAAAATAGTAACTTGAGGACAATGTTAGCTAAAAATTTATAAATTGGCCGGAAAAGTACACATGTATTGTACACGTGCATGACACAGCTAATTTTGGAATTTCCGGCCATTTTATGATTTTTTTTATTAGAATTATCCTGAAATTACCAATTTTTTTCAATTCTAAGACCAAATTACAAAAATTTATTTTGACTATGATTGCAATTTTCCGACGAGAAAGGCAAATATGTTGGTTTGGTTGTTTACCTGTTAGTGACCATCCTTGTGACTGCTCCAGAGGTGGCCGTCATGGCTTGCTTTTCAGCAGCTTCTGCTGCATCTATTATTTTGTCTGTCATTTCACAATTCTACAAATTAACAACACTCATTTACAAAACTGCATAATGCAAACAATTATGTTTCATTTAAAAGGAACTCACTAATCGTATGTTGTAATAGTTATACGTTAGTTTATATCATATTATTGATATGATTGATAGTAATTATCTCTGTTTGATATTGATAGTCGACATGATTGAATGTAATCACTTTACTTTCGATTAATAAAATTCATCGCTTCCAATTCAAAAAAAGAAAAAGGAACTCACTGACTGCATCAAGGGAAGCCAAGAGGACCTCTCCAGGCATCATCGACAGCAACGTCTTTCCGGCCTGGGAACGAACGACGGGTGCCATCACCGACCCAGAAGCCACCCCGACTACGTCCAGCATTGCTTTGCTCATTTTTTCTGTCATTTTCGATAATTTCCTCACACTATCATAACATATAAATTTACTGTCATTTTCTTGCAGGACATATAATTGAGAAAACGGATACATAGTATATTTTGTGTCTGTTTCTATCTCTTCTGATGGATGAATTTGTGAGAGGTGGGGGAAAATCGCTTTTTTTCCCCCATATCGTAGGGTATTTTTTTTTATTTGATTTCATTTGTTGTATTTGTCTCACATTTAGTTTCATTTATTTAATTTTTTTTTTTCAAATTTGATCTCAAACAGTATTTTCCGTCAAATTGTTGATGGAGCCGTCAAGTCTGTTATTTGGGCAAGACTCTGCCACTATTGACGGTTCTGTAAATAATTTGATGGAAAATGTTGTTTGGGACTAAATTTGAAAAAAAAAAAACAAATGGAACTAAATATGAGATAAATAGGGAGAATTACACTTTTGGTTCCTCCATAATAGGACTAAAACAGTTTTGGTCTCCCTTCATTCGCGAGTTACACTTTTGGTCCCAATTAAATATATTTTTGAACACTTTTGGTCCTACCGTCAACTCTTCGTTAAGAGTTAACAGAAAACAAACGTACTGTGCATGTGAGGCTGATTTTGAGGGGAATTTGTTGCATTTTGGCGTCTAAATTGGTTGGCCTTGACTATAAAGCCATTTTGGCACCAAATCCGCTCTAAAAAAATTACAACCCCATCCCTATTCTCACTTTCATAATTTGACCGAAATTTTGTTGTTCAATAACTTCAAAATTCAATTTCTAGCCATGGGTAGAATTTTATTTAAATATTGATTTTTTATTGATTTCTAGCCATGAGTAGAAGTTAATTTTTAAAGAAAAAACACAAAAAACAGAAAGGCAAAATTGCAAAATTAGTCCCGTAAGTATGGGGGGTGGCAAACTTAGTCCTCTAAGTACAGGTCTAGCAATTTTAGTCCTATATGTATTAATTTTGTGGGAATTTTGGTCCTGCAGACCAAAATTGGCCGAATTCAAGAAAATAAATTGGGGATTAGGGTTCTGGGTGCTTACTGGGCAATTTTTAACAAGTCAGTGTCCTACGTGGCATCGATGGGCTGCACCAGTTGCGCCATGGAGATCTTGTTGGCGGGAAAGAAGACAATGGAGGGGATGCCCGCAGTGGAGAGGGCGGCGGAGGTGTCGCCTGTGGAGGCGCAGCCGACGCCGACGAGTGGGCGGTTCATCTTGCGCAGTCTATTGACTTGGCTAACCAAAACAGTCATCCCCAAATCCTTGAAACTGCCGGTGTGGCTAATCCCGCAGTGTTTGACCCACAAATCATTCATCCCGATGATTTTCTTGCCGAATCTCTCAGCCTAGAAGAGATTGGAGTTACCTTCGAACGCGCTGACGATGTCATCGTCGTCGATTTTGGGCAAGACCCATTCTTTCTTGGACCAGACGCCGGAGCCGTAAGGCCATTTGGTGGTGCCGACGCGGGAATCGAACAGGGTCTTCCAGTAATGGCCGTCGTACTGTTTGAGTGCGTCCATGTCGTGTTGGACGTCGAGGAGGCTACCGTCGCGACTCCGGTACACGATGTCATCGAGGGAGTAGGATTCCGCGGTGAGGGTGTTGCCGGAGATGGAGTTGAAAGGGACATACTTGGCCGAGAAGCTTACACCGGAAGGCGGCGGCGATGGCGGTGGGACGTGGCAGAGGCGGGAAAATTAGGCTAATAAATTGGGGATTAGGGTTCCGGGTGCTTACTCTGCCACGTCGATGCCACGTAGGACGCTAACTTGTTAAAAACTGCCCATTAAGCACCCGGAACCCTAATCCCCAATTTATTTTCTTGAATTCCGGTCAATTTTGGTCGGCAGGACCAAAATTGCCACAAAATTAATACATATAGGATTAAAATTGCCAGGCCCGTACTTAGAGGACTAAGTTTGCCACCCCCCCCCCCACCCCACATACTTACGGGACTAATTTTGCAATTTTGCCAAACAGAAAAACCAACAAATAATATTAGAATTCAGAACTTCACAACCATCCCACAACATCAAATTACTAGTACAGAAAATCAACAACATTACATTATCATCATCCACAATAGTTTACAGAAAACAAAACTCAAAAAAATTAACATCACACTATATTATCAAATCGGCCAAATCAGTATTTGAATAACTTATACTCATTGCTAGAAATCTGATTTTAAAGTTATGAACAACAAAATTTCGGTCAAATTATGAAAGTGAGAATAAGGATGGGGTTGTAATTTTTTTAGAGATGATTTGGTGCCAAAATGGCTTTATAGTCAATGCCAACCAATTTAGGCGCCAAAATGAAACAAATTTTTCCCCAAAATCAACCTCACATGCGCAACACGGCGTTTTTCCATTAACTCTTAACGGAGAGTTGACGGTAGGACCAAAAGTGTTAAAAAAATGTGTCTAATTGGGACCAAAAGTGTAACTCGCGAATAAAGGAGGACCAAAACTGTTTTAGTGGTATTATGGAGGGACCAAAAGTGTAATTCTCCCAGATAAATACAATAAATATGACCAAATAAAAAATAATCGTAAGATATGAGATCAAAAATGAAATTTTCCAGGATAGGTAGATATACCGTTTGAGGCTTTTGTTGACAGCACCTCTCTGTTTAGTTGGACCATCAATGCTGTTGCTTTTAGGACCATGCTTTGCAGCTACCTGATTTTTCTCCTGGGCTGCACGAATCAGGATGGTTTCCCCACCTTTCTGGACCTGTGAATCAGACTTAAATATTACTACAACGTCTTGCTTCATGTTATAAACTAGGGTAAATTAGAATTATTTCTCCTCAGATTTAGCATAATTCTAAACGCTCTCGATGTTTGAAAAATTACATATATTTTATTATTTGGAAACTTATATATACTCTTCTCAAATGAAAAATAATTATACAGTCTGTAAAAGGTGAGGTGAAAATTACTCATTTACCTTTGCTGATTTTTTTGAAGTTTGAAAAGATGTAAAACTTTGAAGGTGGGTAAAGATATTATATATTATTATAGTTTATAAAGTTAATGACGGAAAAAACTATATATATATATATATATATTTATATGTAAAAAGTAATAATTGAGAGGAAAATGATTGTACAAACATTTCAGACGCATGTGAATACATCTATACTATTATATAAAAGAAACTATTTTTTTACTCATAAATGATGGTTAATGACACCGTCGCACTATTTTTTTGTAATGTCAAAAATAACCCTCAACTGATATGATAATTACTTTATTCAATTTTTCTAATTTTATTAATTGATAAATTAGTTTTTTCTTTCTTTCTTTTTTTTAATGTGATGTGTTATCTTATATTATTTTACTCTTTTTTATAATATATTTTAAAGTGTAAAAAAATATTAATTATGTGCACGTAAGAACGGCGTGTCACGACGATTAATATAAATAAATGTTTAATTATATTTTTTCATGCTATATATATATATATATATATATATATATGGAGGTTTGAAAGTTTTAATTGGTCCCAGTGAAAAATTGATTTGACAACTTCGTCCATCAATTTTCGCAGACTAAGAACTTCCCTTGCTGGAAATTTCAAAACTCTGTTGGATTTTTCCATATGCATGTCACCTAAGGGCATATAGGGCATAAAATTGAGAATTTTGAGAATTCTAAGGAAGAAAGTCCTCAATCCTTGGCAATCAATAAATTAATGATGGACTAAATTGCTAAATTAATTTTTCACAGGATCAAAACTGTCACGCCATCATATATATAGGATGAAAATTGAGGGCCTAATTATAATTCGCAATTCTTGTTCTGTATATATGGGGATTTGACAATTTTGACCCTGTAAAAAGTTAATTCAGCAATTTAGCCTACTAATTTACCAATTTTTGCAAATTAATGACTCTTTTTGTTGGAATTTCAAAACTTGTTGGATTTTCCCATGTTTACATCATATGAGGACATAAAATTGGGAACTTTGTATTTTCAACAAAAAAAAAAAAACAAAAAAACAAAAAACCCTCAATCCACGAAATTTCACAATGGGCTAAATCATTAAATCAACTTTTCACGAGACGAAAATTGTCATACTTGTATATGGGCAGGACAAAAATTGTATTTTTTTAAAGTGAAAGTAATGAATATTATTAAATTTATAAATAAATATATTATTACCTGATTAGTGTAAGCATTGCTGCACTTGAAAATACCCTTAACAATCTGGCCTGTCCCTCCAGCAATCGCCTTAGCCAAAACACTGTTATAATCATCGACAGCCGGTGCAAACTCCTTCCAGTTAATATCCCCCTTTCTGCTTCTCGATGACGATGAACTGAACAACGAATTCTCTTTGAGAAACGAATCCAGCAAGCCAAGATCAGCGCCATTTCCGTCGGAAAAAGAAACCCCATAGCTCAAAGGCTCGCCGTCTTTCATCGGCAGGGAGAAGAGATAGTTCAACGAATCAAGCTTCACAACGGGCTCATCCTTCGTGAGCGGCCACTGCAGCTCCGCGCCGACTTTTATGGTGGTGGCTAGAGATACATGCTCGTCCGATATCCGAAGAAGCTCGAAGTCTCCGGCTGCGAGTTCCAAGGCTTCGCCTTCATCCATCAGATGAACTCTGCATGACGGGATTCTTATCAGAAGCTCATGTTTTACGTTCTTGTTTTCTGGGATTTCTTGCATTTGTTGGGGTGGTTGTGAGGAAGGAGGTTTTGATCTCTTGGGCTTGAAGCAGCTCATGTTTGTGTGCCTGGTTTTACTGATATTTGATCAGAGGAAGTGTGAAGAGAATGACTGTGTTGGGGAAAGCTTGAGCTGTAATTGATTCGATAATTGGTGACTTTATTCTGTTCTTCTTGAAGAAGTTGATGCCAATGCATTGTTGATTACTTTCGGCGGATTGATGGAAATTGAGAGGTTGAAAAGGTTCCAAACGTTGTTGAAAAGGGCACTGCATTGGGATGCTGTCAATCTAAATATTATTGTTTAAGTTTATGATTTGTTGGATTATTGATATATTTTATTACTTTATGTTTATGACATGCTCATCAAATTAATAGTTTTGAAATCTTCTTGATGAATGATATGTTTCATGAGGTTTTCTGTTTATGTTTAGGGTAATTTTCATTTTGGCCAAATTGGATATAGCTGATATTCATTTAAAAACTCAGCTAAAAAGTTCCCTTATTTTTAAAATATAGGCAAAATCTCTTTGTTTTTTTTAAATCTAGCTCACGTGTCCCTCTCCATTAATTGCACCTAATGCCATTAAGTTTTATATCAAGTGACCATTATGTCATTATTTATTATATAATATTTTTTATTTAATGAGTGTAGGATTTTTTTTAGTGTATAAAAATTGTAGGATCTAATTAATTCATCTTAACCATTAGATCTTAAATTTAAATATTATTTATAGTAAATAATATAATTTATTAAAATATATTTAAAGTAAATAATTATTGAATTAGTTAATAATAAATCATTATTATAATTGATTAAAAAAATTTAAAATTAATCTTTGTGTTGCGATTTTAATTTAATTTTTAATTCAAAATTTAAAATTTTATATACTTTTTCGGTATTTTGATAGTTAACTAAATATATTTAAAAATAAAATTATTTAATTTTTTTAGGAGGGAGCAAAATACCAAAAAACAAAATCACTAAAAAAACAACACTACATAAATACCCGGGATTTGGAATGGGTGTTTTTTAATGGGTATAAGCCATAAAAAATGTAACGGGTTTCGTAATGGGTTTGGAATGGATTTGTGCGGATGATATCAAAGGCCCATTTTAACAAGTTAAATAGTTTTAGGGCGAGTGAACCATTACAGAACCCATTCCAAAATAAGTTTAATTAGGAATATGTTGTTCCCACACCCGGTTCCAAATAAAATCTTTCATAATTTTGCTACGAGTTTTAGGTTGACCTTTTTAAAATGGATACAATTATTTAGCAAGAGTAGTTGTCCGTTCCAAAAGCATTACTCAATCCGTTACAATTTTGTGACAACTTATTAGTCCACTCCAAATTTATATACCCGTCACAAAAACAATGGCTATTTCCACAATGGCACGCGGCTGTTTCCTCGATTGTAGAGGTTGTATGCTTCACCAGTGATGGCGAAGCACATGATGTGGCATGCCACCCATTAGACGGGAGGCCTTCTTGTGCCATTTTTCCGATGTCGAGACTTGGAGGCATTTCAATCAGACATATTCCAATTTTGGATTGGAGCCGCGTAACGTTAGACTAGGCTGTGCACAAATGGCTTTGTGCTGCATGGGTAGTACGGCTAGACCTGCTCGTGTTGGCCGGTTATACTTGTACCGTACAATTTCCATCAGGGATGTGTATGAAGTTTGAGTACATGTTTCTGATTAAGGTGATCCCTGGCCCGTCTAATCTGAAGCGTCTGATCGATGTGTACCTGGAGTTGTCGATTGAGGACTATTGTAATTATGACAATTATGGCATTCATGATGCGTGCAGCTTCGACGTGGACTGTGAACGACTTACCTGCCCATGGGATGACACCTGGATGGAGTATCGCAGGTACTATAGGGTGCGCAATTTGTATGGATGACACATGGCCATTCCATCTGCAGCACGGGAGGAAGGCGTTCTATTCTGACTGCCACATGCAGTTCTCCCCCAGGATTATCCGTACTGGAGGAACAAGAAAGTATTCACTAAAAATCATGTGAAAAGAAAGATTGTACGGCCGAGGCTGACTGGAAAGGAGATCCGTAATCGGGTGGCAGAGTTTAGTATTACAGTTGAAGAACCATTGATACTCCCACCAGGCTACGATAGCGACCACAAATAATGAAGAAAAGCATCTTCATGGAAACTTCCATATTGGGACACGCATCTGATACGGCACAATCTTGATGTCATGCCATTGAGAAGAATGCATTTGACAACACCCTCAACACCGTCATGGACTTAAAGGAAAAAACGAAAGACAATCTGAATACACGAAAGAATTTGGGGAGCATATGTAATTGACTGAGGCTTGGGGTGGACAAACGCAAACCGAGCATTATGCCTAAAACCATATATATCCTGAAGACGGACCAGAAGAGGAGGATATGTGGTTAGGCTGGTATTTGAGGTTTCCTAATCATGGGTACGTCTCTAACCTTGCTCGATGCGTCATATGATGGAGCTGAGGTTGCACAGTATGAAGAGTCATGATTGTCATGTCTTTATGCAGAAATTGATCTTGGTTGCCTTCTATGAGATGCTTCTTTAGCATATGTGGAACGTGTTGACAAAGGTTAGCCTTCTCTTCTAGTTTCTATGCTCGACCACACTAGAAGTCACCAAGATGTAGGTTCAAGGCAACGACTTATAGACAAGCTAGATTCGAACATGTAGATCGGTATACTTATAATGCTACATGTTCACTTGATCCAAAATTATGTGCATATGTGATTAATTAATTTGTATGCAGATAAATATATTTGTTTATGCGATCGAGATTTATGATTTACCCATTATTTTCCAACACTTATAGAGTAAAATTCATATCAAAACCCGAGTTTTATCATTAATGTTATTTTGGTGTCTAAGTAATTACAAATGATTCAATTTAGTACTCGAGTTTTATCATTAATATCACTTTGATACACGAATAATTACAAATGGTCTAATTAGTATTCGAGTTTTACCACTAATGTCACTTTGGTACCCGATTCATGTTTATTTTTTTATTAATTTTCTATTATTTTTTTATATGATGACCATTTTACTCTTAAATAATAAACAATAAATACACCAAAAAATTGAATAAAATTAATCATATTTTCTAACTTTCATTTTTTACATTTGAGTACTGTGCTTGATAATAATATTTTATTAATTTTTTTTCTACTCATTTTATTTATCAATATTCATAAGGATAATGATTTTTTCATTATATAAAAAGTAAAATCCAAAGAGCATTGCAGCCATGAAAAAGTTGATTTTGCATTCTAGTAATGAGTATGAATATTCATAAATAAAAAATAAATTAATAAAATATATTATGAAGTATAATATTCAAATGCAAAATATCACCCTAGGCCTGAAAGTGCACTACACTCGCACCTACTGCATCTGGGCATAGTTTTTAAACAATAAAAAATTATTTTATAATATATTTAATATATTAAGATTTATATAAATAATATTTAATATTTTTAGTATATTAATATACATTTTTTATTTATGAAAATAATATATATATATTTGCATTCTTCTTTATCCTTCCGATCGTCCGCCGCCGCACAATACGGCCGTCGCCAGACCAAACCGTCATTGCCGCCCCCCTCTTCCTCCCCCCGTCGCGCCTCTTCCTCCTTCCGTCATCGCACCTCCTCCTCCTCCTCCCCGCCGTCGCAACCTCTTCCCCTTCCCTCTCAGTCGCGCCGCCTCGTCGCCTTCCACCTGATCTGCCACCACCTCGTCGTCTTCCTGCCCAGATTCGCTACCACCTCGCCAGTTTTCGCCCAGATCCGCCACCCCCCCTCTTCCTCCCAGGTCGCCACCCCCTTCCCCCTCTCCCCGCCGCCGGCTCCCTTCTCTCCCCCCCTCTTTCTCTCTCTATGTATATATACATAACTATATATTTATATTTACAAATTATTATTATATATATTTTCTAATTTAATTATTCAATTATATAATAATTTTAATTGTATATTTGCTTAAATCTAAACTGTTGAATCTAAATTCAATAAAATTTAAACCGTTGATCTATTAGATGAATTTAGACCTTAGATTGGATTCAATCCAACCGTTTTTAAATTAGGGCATAAATGTCATTTTAAATTAAAAATTAAAAAAAGAAAAAGGAAAAATCAAGCGTGTAACAAACGAAACGCGTTAGGGGATTTTTTTGCTTCATTTTTAAGAACATAGGAGAGTAATTTTTTTTCCACAGGGGATATATTGCTCTTTTTTATTATCATAGGGGGATAAATTGCATTTAAATCCAAACTAAAACCAACAAATTGGACAAAAAATAAAACTAAACATGACAGTACTCATCCTAAATGAACGAAAACCCATGTAACAAAAGGTAAAAACATGCAAATGACAAAAAAACACAAACCTTCGGAGGAACCCGAGCTTTCCAAACAGCCGACCAAAATAGATTTTCATCCTCACCACCACGCATACCTCCACTTGAAGTAAATGGCTCCCCCCTCTCCCGAATAACCACAGCCTGATTATCTGCACTTCTAAAAGTAAACCGACCGGACTTATGAAACTCCCCATGCCCCATCTGAACCGCCAGCTTCTCCCCCCCCCCCCCCCCCAACCGAATACAACCCTCTCTCAACAAATTTCTAGCATTGAGTATACTCTTCCAAGTCCACGATGATCGCACCCCACAAGCAGCATCCCAAAAGGAAGAATGTTCAAATATCGAGCTTTAATCACTAAGAATCCTCCACCCTTGCTTTGCTAGCAAAGCTAGGTTGAACTCTATCAAACTCCTAAACCCCAACCCTCATTTCGAGATAGGACAACATAACTTGATCCAAGCCACCCAATGCGTCCGTCTATCCCCCGATTGTGCCACAAAAAATCTGTTGAAATCGATTACAACTGTTTGGAAAAGTAATATAGAGAGGTGGAAACAAGACATTGCATATGTCGGAATCGATTGCAAGACAGATTTTAGTAGCACTCCCTTACCAGCTTGAGATAGCAATTCACATCCCCAACCATTCACTCTATCCCACATCCTATCCTTAACAAATTTGAACAATGCCCCTCATGATCTAGCCCTCACCACAGGCAAACCCAAGTAACGGTCATGTTGTTGCACCAATCCCACTCAAATGTTGTTGTATTTCTAAATTATTTGTAGTTGTTATAACTCAAATGTACTAACGATAAAAAATAAATTGAACAATTTTACCTAAGATTCAGAATTAATTTTTTTAATAGATAAAATTACTATTCAAGTAAATCATAAGTATGTAAATTTATACTATATATTAAGGGAGAGTACCTCTTTGATGTCTCACCCATTTTCAGTCTGTTTTTTTTTTTTTAACACATTTAATTTTTCTTCATCTAACTTTCCACCTCCATTATTTTCATCTAAATTCTCACTCTCCCATTTTTTTTTTATTGTCATTCATCTTTTTGTCACATTTTAAAAAATGAATATTTTATAAATATTTTATTTTAAATAATATTTATAGAAGTTGAACACACATGTGTGTGCCAAAATTACTAGTATATATATATATATATATATATATATATATATAATAGATGTAGTAGCTAGCATGTTGTTGTTAAATCGGATTGTAATTATAGGAGAATTTACACTTTTCATCCAGTAACTTAGGGTGTTTTCACTTTTGGTCCTGTTGGTTGTGTGATTATCGCTTTTGGTCCCATAACTTTAAAAAGTAGCACTTTTGGTTTCATGGCACATTTTCGTTAGACAATTTAACAAAACATACAACGTGCTTAACACGTGGCAGTTAGGGTCTTTACACTTTTGGTCCCATGCACGAATGGCCAAATGACATTTTCAATTAAATATCTAATGAAGATGTGCATAGGACAAATGATACTTTTTAAAATTTATGGGATCAAAAGTGAGAAACTCGTTACCAATGAGACCAAAAGTGAGATCCTAAACAATGAGACGAAAAATGCTACTTTCCGATAATTGTATAAACCACCACCCATCAGCTCCAAAATGACAAAAATTTAAAAAAAATACCATTATTTATTAAAAATTTAAACCGACCAATTATGAGCGATTTAATGCGATTTGAGTCAGTGAGTTGCGCGGGTTAAGTAGAATTATGTGCCCTTGACCTATAATTATGATTAAGAGGGTGTTTGGCTAAGTTTATAAGCTCCTTAAAATATTTTATAAGATGTTTTGAAACAAAGTGGATAATGTTTTTTTTTAGGAGCTTATAAGATCCAAAACATCTTATTTTGAGATCTTATAAATTCTTTAAGAAAAAAATTTTCAAACAAAAATTATTGTATTTAGTAGAAAAAACATTAACTTAGTGCATTATAAATTATACGACTAAAAATAGTCATTGCATCAACAAAAAAAAAATTATTTATATATTTATATTAATATTTAACTAGCATGAATGTGTATATATATATATATATATATTATTTTTATGCGAAACTTTAGGTCATAATCCATCATTTTTTTATTTTTTTTAAAAACAATTATCTAATAAACTTTTATTTGAGTTAAACTAATGTATTATGGAATTATTATAAAAGTATTTAAATACAAAATATGTCAAGAATATAATATCCTTGTTGGTCATTTTAATAAAAAAAAATTATTATGTCAAATACCCTAACATCTTATAAGATGTTGAAATATTTTATAAGGGTTAAATTCATTTTGACCCCCTGTGATATAGGAAAATATCAAACCCCCCCCCTGAAAATTTTAATATAAAAAACCACCCCTATGTTACGAATAATGAATCACACCGCCCCTGGTCAACCTAAACACATATTTTTAGAAACAATGACTAAAATGCCTCTCAAATTTAAAATTTTATATTTATATAATATATTATATAAATTTTAATTAAAATATATTTATAAATTATAATATATCCACAATATATAAAATTAAATTTTATACTTTATAAAATAAAATTATTATTTAAAAAAAAAAATCCAACCCCTCTCCCCACCCCCACCCCACGATCGCCTCTCCCCACCCTCCCCCCTTTCCCCTTCCCTCACCCGTCGCCCAAATTTTCGCAGCGATGGGCGACCGCGTCGCCTTCATTGCCGCCTCTCTCTCTCTCTATCTTTTTAAATTTTTTAATTTGTTTTAATATTAAAAATATATTATATTAAAAATATTAATATTATTATATATTTATATAAAATAATATTTTATTATTAATATATATTTATATTGTTTTAAGATTTATTAAATTATATATATTATATGTAATATAAGGAGAGAGGGAAGGGCAAAATTGTCCAAAAAAATGCACTTTTTACATGCCCAAGCACAGTCAACGCGCGTGCATAACAAAACCTGGCCTCAGGGGATTTTTTGAACTTTATTTTATAACACAAGGAGTGTAAATGATACTTTAATTTTCACATGGAGTTTTTTGAACATTCCCTATATCACAAAGGGGATCCTTATATTTTTTCCTTATAAGCTTTTAACATCTTATTTTATCCAAACACCTTATAAATTTATTTTTAAAATAAAATCTAACATCTTATAAACTTTTAAAACATCTTATATAACACATGAGATTATAAGATGTTTTGAAAAAACTTATTCAGACACCCTCTAATTTTTTTCCCATCAAACTCTTACTAGGTACTGCAAGCTCGAAAACCATAAGCCTTCCACGAGCATGCATTCACTCCACAAACAAAAAATATAGGTAAATTATGGGAAGTTTAATTTGAATCTGGTTCGGTCAAATTTAAATCAATTATATAGTAAGTATAATATATCTATTGTATAATTAATATACAGTATATAAAAAATAATAAATCACATAATAAATATATTACACTTATTATATGATTAATTTCATCTGATCAAATCTCATCCGTTAAAAACCTTCCTAAACTAAGGAATGGATAAAACATTCCTGCCGTGGCCTCCACACACTTAACATCCCACTTTAAATGTCACACATCAACACGCACGCATATACGACAAAAATGCTCGACATTTGTTAAAATGACTGAAAAGGTGCTGATTGCAAGTTGATAATGTGCATTTTTTTTATTATTTTAGTGAATTGCTGTTATTTTTATTCCCAATATGAGATTTTTTAAATTACAGCAGGAAATTGTTGAAATCGATCCGTATAAGATTGAAAATTGGTCACCTTCTTATACTTACAGGACCGGTAAAATACTTTTTTGTCCCATAAGATTAGGATATTATTTGTTTTGGTATCACAATATAGATAATGGTTGTTTTAATCCCATAAAACACGTTTTTCAGTTTTTTTGGTCCCAAAAAATAATGTGCAACTTAGGTAGGTAGTTGTTTTAGTCCCATAAAACACATTTTTTCAATTTTTTGGTCCTAAATATAGGTGGTTGTTTTAGTCTCATAAAACATATTTTTCAGTTTTTTTGGTCCCAAAATATCATGTATTGGGATAAAAAAACTGAAAAACGTGTTTTATAGGACTAAAGTAGCTACCTACCTAAGTTGTGGTACCAAAATAAATAATATTCTAGTTTTAGAAGACCCAAAAAGCATTTTGCCGCTTGCAGGACTAAAAGTGTAATTTCCCCCAAGTGGAATATAGTCACACTAGAAATTACTATTGCCTACGGTTTTATTAGTAATGGACTAACCGTTGTAAATAATTATTATTAATTACGATTAAATAAAAATCGATACAAATACTTAGTTTATCGATCATAAAAATGACTTTGCCATGGTTATGAGTCATGGTAAATATTTTTTACTATGGCTTTTCGCCATAACAAAATATTAGCCATGCTCGGAAAAATCACGGTAAACAATCGTTGCGTGGCCGGGATTTTTGATTTTTTACTACGATTATTTAATTTTAACCATGTCAATTAACCATAGTTAAATGTTATATTTCTACTATCACGTATTATACAACATAAATAATTATTTTTATTAATTTATCAGTGATATAAACTGTATTCATAAAATTTACCAATACTTTTAATTAGCGATATATATACAGTAACAAATTGATTGGATTATACAGTCATCAATATAGTTGGAAAATTAAATTTTGGATAAAATAAAAAATTATCACGATTATTAAGGGTTAAATGCAATTTACCCCTGTGTTATGAAAAATGAGTAATTTATCCCCCTGTGAAAAATTAAGCAGCAATTTACCCCCCTGTGTTATCAAAAATAGAGCAAAACATCCCCTGACGCGTTTCTTGAAGAACACGCGCTGCTTTCTTATTTTTTTTTATTTTTTTGAATTTATAATTTAAAATAACAAATCATGTCTTTATTTAAGAGCCGTTGGATCTTGATCAATCTAAGGTCCAAATTTAACAATAAATCAATGGTGTGGATTTGATTTAATTCACATCAACGGTTTAAATTTAAATAAATAATAAAATTATATATTATATATAATTAAATTTGAATAAATAATAAAAATTATATGATTTATTTATATATATATGTATTTATATATATATATATATATATAGAGAGAGAGAGAGAGAGAGAGAGAGATGCCAGTGGGGAGAAGGGCGGCGGCGTGAGGGGAAGGGGCTGGGGTCGGCGGCGAGAGGGGAGGGAGATGAGGGTAGCGGGCACTAGCGGCGGCGGCGGTGGCGGTGGCAGTCCGGCCTGAGGAACGAACGGAGAAGAAAGGAAAAAAAAATGTATATATACATTATTTTATAATTAATATATAATATTTAATATAATAAGTATTATTTTATAAATATATATGTATAATATATATAAAATAATATTTTATTGCTTAAAATTATCCCACACGCAGAAGGGGCGTGTGTAGGGCACCATTGAACCGAGGGGGTATTTTGCTCTATTTTTTATAACACAGAAAGGTAAATTACTACTTAATTTTTTACAAGGATAAATACTCATTTCTCATAATACATGGGGTAAATTACATTTTCCCCTATTATTAAATGAATTCGCGCAGTGTTGCCAGTTAGAAAAAAATATTAAATCTTGAAGCATGAACGGAAGTTTCGTGGATGGTTGCTAGGGTTTTGAGTGCACTTTCTGGTAGAAACTGGGCAGCCATGCACGTGATATTGATACTTAAGATATTGATATTGTGGAGGAAATAATCCTGAATTAGGCTTAGACTGGAAATCTTTTGTCGGATTCAGGTTTGTTCGAATGAATCAATTACAAAGTAAGTATGATATATATTTGTTGTTTGATTGATAATTTTTTTTTAAAAATTATATATCAATTACATGATAAGTATATTACACTTGTTATATGATTGATTAAAGTTTAACTGAGTCAAATTTGAGATAAAATTTCTTCAAGTCAACCAAGCACGACTGAGAGAGAGAGAGAGAGAACCCCACATTCCTTGTAAAAGCGCATTCCACCTTCTCTTCAACGTTGTTCGATTCCGACTTTCATAATACAAGTGGGAAACTTCAAAAACTACCGTCTAAAAGTAATATTAGATTAACGCGACTAATCACAAAAGTAGCAGACGTCTTAACTTTAATTAATGTAATTAAACAAATTGAATAGGATAATACTTGCAATACGCACATGGAGAAACCAGAAAATGGAAAATTATTGCATTTTAGACTTATTACACTTTTCGTCCCATTATCACGAGATTCTCGTTAATGATCCTATAAGGTATAAAAATTCTCACTTTTAATTTATCTAGTTCTGTTAGTATTTTAACGAAAAATATCACGTGGCCATTATTCAGAAATTTGGAGAGTAAATGAGCACGTGGTTTTTTCCGTCAAAATATTAATGAAATATGATGAATGGACTAAAGGTGATTTTTTATTTTTTATTTTTAATTTATGGGACTATTAATAAGAATATCGTAACTAATAGAACGATAAATGTACTAATCCTAAGATAAGAAACGAAAACTGCTATTTTGCCGAGAAAATTAACTGAAGTTGGAAGCTGTTACGTGCACACCCACAGCTATATCTATACTATTATATAAATAAAACCCCCTCCACACTCACAAACGGCGGTTACTTACATCGCTGCACCATTTTTTGTGAGGTCAAAAATGCCCTTCAACCGATAATATAACCAACTTATTCAACTTCCAAAGTTTCACTAATTGATAAATTAATTTTTTTTTCTTTTTTTTACTTTTTTATGTGATGTAATGGTTTATATTTTACTCTTATTTATAATAATAATATATTTTAAAGTGCAAAAAAATATTTATATATGCACGCAGGAACGACGTACCACATTAGCTAGTATTTTTATATGCGTACATATACTAATATAAGTATATATTTATACATCTCTTTGATGCGGTGAAAATTTATATTAGAGAAAGCATATAGTAAAATAAGTAATTTTAAGATATTAATTACTGGCGAGAGAAGATAAAGCTTTAAATATAGGATCCTTAAGGTTTGGCATAATTATAAATATATCTTTATTATTTGAAAAGTTACAAATACCCCTCCTGAGATTTGGAATTTTTAATTTTAACTAAAGATTTAAAATTGACCATTTTGCCCTTGATTTTTTTTTTTAAATTGAAGAAAAATTAGTCGAGGCAAATTGCATTATTGTTTATCTGTGTAGAAAACTTAAGAAACCTCTCCTGCATATTGTAGCCTAAAAAAATTCAAAAAAATTTAAGAATTAAAGAAAAAAATTAATTTGTATAAGCGCATTTTGGCCAGTTCACCCATAAAATTGGATGAAAAATATGTTATTTGTTAGACGATTATAAGCTTCAGGGGAATATCTGTAATTTTTTAAACAATGAGGAGTATTTATAATTATGTCAAACTTAAAAGGAGTTAGATATAATTTATCCTTAAATATATTGTCACTTTTAAGTCTTGTCAAGTCTAATTGTCTTAAAAAGATGAATTCTTGAAGTATCTATTGGATTCGATTTTTTATTTCAAATCTATTGAGTCTTTTGTTCTAATAACACATGGATAGCACAAGTACAATCATTATATCATCGGATAAAATGCAATTTATCCCTCTGTGTTTTCATAAATGTTTAAAATACCCTATTATGAAAAATAAAATACTAAAAAATCTCTCTGTGATCTTCAAAATAGGGCAAAACACCCTCTCTTTGCATTAGGTGCACCACACGCGCCTTTTCTTATTTTTTTTAATTTTGTAATTGGGAAATGTCATTTTTACCCTTATCTATACACCATTAGATCTCATCTTTTATAAATAGACGGTTCAGATCTTGTCAATATTATAAAATTATATTTTACAATTGAATATATTTATATATATTTCAATATAATTTTTAAATCTTAAAAATTGTAGATATTATTTATATATTAATATTATATATATATAAAATATATATTATATTTTATGTGTATATATATAGAGAGAGAATGGAAGGGAGAGAGGCGCCGGCGCAGGGAAGGGGAGGGGGCGGCGCATGAAGGAGGCAGATGGGAGGAGAGGGGGCCGCCGCGCACGCGGAGGAGAGGAGGGAGGAGGTCCCGCGCGCGGAGAAGGGGAGGGGAGGGGAGAGGGGCGGTGCGCACTGTGACGATGTCGGCGGCGGCGCGCGCTGGGGGCGCCGGTGGGTGGGGGGAGGTGGTGGTAGTGGTGGGGAAGAAGACTTTTTTGAAAATCATTTTCTTAAAATATATTTAATATATTTAAATATTTTATTCATATTTAATAAATAAAAATAATATAAATATTTGTATATTAAATTTGGACCGTTGATTTAAATTAAGTGAAATTTGAACCATTGAATTGGTTACTAAATTTGGACTTTTAATTCAAATCTAATGAAATCTAACCGTTAATTTGGTTTCTTTTAAAATTTCAACCGTTAAATGTATAACAAACAAGATTCAACGGTTTATAAAAAAATATGTAAATAAATTTATTAGGAAAATTGAACCTCCAGTTGCATGAAATGCGACTGGAGATACCCCGCCTGGTCCAAGGGGATGTTTTGGCCTATTTCGGAGGTCACAGGGGGGGTTTTTTGATATCTTGTTTTTTACAAGGAGGTGTTTTAAACATTTATGGAAACACATAGGGGTAAATTGTATTTTACCCATATATCATTTATTTTATTTAAGAAAAGAAATTTTTGAAGCATGGTATGCATATATTAAATAAAGAATTAGTTTCAAATTTCCTCCTAATACAAATTGAAATAAGTAAAAAAATTCCCCGACCTGAGAAATAAAATCTAAAAGACACCTGAACATTTCAAAAAAAAAAAAAGTATAATCCCCATCCGCCTTACTATGGCTTTACTTGCATAATTTGCTAACTGATTTCATGTTTTGGCATGCACATTTATGTTATACTCATTTACTAACTATAAAAGTCCAAATATTCAAATAGCACTTAATTTTGCATTTAATTTAATCTAAACATAATTCGCTCTTTGGCGTGTTGGAGTTGGAGTGGAAAAAAATAAATTAAGTGCAATACACTTATCGTGTGGTCAATGACGCCTAACTCAATGGGTGAAATTGAGGCCCCATGATCTTAGAGGTCATGGGTTCAAACCGCATCAAATGCGTGGGATGTTATTATATTGTATAGTAGGTGTAGATCTTTCTACTATACTCAGTAGGTGTTGTTTAGATTGTTGACTAGGGTATAATTGTTGTAATTATCTTTGTTCAGATATTGATATTTGACAGGATAGATTGTAATAGATTTGTTTCAATGTTTAATAATATTCATCGCTTTCACATAAAAAAAATACACTTATCGTGTGACTGGTACTTGTTATATGAATGGTATATAGTTCAGGAGAAGTGACCAATCACATAATAAGTATATCACACTTGCTATGTAATTGACTTGGTGTGACCAAACTTGATTTAGGCAAGAATTTTTCCATTTAAAATTGTCAACTTGTCTTAATCTTGGATGATTGGATCCAAGAAATATATTAATTACAATCGATCAGATTTTTAATTCTATAATAAATAAAAATAACAAGATCAAGTCAGCACCTCCGCCCGCCACCTAACCCTATAAATTCAAGTATCAAACAGGTGATAGGCACCAATCCATCCTCCTTCCACCTTTTTTTATACATACTCTCAGCTTTCTTTAACTTCTCTTCCACCTTCTACTCACCCACACACACACACACACACCATGTTGTCCTCGCAGATGGCTATGGACGAATTGTTCGACCTGGACTTGGCCCTGACCATGCTGGACGACTCAACGGTGGAGGTGAGTAAGCGGCAGCCGGATGCAGAATCAACGGCGGCTGCACGCCACCTGGTCGACGCAATGCCTACGGTGGTTGTGGGGTGCGGTGGGCAATGTAGTGTTTGTATGGAGGGCTTCGAAATAGGTGGCGGGGCGGGGAAGCAAGTCTCCTGCGGCCATGTCTTCCATGAAAACTGCATTTCTCACTGGCTCGCCCTCCATAATTCTTGCCCTCTGTGCCGAAGAGAAGTTGTTTCGTAATTCATTTGCTGCTCTTCTGTTCTTTCTTTCCCTTTTGTATGTGTGGGAGTGAAGTTTTATTGAGCTTTTTTCTCTAGATGATCATCTTGTTCGCTGCTACGTAGAGTCGTTTTGTATTTTTTATCCTTTTTAATTAGCTTAAAACAATACCGCTTATTCGATTCTAATTTTTAAATAATTATTATTAATACTTTTGCTCTCTAAATTAGCTTTTTTTTAATTTTTATTTTCATTAGTTGACTATTAAAACATAAGGTTTTCTCGATCGGTGACCTCCTTTCGAGTCTCGCGTGCATGACACGTAATTTTTTCCATCTCATAATTTAATAGTCCATTAATAAAAATGATCGAAATTTTAGAAATATAAAATGTAAATGGTGATTGCTAAGAAATTGAAATCGAATAAGTAGTTTATTATTATAATCATATTCATATGACATCCATGATTCGACCCTATAGTTGTCATATTTAGTTGACTAGCACCATCAATAATATTAAAAGTCAGCATCACAACACACACAATAAGTGTGTATAATTTATATATTTATTATAATATTTAATTATATGGAAGAGAACAAAAATAAAATAAATAACGAATCAGAATTGATAATTTCTTAAATAGTTTTTATCATCTTTTAAAATTTGCATGAATAAAATATTATTGGCAGAAAAATTTAGAGATATGATAACTTATTATAAGAATAAGTATTTTTTAGGTATGTCTTTCTGTCGATATATATTTTGACAACCATAAAGTATGAATATATAACCCATTCACATGACTTAATTATAAACATGCAAACATCTTACCTGTCATGTTGCACGTCGACTTCCAACAAGACATTCTGGTCGAAAAATTTAGAAAAAATCAATTTGTCAATTCAAGACTAAATGTATTAGTCTCATAACCAAATGTGTCAACCCCGAACCAAGTACATCAAAATTAAGACTAAATATATGAGGGCGGAGTGATCCAAACAACAAGATTATACTTATAATTACTAAAGATGCATGACCAAATATATCGCACCCTCATAATTATAGGACGAAAAAATTATTTTCTTTTTCTTTTCACTTAAATGCAAAGTCATGTTCACATGACATCTACATTAATTCGTCCTTAGTTGCCATATCCAGTTGACTAGCACACCTTAATAATATTAAAATTATATAGATATGGAATTAAATAATTCATAAAATAAAAAAATTATCTTGTTCAGAGTTAAGACCAAATGTTAATTTTTGTGATGTCTGGCGCTTTCAATCACCATCAGAGATCGTTGGGATAAAGCTGACCAACAAGTATGAAAAACTCAATGTATTATGACTGTGTCTGTGTGGGGGGCGGCTCTCAATTTTTCAATTCATAATTAATGGAGTGGAAGTGATAAATTTACGAGCAGTTTGATCTGACGGTTGCATAATAATTAATTTTAAAATAATTGATTTAAAGAAAAAATAATTGTGGTGTTTGAACTCAATTTCATAATTGATTATTTAAATGCGAATTATCGTTAAGTTTGAAAACTAATCTTATTTTTAAAGTTGATGAAAGAAATAAAATGTAATTTAATTAGCATAATGAATAATTAAATGAATAATAATTGAGATGGGATTAAAAGATATAAATTCTAACTTTTATTAAAATATAATTTTAATAAGATTTAATTCTACAAGTGATTTATTAGGAGAAAATTTGACTTTGTTACAGAATCAAAAGGGCAGTTCATATTAAAGTAAAAAACCACATTCATATTTCAGACAACTTGAGAATAACATAAATTGATAGAATTTTATTTAGTTCAAATACATTCTTATTATATTTTTAGTTTTAAAATATTAAATATACCAAATATTAAATTTTTTTTCATTAATTGGTATACTAATTGGAAAATTTAAAATAAACTAAATAAAAATTTAAATAATTTTCTTTTCATGAGTGTAGGTTTTGGTCCCATTAAATCCAAATTCAGACTTATTTGGTCCCAATAAGTCATTTGTCATGCTTTGCTCATGATTTATTGGGACCAAATAAGCCTGAACATAAATAGAGTCAATAAGTCATGTACTCTGCACATGACTTATTGGGACCAAATAAGCTTGAATTTGGATTTAATGGGACTAGAACCTATACTTGGATAAATAATGGTACCAGAAACGAGTTTGATCTTGTTTAACGGGTCTAAAAATATATTTTGCCCAAAATATTATATTAATAATACTAACTTGACTATAGTCGATCAGGCCTAGCTCAGTTGGTGAAACTGAGGCCCCATGAGCTTAGAGTCATGGGTTCGAATTCCTGCGTGGGATGATGTTGCTACTGTATAGTAGGTATTTTTTTTTAACTATAATAATTAGGTGTTATTTTATGTGATATTGTATATATGATTATTGTAATTATCTTTGTTCGATACAAATATTCGACAGGACTAATTATAATTTATTTATTTCAATTAATAAAATTTATTGCTTCCAATTAAAAAAAAAAATGCTAACTTGACTATGGAAATAGAGCCCTCTTGGTGCTGCAATTATTGTGATGTGACCGAAAGGAATAAGAAATACAAATATGAATAGCATCATTTCAAAATTTATAATACTCTGGACTTTTTTTCTTCTAAGTCACACTTCCATCTTTTGTCAATTACTGCACCTCACCTATTGTCGATAAATTTAGTACTCCACCTTATTGTAAAATTCTATGTCATGGAGAGTTTGAGCAAATAAGTCTTAATTTTCGAGTTCCTCCTCACTATTATTCCTAGTTAAGAGTCACTTTTAGTTGAAATATGGGAAACAAATTACCAATGATGTTTTATAAATGATGGCCGATGAGGCTTAGCTTAGTTGGCAAAGCTGATACCCCATGATCTTAGAGGTCATGGATTCGAACCCCTGCGTGGTTGATGTTATTTCTACTGTATTGTAGGTATGATTTGTTGTTGTAATAGCTAGGTGTTAGTTTATGTGATATTGGATTTGATTGTTTATAATTGTCTCTGTTCGATATTGACAGACGAAGGGGACTAAATTTAATCACTTTACTTTTGATTAATAAAATTCATCGTTTTTAATTTAAAAAAAAAATGATGTTTTACCAATGATGGAGGGCGTCTTCGACTTTTGTATATCAAATCACTTTCGGAACTTTATTCATTATAAACCCCAACAAGTGGGGAATTCATGATGCCGGGATAACTTATAAAAGTCGATCTTTCTGTAAAATATTTACGATTTTCAAATAAATTTTTGATTTATTTTATTAATTCAATATATTTACGACCCAATCTCGGTGACCCTAAATCCTAATATGTACAAGCTCATCGAGACTATTGGATCATTTTATTGTATGTGGTTTACGTAAAATCGTACAGTTGAATAATTTTTGCTACCTTAATATTAGTTCTTACGACCTTTAGTATCCTTTCTCTTACGACCTACTAACTCAAGTATCAGAGATTTATAATTGGGGCCTCCCGTTGTGATTCTAACGATGGTGTATTTTGTAGGATCACATCTTGGATAATCAAGGCGTATCACACTTTTTTGGACTAGCTATCACCCAAAATCGCTCTAGAAGCCCTTGTTTCGAGTTTTCGGCACAACAAGTCGTACTAACAAGTGTAAGGTCGTTAGTTCAAATCTTATTGAATATGTGGGTAGTTGTCTTGTTTTATAATTAATTTTATTATTTTTGTTTATTGATATATTTGATCGAACTAGTGATTGCTCAATTTGTTAAAATATTGATATAATCATATATATAAATATTGGGAAAATTTGCAATTTCTGTCCTGTAATTTAGGGGTGGCAATTTGTCTTGCACGGATTGATTTTGCAATTTAGTCCTGTAATTTTAAAAAATTGACAAGTTTGGTCCCATCAGGCCGAAAAGCCCCAATTTTAAAGGTCATGTGCCCGAAAATTTTTCTGGCAAAAAAGGACCAAAATTGCTAGTTTGGTCCCATCAATTCGTGCAAGAATAAAATGTCACCCCTAAGTTACAGGATGAAAAATTACGATTTTCCAATTCTTTTAGTCTATTTGTTAAGCATTGTCCTCGGCACCCCTTATGCTGGGGGCATGTTGATCTGCATAGTTTGAAAATAATATTTTTATGGCTCTAATTTTTTGAATTATAGACTTTATTAATTTATTTTCTTGGGGGGTGGTAAAATATAGGTGAATTTTAGAAAGAAAAAAATATTTTTATAGTCTACTCATTCAACACCATCCTTGCTAAACACCTTGCTCGGGGCATGTTGATTTGTGCAGTTTGAAAAATATATTTTGTAGTCTCTATTTTTTCAATTAAAATGCATTATTAGTTTTTTTTTTTCTCATTGAGGAATAAAAAATGATGGAATTTTCAGCAAAACATACGAGTTTCTTTAGTTTATTTGTTCAGCACTGCTCTCAACAGACCCTATGCTTAAGGCATGTTGATTTAATTACGGTGCTTGAAAATTAAATTTTTATGGGTGTAATTTTTTGAAGTATGGACTTTATTCATTTATTTTCTCTAAGAAAAGAGCAAAACAATTGTTTTTTTAATAAAAAAAATATTTTTATAGTCTACTTGTTCAGTACAACCCTCGTCAAATCCCATGCTTGGGGGCATGTTGATTTGTGGAGCTTGAAAAAACATTTTGAAGCCTCTAAATTTTCAATTGTAGATGTTATTAATTTATTTTTTCTAGGGGAGTAAAAAAGGTTGGAATTTTCAGCAAAAATACGAGTTTTTGTGGCAAATTGCAATTTTCGTTTGTAAGTTAGGGGGCGACAATTTTGGTCCAGCACGAATTGATTTTCGCAATTTAGTCATATAACTTTGTAAATTAGACAATTTTGACCCCATATGACTGAAAAGCCCAATTGTCAAAATTTCAAAATATGAAATTAAAATTACAAAAATAAATTCGTGCAGCATCAAAATTACTAACCACAAATTATAGGACGAAAATTACAATTTTATCAAAACGATAACTAGCTCTCCCAAGAGATAAGTTGATTTGGTTAACTCGAACTGCATCATGTCCTATTCATATTCTTGGTCTACAAAGTAACGTTCTGATTTCCATTCTTGAATTTCTAATGGTTGTAGTCATCGATCAAACTTTTGGTGCTCACCTTTCACCTTTCTGATATGTTATGCACTTGAAGACATATTTTGTTTTGTTAAAAAAAAATAAAAATTGATATGTAATAATATATTTAGTCCTGAAAATATAGCAAGTACATATCATATTATCAAGTTTCGATGAATTTTTTGAAAAGTTGATCGAGGGATTAAAATAAAATTAAATATGAACTTTATGAACAATAAGGTTGGATAATAAAGGTGAGGAATTAAAATAATATTACATACAAATTCAAGAAATCAGTTATATATGATATGGGAAAATACACTAACCCAACAAGAAGACCAAAGTATCCTCAAAGAAGACAAAAAATGTCCAAACCCTCCATAGATCCGTGTATTTTTTACCGATCCCACCCCCTGACTCGGCTACCCACTTGGACAGCCATTGATCAAGCAGTCATCCGACGGCTGGCCCATCGACACGTTGTTGATACGAATTCTAACACATAAAGGCTTATAAATACATAGAGGATCCATTTAGCATGTATGTATTTATTATTATTAGAACACACTCTATAAAAAAGATCGCAAAACTTGACCCCATATAACCTCGAATGCTCATTGACTAAAACTTCGACTCAGCTAGCCTAATGGCTTGTGTGTGTGTAGGCCAACCATCACTAGTCCAGCTCGAGATACTCATCAAACTCATATTTCAGGTTATTGTCAAACCACCATTTAGTCAACTTAAAAGTCAACTTTAGATCACTGAGTACCTCGATATAAATAAATATATATCATTAATGATAATACTATATATTATTTTGTGTTGCATTGGCACATGTTGCTTGTTAGAAAACATTATCCCTTGAACTATGCTACCTCTTTTTGCAGGAAAGGAATTTTCCTTTGGAATTTAAGGCGCCTTTTTTTTGGTAAAAATTGGCAGCCACGCCTTACAAATGCTAATATATCGATTTTGCTGAGCAGACAACCTTGAAGTGAGAATTTTAAAATATATAATTAGTTTCAATTAATAAAATACTTTAAATATATTTATTTTCTCATAAAATAAATATTTTTGTTAACTCAGTTTCATCATTATTATTTATTTATATACATTTGATTGGGGATATCTTACATAGTCGGCCTACGATTTCTGTACGGAATAGTTAAAATTTTCATACAAGTTTTACATTCATTTTATTAATTCAAAATCTTTACTATCTGGTCTTTGTACATCTAAATTTTAATATATACGGACTCACCAGGTCCTTAAATTGAATTATTTTGGCGTCTATAATTTACGTGAAATTGTACAATTGGAAGAAATCTATGAATAGCCACCCAACATGCAATAAGTACAAGTTTTGCTACTCTAATATTCTTACAACCTTTATTTATTGTCTTTTCTTTTAAAACCTACTTAACTTAAGCATCAGTGGGCTATAACCAGACCTTCCCGATGAACCTGGTTCTGACGATGGTGTGTTTTGTAGGATTATATCCTAGATTATCGAGGCGTATCACATTCATTTGAAGTAGCAATCACCTAAAATCATTTTAAAAGGCATTGTTCCGAGATTCGACACTAGAACATTTAAAATTTAAATATTTTTGTAATTTTGATAAATTATAGATTTTATCTTTCATTTAATTAAATAAATACGATAAAAAATATCACACGCATATCAATCGGATGTGCTTTGCCCGCTAATAAGTTGACAACCACACACCAATGATTTCTTGGCTTAGTGATTAAGGTTGAGTTCCTAGGGTCATGGGTTCAAATCCCATCTATACGTGGGATGATAGTCTACTATATAGTAGGATTATTTGTATACTATTATAGTAAGGGGTTGTTTATATTTTATTTATATAATTATTGTAATTGTCTCTATTAAAATTTAATAATCGACAAAATTAAATGTAATCAATTTAGTACAGTTAATAATATTGATCACTTTCAATTAAAAAAAGATGGCAACCCCACGTCCCTTTAAAAGCCCATACCATCCTTTCTTGAACGGCATTCAATTCAAACTTCCACCATTACTTTTTTGATCGATTAAAGCCTTCACAATTAGAATTTGTAGGAAAACTATTGCATCAATAGTTAATTGACAACCCCAATTAACTAAAGTTGGAAGTCTGCTACATGCCTACCCACCCCACCCAACACATCTATATATATTTGTATACGTTAAATATACGTTATTTATATATATATACATATATATATATTTATAAGATTCGTTTCGTTACGATATTTAATGAAACTGAAGTAATTAAAAGTAAAAAAATAACGAGAATACATCTATAATATTCTTTAAATATTCGAGATTGATAGTAAAAAAAAATTATCGTTGAATAAAAAATTTGATGGTATTCGATGACCAATATTGACGAATTACGGTATTCAAATACGCTATCGATGTTTGGTAGTTGTATACCGTATCATGCCGAATATTGATTTTTTTAATATATATATATATACATTACAAAAAATATGATATTTAATCATGACTACTTGTCATGATTAATACTAAATAACCATAGCGAATAATCATTAATTACGGCAACGCAACGGTTGTTGGCCGTGGTTTTTGCGAGGGTGGCTAAAACATTTGCCATGGCTAAAAGCCATGGCGAATATTTTTAGCATGGCTAAAAGTCATGACAAATAAGTTTTTCATGGTGGAAAAGCTAATTTTTTGCATTGATTTTTATTTAACCGTAGTTAATAATAGTCATTTACCATGATTTTTAGCCATGATCATTAAAAATGTAGCTAATAATAATTTTTTTCTAGTGATATATTATAGTATAATTATATATATCAATATTACGAATATATAATATTTGTATATGTAAATATAATAAATAAAGTAATTACATATTTACATATAAATATATAGGATTAAACAGAAAATTGATTAATTTGGTTTAAAATCGAATCAAATCGAATTGTATTCGATTTTTATCGAATCAAATTGACGTGCCGAAATTTCGATTCAATTCGATGCGATTTTATCGAATGAACACCCGTGCGCCACAGTTACTGAATCATGGACGCTCTATACTATTATATAAAAGAAACCTGTTTTTTACTCACAAATGGCGGTTAATGACACCGCCGCACCACTTTTTTGTAATGTCAAAAATAACCCTCAATTGATATGATAACTACTTTATTCAATTTTCCAAATTTTACATTAATTGATAAATTAGTTTTTCCATTTTTTCCTTTTTCTTTTTTAACGTGATGCGTTAGTTTATATATTTTATTTTTATTTATAATATATTTTCAAATATAAAAAAATATTTATTATATGCACATAGGAATGACGTGCTACACGGTTAGTATTTCTGAATAGTTGGGGGCTAATGATTGACATTTTTTTTTTCTGATACTATGTTGGGCTAGAAACGCTCTAGTTTATAGTGGTGGGGATTCTATGCTCCCTGACTCCGTAAACAATCTTATTCGCGCAGATTCTGGTACTTAATAAAATTATTTTGTTTTCATACTTCTTAGTTATATAATGTGTTTATTAATTTGATGTATATTATATATTGTTTAATTGCACTTATTAAAATATTGATATAATTATGAAAAAATAATTTGTATCTAACATAAAATAAAATAAAACAAAGAAATAGAAAACTAAATCTAATTTTGTATTTACGGTCATGTGTATTAGGGTCGGTAGAATATTAAAGACTGTAGTTAAAGGGGTGGCAATTAAGTACACGTAATTCACTAATTTTGTGCAATTTCAAAACTTCGGTCAACGAACTTTTCTAACTCATCAGAAGTAGCTGGCATAAATAAAGTTATGACTTCATCACCAAATCAGCCTCCCTACACTAGAAAAAAGTTCATTATTAGTTATATTTTTAACGATTATGGCTAAAAATCGTGGTGAATAATCATTATTAACTACGGTTAAATAAAAACTGATGCAAAAATTAGTTTTTTCACCATGAAACTTATTTGCCACAGCTAAGAGTCGTGGTAAAAATATTCGCCATGACTTTTAGTCATGTCAAATGTTTTAGCCACCCTTGTAAAAACCACGGCCGACAACCGTTGCGTGGCCGTGGTTAATGACTATTTGCTATAATTATTTACTATTACCCATGGCAATTTGTCATGATTAAATGTTACATTTTTTGTAGTGCTAGCTACAAGCTGGTGATTAAATATCCATAATTGATTATTTTTGAGTCCTCAATGTTTGTTATGTTTGACATGTAGTTCAAGTAATTTTGTTACAAATTTTAGGCCAAAATGCCAAACATAATAAACATTAATGAACACACAAAATAAATGCAAATAGCGAGACATTTGTTTTTTTCCTCAAAGTATTAACTTCATTTTCAGCACTTTTCCATGCTTTTGCACTTCTTTAATTTACCTACCAAGCTTTCGTATTTGGCTTTGACTCATTCATTTTGTCTTCAAAATGATTGATTTTTCATAACAAATCAGAAATAATTTTCTTCGATCTTGAACACATTCCCGGATCGAATCATTCAAACACTCCACAATATTCTCTTTTTCTATGAACAAAAAATCAAAAACAAAAATTAACGGTAAATAATAACAAAAACAAAATAAATAAGAACAAAAAGCAAAATTTCCCCCATAACTAGGACATGCAAAAAACTTCTTCCCAAATTTATTTTGGTCCAAAAAATCTTCAATGGTAGCTCGTGTACACACTTACAATACATTTTTCCACGTAATATTCTCACTTGATGAACCTGCACTTGAATTTGAGAAGGATGAAAAGTGATTTCTCCTCATTTCTCTTATTTTTCTCTAAATTTCTCTCAATTCCACTCTTTCAACTTTCTCTTGTGTGGTGAATAAAATGACAACCAAACATGCCCTTATATTGACAAACTCCGGCCCATTTTTCCTCCAAAATTAGGTTAACCATTAATTTTGACGGTCAAACTAACAGGGAATAGTAACGTTTATAAAAAATGCAAACTTTAGGTATCAAGTCTATGACTTAAAAACTGAGGGTACTAAAACTAAAAAAGAGATATAATTGGAGTTCAAAAGTGAAATTATCCATTCTTTTTCCCCCATGTCATCAGCTAAACATGGTGACCTAAACACGGACATAAAAACTTATTCTAAATAGAGAAGACTAGTGCACATATTTATTCTACACTCGGAGTACCATTACGTAAAAATATTGTCTTTAATTGCATTTTTAGTCCTCACTAGAAAAAAAAATTACTATTGACTATATTTTTAATAATTATGACTAAAAATCATCGTAAATAATTATTATTAACTACGGTTATATAACTCGATACAAAAACTAACTTTTCACCATGAAAAATTTATTTGCCACATTCTAAGAGTCGTGGTAAAAATATTCGCCATGGTTTTTAGTCATGACAAAGGTTTTAGCTACCCTCGCAAAAATCACGGCTGACAACCGTTACTTAGCTGTGATCAATGACTATTTGTTATAACTATTTAGTATTGATTATAACAATTAACCATAATCAAATGTTATATTTTTTGTAGTACCTGTAATTATAACGATTTTGTATTTTGATCCTATAACTTACTAATTTAGTCATGTATTGTTTTAATTTACGCGATTTTAGTGTAAAATTAGTCAAAATTTTTAAAATTGTCCAAAAAATTATGAAAATTGGCCAGAACCATTCCGTACGTTGTATGGCGTAAAATAGCAATTCAACCATTGCTTACGTGTAGCTCATGAAATGACATAGAAAATTGCAATACAACCTTGTAACTGTAACTGCACTCCTTAAATATCACCCCTTGTCTACGTGTGTGTTTTTTTTTAAATACAATAATATTATTAAATCAATTAATAGACTATTACAATATTCAGTACATATTACAATAATACTATTAAATCTATCATCAACAACTTTAAAGCAAACCAAGAAACAAAGTACACACACTACTATAAAAGTAGACACCATACCTATATTATAGGTTCAAACTCACGACCTCGTTGTCGTGAGACCTCAACCCCACCACTGAGGTAAGGAATTATTGGTCATTGCTTACGTCTAGAGGGGCTGATTGGATGTTTGGTCAGCAAATTTTTATTTAAAAAATCTCAATTTCATCCACTCTAGCAACATCCAACGAGTTAGAGAAATTAGATAAGTAGAGTACTAAAATTGCACAAAACTAGTGAATTACGGATATTTAATTATAACCTTCAAAATGCCACTCCCAACATACACAAAAATAAAATGCAAATTACCACTGTATCCATCACTTTCCGTTTTTAAGCTCTAACCCTCTGTTGCTCTTGGATCATAGAAAATAAATTAATTAAAATAAAGCAGATTTTTTATTTTATAATGCATATAAATTACATATTTATTGCATTATTAACCACATTATCTAGGATTATTCTTCACCTATACGCTTTTCGGTATGGTCTACGGTTCTGAATGAAAACATGAAAGTCAGCACCCCCGCCCCCTACTTAACCCTATAAATTCAAGTATCAAACAGGTAAGAGGCACCAATCCATCCTCCTTCCACCTTTTTTTATACATACTCTTTGCTTTCTTTAACCTCTCTTCCACCTTGTACACACACAGCATGTTGTCCTCTCAGATGGCTATGGAGGAATTGTTCGACCTGGACTTGGCCCTGACCATGCCGGACGACTCAACGGAGGCTGCACGCCACCTGGTCGACGCAATGGCTACGGTGGTTGTGGGGTGCGGTGGGCAATGTAGTGTTTGTATGGAGAGCTTCGAAATAGGTGGCGGGGCGGGGAAGCAAGTCTCCTGCGGCCATGTCTTCCATGAAAACTGCATTTCTCACTGGCTCTCCCTCCATAATTCTTGCCCTTTGTGCCGAAGAGAAGTTGTTTCGTAATTCATTTGCTGCTCTGTTTTTCTTTCTTTCCCTTTTGTATGTGTGGGAGTGAAGTTTTATTGAGCTTTTTCCTCTAGATGATCATCTGGTTCGGCGGTACGTAGAGTCGTTTTGTATTTTCTACCATTTTTGTTAGGGGAAAACGCAAGCGATTCCTTCTGATATTTTAAACGTGCAAATTAACTTTTTATGAAAAATAAATAGCAGTTTCTTTACATTTATTTTTTAAAATGAATCGATTTACTTTCCCGTGTTTTTTAAAATGAAGCAATGATAGGAAGTTGGGAAGGTAAATTGTTTTATTTTAGAGAATACAGGGAGGTAGTTGTTAGTTTTGTTCATAGGGATGTAATTTGCTCATTTGTAATATCACAAGGAGGGCAAAATTCTTTTTTTAATCCCGTTAAACAAGGGGCGACTCGTTTTTGGTACCACTATTTATGCAAGTATGGGTTTTGGTCCCATTAAACCCAAATTCAGGCACATTTGGCCCCAAAAAGTCATGTGCAGTGTACATGCCTACTTGACTCCGTTAGCGTATGTTAAATGGACGTTAGGTCACGTGTCCCCAAAAAAGAACCCTCGTCTGAAGAACAAAAAAGAAAAACATGTTTGAAGCCCTCAAAAAGCCCCATTTCAGAGATAGAAAAATCCTACCCAAAACCCTACTGAAATCCCTAATTCTAGAAGAAATCAACCAAAAAAATTTTTGGTTGAAAAACTGAAACCGAGAGCAAGGACATCGGATTTTTGGGTTGGTTGGAAGAAATGACTTCGATTCCCATCCTTCGACCGTCTTGGTTGGCGTCCGCAGGCCTCCCTAATTATGGTGAGTTATTTTTTCTTAAAAAATTCTTTAAGCTTTGATTTTTCTTAGGTTAGTGATGTTGTTTTCGTATTTGGTGTTAGAATGAAGTGGGTGTGGTTTTTCAATTAGTGCTTTTGTGATGTATGAGGTTTCTTGAAACCGTGATTTGGTGGATTTTTTTTTTGTTATGTGGCTTTGAGGATAATGAAGACACTTGTTGTTTAATATTTAAAGTACCATTTTATAGAATTTTTTATGCTTGATGTTTGTGGTCCCCTTTGCTTTGTAAGATTCCCATATGCAATGTGGTCCCATTACAGTGTTTATGTTTGTTTGTTGGGTGCTGTTGAGGGAACATGTTGAATAAATTATGTTTGTATGTTTTCCCTTTTTTTTTTCGTAAGGATGGTTGACTTTTGCTATTATTTATATATTCAGGTGAATATGACTTAATTAGTTTAAGAATTCATCATGGGGGTCAATTAGTATTCCAGCCAGCTACTGAATATAGAGGGGGGGGGGGTCTGAAAGTGTTTTTGACTTTGTTGATAAGGGAACCTTTTCAATGCTTATACTTGACAAGTGTTGCGAACAGTTGGGCTATTTAGGTAGGGAAAAGTTACTACAGAATTGATATGTTGAAAAAGTTTAGAGCACTCACACTTGAAACTGACGTTTTTCAACTCATAGATGGCCATGGGGGGGGGGGGGGAGATTAAGATATACCTTGATGCAGTTAGAGACCCCAAAACTGTTGCTGAGATTGAGGGTCAGGGTGAAGAAGAACCTGTGCATAAGGAGGGTGAAGAAGAACCTGTGCATAAGAACAAAGATAAAGGGACAGGTGTGGTAATAGAAGAAGGTGGGGATGGTGAAGGGGCTGATTGGGTTGATTGGGATAGGGAAAATGCAGAATGGGTTGCTGATTCTGAAAATGATTTGTATGATGGTGAGGACGGTGTTGATTATTCTGAGGATGACGAGTGCTTTGATGCTAACATTGACAAGGATGCAGAGTGGGCTGGTTTTCTACAAGATGATCATGAAGATGAGATGAGGTCTGTCAGTGATGATAATACTGAAGATGATAGTGAGGATGAATTTGATGGCCAAAAAAACAGAGATGATGATAACGATGCAAGGGGCCCCGTCTTTGCTCCTGAAGACACCTTCGATCCCAGATTTGCATTGGGCATGAAATTTAGTCATAAAAAAGAATTTCGGGAGGCTGTCCATTCTCATGCCATAATGACAAGAAGGAATCCCGTAATAACAAAAAATGACAAACGGAGAGTCTATGCAAGATGAAAGGACAACGGATGTTCCTAGCATATTAATGCATTGAATATACGAGATGAATTGGGCTTTCAGATTCGGGAGTACAATCATGTTCATAATTGTGGTGCCAATTTCAATGTGAAGAATGTGAGGGTCAATTGGCTAGCACAAAGGTATATGGAGGCTTTCAGATCTGATCCCAACAGAAATGTCAAAGGTTTCAGACAGGACGTAATCAGATAGTTGAGGTGCAATGTGTCTAGGGAACAGGCGTACAAAAAAAAATAAAAAAAATAAGGAGATGTCTGCGAGAAATATAGAGAGATGATGCTGAACAGTATTCAAGATTGTGGGAGTATGCTGAGGCATTAAGAAAGAAGAATCCTGGCTCTACAATCATCCTGAACTACGAAGTTTGCAGGATTCAAGGGATTGGGGTACAAGAAGGCTTTATGGTTTGCAGCAAAAACTACAACAGTCAGCCAATTTCAGAAAGCAATGCAAGACATAGCTAATTTGGATGTTAGATGTCTTGAGTGGTTGCAAGACAAGCCGACATCACAGTGGTCAAAAATTCATTTTAGTACTTACCCAAAATATGATATTCTGCTCAACAACTTGTGTGAACAATTCAACAGTTGTATTATTGAAGCAAGAGAGAAGCCTGTATTAACAATGTTGGAGTGGATCAGGGAATTTATCATAAGCAGAATGCAACAACTTAGGGACAGGGCTGAGAGACTTTGGGAAGGCAAAAAACTTTGCCCAAAAATAAAAAAGATTGTGGACAAGAACTTGGCTAAAGCAAGTGATTGCATCCTAGTGAAGTCGGATAACACCCTTTATGAGATACAGTGTTTTGATGGTGCAAGATATACAGTTGATTTGTATGAAAAGACATGTTCTTGCAGATCATGGGAGTTGACAGGGATCCCTTGCAACCATGAAGTGAGTGCCATATCTTCACAAGTCATGGATTCGGATGATTTTTTTCATGAGTGTTACCATGTAGACACTTTTTGCAAGGTATACACACCAGCAGTGATGCTCCTTGATGGAGTTGAAATGTGGCAAAAAACAGATACATTCCACCTGTGCCTCCAAATTTTGGGAGGAAAAGGGGGATATTGGCGAGAGCAAGGAGATTGTAGGCGGATGAGACTTGAAAGGCCAAGAAACCTGTCAAAGTAATTGATAGAATGTCAAGGCAAAGAGGAAAGAGGATATGCAAATTCTGTCATGAAGTAGGCCACTTCACAAAGGGTTGCAAATGGAAGAAATTTGCTGAAAAATTCCCTCCAGATGAAGAAATTGGTCAGCCTGCTGAAAGTGAACAACATGTAGCAGCAATTGTACAACAAGATGAGTTGGTTAACAATGATGATTGCCTACCAATTAACCAACCTGAAGCAATCAGTCAACCTGAACCTGAAGTTTCTGTAAGTTGTTAATATTCTGATTATTGGATATTGATGTAAATTCTAATATTTCTAATTTTTTATCGTTTACAGATTCGAATAAAACCAGTCAAAAAAGCTATCTTTAATGATGAAGATGAACCCCATGCTGCTGATCAGATTCCTGTAGCTGCTGGTGCAAGTTTAACTGAAATTTAGCAACATCAAGTAAGTTTCATCTTGTGGCTCTATGTGTCTTTACATAATGTGTTTCATATTCTAACCAAGTACCATTTTTTATCATAAGGAAACCGTACCACAGACAATGCATTTTCATGATGCTAATCCAAAACCACATGCCTTTTCTACATCCGTACCACCACCACCAGGATTCATGCATGGAAGGGTTAATATTAGGGCACCCCCACTTTTTGTTGGACATCCTCCTGCTTTTGTTTCTCGCCCCACAACAGGTTAATTAATTTCACATTCGGTTTATATCGTGTTGTTATTATTTTTGATTTGTATCTAAGAGTTCGTTTGGTTCAAATGGGTGGAAAAGAGAAGTGAAAGGGGGAGGGGAGGGGGAGGGGGAGGGGAAGAGGGAGGGGGAGGGAAAGAATAATAGTTTTACTTCAAGTTGTTTGGTATGATTGAAAGGGAAGTAAATCTCAAATACTTCCCCTTGTTTGGTACGAGAAAAATAGATTGAGAAGAAAAGACTAAATTTTGTAATTTTACACTTTAACCCTTTTTCTTCATTTTGTAGCAGAAAACAAACAAGTTAAAATTATACTAATATCAAAGATTAAAAACTTTAGTAATAAAAATATATATCAAACAAGAACCATAATTCCAGTTTTACTAATAAAAATATTTATCAAAACGAATATTGTTCATTTATTCTAAACTATTCAGTTTAAATAAAATAAAAATTACTACCAACACCCTCAAATAAAGAATCCAAATTCAAATGTCAGCACCTTTGTTGGTATCAAAAACAAGTTTGTATATCATCTCCAGACGCATTGGAGAAGGCAATGCAAAGAAGGCACGCATTTCTACAGGATTCTTCAAAAAGTAAAGAACTACATTCACAAATAACGTAGAAGGAACGCCGATGTTCTGTAGTTCAACCACAAGTTCTTCCTCAGAATATATTCTTGGACGAGATTTTTCTGCAAGTGCTACTTTTCTTTCAGCAATCAATAAACCTTCTTTAGCTATAGCATTACCTTCTTTCAACGCATCAGCCACACCAATTATTCCTAAGTTAATAATCTCAATCTGTTTTTCTGTAAGTGCCATTTTCTAACTTGAAAATCGTTTGATTCAGCTTTTCGCTTCAAAACTGTCGCTTTTGCAGAAACATCAGAATTTTTCTGACTTGAGGCGTAAGTAGGAGAGTTTGAGTTTGGCTCAACACAAATATCTGGAGATTCAACTTCATGAATAGAACTATTTGTGAGATCAACATTTTCTTCTTCTCGCCATTGACGTGATTTTTCCTTAGCGCTAACTGCACCTTTACCTTTTGCTCTATCCTTGGCAAAGAGTCTCTCTAATTTGTCATAGTTCTGAATTCGAGTATATCTCCATTTTGCTGCATTTGAATTAGCCTAAAATGATTTCAAAGAAGAGAAAAGATCAATTAGATGTATGTTAGAATTATTTTCTTCTAAACTTTTTTCAAATAAATTATATATGACATGAAAAAGAATTAAAGAGTGAAAAGATTACCTCTATAATTTCTTTCCAAACCTCTAGCTCAGCCTCAAACAATTGAGACTCTGGATTCCATGCAAATCCACTGTGACCGCGAAATGCATCATAGCATGCTGCAAAGTTCGTTTTTAATGTTCTCTGGCGATTTTTCACATTTTCTTTGTCAATTACATGACCAAACTTCTCTACACACTCTTTCACAATATTGTCAAATGTTGTTGATGTCCATGTTCCATCATGCCTATTGCCTTTTTCATCCTCTGCAACAAATGCATCAAGTAGTATTTCATCCATTTCAGCAGACCAGGTCATTCTGTCTCTTTTTGATTCATTTACAACACCTTGTTTTTTTTGTTTTACCATATTCACTGTATAATCGGAAAACAAATAATTATGGTAAGAATTAGAATATGATATATTAAAGAATATGATACACACCTATATTGTGTTGGAAAACTCAAAGAGAAAGAAACTTAACAAAATCAAAATTTAAGGAATGTTACTACCAGTTGGAAACTTAAATTCTAAATCAGAATTCAAAATCTAAACCATCATAATTCAAAATCTAAACCATCAGAATTTAAAGAATGCTACTACCAGAAAGAGAGAAATATATTCAAATTAGTCTATTACTTTATGGTTTATTGGATTCCAGTGCTATTACAACACATAATTCTCCCACATTTGGTTTTTGATATCATCCCTGATTGCCGCTGCTAATGTGTAATCTGCATTATGAACAGATTCAACAACACACTCTGAACTTCCCATAGCATTCCTTAACTCTTCATCAACTTCCTCAAGAATGCTTTCATCAGGATCCACACCCATCAAGTAATTATGTAATATGCAACATGCTAATATGATTTGGGTCACAATATCCACTGGAAAATGAGGTTCTGCACCCCCTCCAATAATTGGAAACCTCTTTTTCAATACAGCAAACACTCTTTCAATTACGTTACGTAGAGATGCATGACGAAGATTGAACAATTCTTCAGCATTCTCAGGGGATCGTGCTGAGTACTCTTTCAAGTGATAACGGGTGCTTCTATATGGTGCCATAAATCCACTTCTTAGCATAAACCCACCATCTACCAAGTAATATTTGCCTAGAAAACTAAATTACGTAATTAATAAAATTAAAATGACAAATCTGTTATAGATAACAACCATTAGATTAACTTGAACTATACATGCCTCTAGGAATTTAAAGTCTATCTTCTCTATTAAGTGCATTCTTAAGTATTCTTGAATCAGATGCAGTTCCTTCCCACCCAGGTAATACGTAAGTAAATCTCATATCAAAGTCACAAGCTGCCAGTACATTTTGGGTTGGCCATTCTTTTCTTCCTCTATATCTAGGTGCACTAGATCTCGAAACCTTTACAAGTACATGAGTTCCATCAATAGCACCTATACAATCCTGAAAATTTTCAACTCTTCAATAATATAATAGTAATACCGTGGAAGTAGAATGAATATTTTCATGGTCTCAAAATTAAGATTACCTTAAAGTAAGGATAAAATCTTTGGTCCTTTTGTATTTTTTCAGGAATTACTCTCCAGTGGGTTGTTTAAGAAATTGATCTTCCAATGTAATTAACGCCTTCAGAACATCATGGAAGTGACGACTAACAGTCTCTCCAGATCGTCGAAAAAAAAATCGAACTTGGCGGTTTGTAGTTCCATGTGATAACACCCACAAAAACTTAGCAACTTGTTCCTCGATTGTAGAATTTCTATTATCCCGAAGTCGGCTAGTTTTTCGAAGGATCGCACATAAATGCAAAAATGCGTAAGGGCTCATGCGTATTATATCATGCGCATTATCACTCTGACATAGTGTGTGCATTAACTCATTGCGAACGACCCTTTTGTCTTGAGGAGTTTGGTCAATACCTCTATCAATCATGCTCCACGCATCATCTATTAAAAGTATTGCATGTACAACATAGCAAATTACTTGAACCACAACCATCCGACGTCTCCTTTCCCATTCACTCATAATTTGTGATATATTGTCACCACTATTTTGCATACCATCCTTATATATATCTAGATCCGTCGAATTATTCGTGTCATCCATCTAAACGATAAACACTCAAATCATATTAACAGATACAATATTATATTATGAACAACATATTAAATCTCACAAATTCATCTAATAACAGAAAACAATAATATACATATATATATATATCAACAACAATCAGTTTTAAACAATAAGGTATCCTGATACAGTATCTGTAGATCCAACTTATTGTTTAAAACTGATGTAATAGTAAATAGTATTCATTAAATAATTGAATGTATTCATTGTTTTCAACAACGATATATTAAATCTCATTGAATGTATTCATTAGATCCAATTTAATAGTAAATAGTATTCATTAAATAGTAATTAGTCTTGAACTAATTAGATCCAACTTTTCAACAACGATTTACGGTTTTTTTCATAAACAAAAACTTTTGTTCATAAACAAAATCTAGTACCGGCGGTAAGAAAAGGGAACACGATTAGGAAAAATGATTATTCAATCAAAATTAATAATAAATTAGCAATATTTTTTTTTAAAAAATCACAAATACAAAGTATGTTTACCGGATTGTTGACTTCGATCGACGTAGTAGTTTTTCTAGCGATTCGGTTATCTTTTCTCTGGTGATTATATACGGTATGATCAACGGGAATGAGAAAAGATTTGGAGGGAAATAGATATATATAAGGGTAATAGAGTAAATAAAAAGAAAATCTGTATTTTTTTGTCTTTTTAGCCTTATACTTCCACTTTTCCGCCCAATTCCGGAAGGAAATGAAATTGGACTCCGGAGAAGTTTCATATACATCCAGTTTTACTTCCCCTCCATCTCTTCCTCCAAACCAAACACTAAACTTTTTCTTATACATCCCCTTTTACTTCCACTTCTCCTATACCTCCACTTTTACATCCAACCAAACCTACCCTAAGTAGCCACAACACAAATTTGACAAGAACTAATGTGTCACACAAACATGGAGATATCATTATGAAGGAAGGTAAAAAGTATGTCACTTTATCAAACTTGCACAGTGTAGTGACATCCCAGAATGCACAATCTAAGGATAAGGGAAAGAGCAAAATATAGGTTGCCTTTTGTTTGGTGCTGAATGATTTTGTATAGGTTGGCTTATGTTTGGTTAGCTTCTGTTTTATTAGTGGCAAAGAATACATGTTGTATTTCTTTTTGGCCACCTCACAAACTCAGCATTTGGTAGATGATGTCTTTTTTATGGGGCACCTGACACTTTTGGAAGTCCCTTTTAACTTAAATTGTTTATTGCATGTGTTGTGGCTGAAATGTGGCCTTTGAAGCCGAATTCTGCTTTGCAATGGATATATTTTGCTGAATTCTGTTTTATTGATTCTATTTGTGTTTTGCTATTTTGGCAGGGAAATTCATACATATTAACATTGCATACATTAAGCATGGAAGTGCATACATTAATTAGGGAAGTGCATACATTCACTAGGGCCTAATAAAGACATGAACCGTAAAAAAAAGGCAACACAAGAAATAATAAAAACCAACAACACTCTGTTCTTCTTCATCTTCAACATTTCAATCTCTTCATCTTTTTTCTTCAAGGCTTTTCCTTTTGCTTTTACATCATCCTCTAACTGATTTATCTTGCGTAGTAAACCTGGAATCCCAATCTTGGCTCGTTCACACATAGGGCCATCTTCCCACTCAAAATAATTGCATCCATTTGGGGTCATAGAGTTCACACAAGTGTTGAATATTCTTCCCGGATTTTGATTTGTCCATGAGGTCCTCATCCGAGCTTGTATCCCGCAATAGCAAAAACATCTTCTTTGTGTAGATGCGGAGGAAGATGGCATTTTTCAGCAACTTATTATACTACAAAATAAAAAATTAAAACAAAAACAGTAGAGAAAAATGGTGAATGAAGTGAGGAAGGAAGAGACGAAAAGAAGAGCAAAAAGTGAAGAAATGAATGAGAAAAAATGGGTAATGGAATTGGGGTGACTTCAGCCCTAATATATAACAATTGTCCCTCCTTTTTGGCATTTGCACGTGCCTTTTCCCTCCAAAATGGAGGAGTTAACGGAGTCAAGTAGTCATGTGCACTGCGCATGACTTTTTGGGGCCAAATGTGCCTGAATTTGGATTTAATGGGACCAAAATTCATACTTGCATAAATAGTGGTACCAAAAACGAGTCGCCCACTGTTTAACGGGACTTAAAAAATATTTTGCCCATCACAAGGGGGTAAATTGCATTAAACCCATTTTTGTTAACTTCGTATTTGTACTTAGAGTTTTTCATTTTATTTTCTTTATTTCTTTGTTAAGGTGGATTTGATATTGAGACTGTTCTTAGAAAATTCAGGAGGGAGGAATCGCCAGCATTCAATTATATAGTTGTTTAATTATTTTAATCAAAATTATTTAAATTTGTTGAAAATTAAGCTCAGAATTATCTACAAAAGAAATTGAAGGACGAAATTGAAATTATGTAGTATTTTTTCTTTTCTTTTTTTTTTTTAACTGCAGTACTAAAAGCATGCAAAGTCATGTTTATACACGACATCTATGATCCTTCGTCCCTAGTTGTCATGCGCCACGTCTATTTTAACCAAGATATATACTTTGGTTGAAAATTTTGGGGAAGATTAAATTTGTCAATTAATTGGTATACTAAATACACCAAATAAATTATATTCTCACTAGAAAAAAAATTAATATTAGTTATATTTTAATAATTATGGTTAAAAATCGTGGTAAATAACTATTGTTAATTATGGTTAAATAAAAATCGATGCAAAAACTAGCTTTTCCACCATGAAAAACTTATTTGCTACAGTTTTTAGTCGTGGTAAAAACATTCGCCATGGCTTTTAGTCATGGTAAATGTTTTCGCCACCCTCGCAAAAACCACGGCCGACAACCGTTGCGTATCCGTGGTCAATGACTATTCACTATGGTTATTTAGTATTAACCATGTCAATTAACCATGATTAAATGTCATATTTTTTGCAGTGTCTTTTCATTAATTGGTATACTAATTTGAAAGTTTAAAATAAATTAAAATAATTTTCTTTGCATGAGTATAAAAATAGTAATAATACTAACTTGACTATGGAAATAGAGCCCTCTTGGTTCTGCAATTGTGATGTGACAGAAAGGGATAAGAAACACAAATATGACTAGCATCATTTCAAAATTTATAATACTGTTGACATTTTTCTTTTTAGTTACACTATCTTCTTTTGTCAATGTTGCGTAACTAGAGTTGGCAACGAGGTGGGTCTGAAGTTCTGAACGAGTTTGTCTGGATTCGAGACTCATCCCAAATAGACGAGGGCAATGAGAGTCGTGAGAGAGACCAAGGCGGCAAGGGGGATCTTCTGTCAAGACTTGAGGAATGAGGGTTTTGTTCTTTTAATTATTAATAATTAATTAGAGTGAAATTGTTAATTTAATTGAATTGATTATTGAAGACTTGAATAGAGGTAGATTAGATGAACTAATGACTAATAAGTTAAATTATTAATGGGTGAATTAGATGGAGTGAGATAAATTAAAAATTAGTTAATATATTAAATTAAAAAATAATTTGATGAATTAATTAATTGAATACTTAATGAAATTAAAGAAATTACTTTTGATTTGATTCTTAATTTTGTATCTTATAAGTGCCTCAAATTATATATGAAAAATAATATCATTTTAGACGTAGATAATTTTAATAAAATTATTTTTAATAAGTAATATCTTTTTAGATATAGATAATTTTAATATACTTTTCAATCTAAAATGAATTAAATAACAGAAAGAACACATTCATTTAAATGATTAATTTTTTCATTAAATAATGTCATCTTACGATATACATTCAACTAATATTTTATTTTTGTAGTAAGTAATATCAGTTTAGATTTAAATACTTTAACATAGTTTCAATCTAAAATGAATTGTATAAGACAAGCATATACTCAACTAAATTTTTATTTTTTTATTAAGTAATATCATTTTAAATTGAAGTACTTTAACATAGGTTTTGATCTAACATGATATATATAATATAAATAATACATTCAACTAATTTTTTTATAAATAATATTAAAGTCTAAATATAATTGGAAACTTACGTTAATTTAACATAGTTTTTTTTATATCTAAAATAAACTATAGAATAAAATAATACATTCAACTAATATTTTATTTTTTGTATTTCTTATATAGAGTTGGATATATACAAAATTGTTTAAGGATTTAATATAATATCACAATCTTTTATTAATAATGTATTGCATATAAATAATAAAAAATAATATCTAGAAAATGAGACGAGATTGGGTTCAGAACAAAACTTTAGGAACTCGTCCTGAACCTGGCCGAATCCTAACTTAATGGACCCACCCTCGCCTCTGCCAAAACAAATACCAAACTCGCCCCAAAGGGGTCGGGTCCGAGCTCGGGGCATGGTTGCCCGTCCCCGTTGTCATCTCTAGTCGATGACTGCCCCTCACCTATTGTCGATAAATATAGTAAACTCCACCTTATTGTCAAATTCTAATTCATGGAGATTTGACCAATAAGTCTTGATTTCCTAGTTCCTCCACACGGCTAAATTGCATATTTGGTCCCACAAAGAATGGGTGGTGTTCTTTTTGGTCCCATGATTTACAGAATTTCATTTTTGGTCCCAAAATTATTAAAAGGTCTGCAAAGTTAGTCCCAAAATATTTTCCGTTAAGTTTTAACGGCAAGTGCTAGAAATCCGTTAACCCCTGATTGCTAAATTGCTTTTTTAGTCCCACAAAAAATGAGAGTTTGTTCTTCTGGTCCCACAATTTAGAAAAAGAAAAATGGTACCAAAATTGTTAAAAAAATTTACAAAGCTAGTACCAAAATTTGTTTTGTTAATTTTTGTCATTAATCAATAAATTCATGCATGATTTTATTAAATCAACAATCAATCTTTTATTCAATCAATATTCAAATTGGCTTATAATAATTATTTCGGAACCTTTTGCATTTATCCCAAAAAAATTCTTCTTCATTGGAGCAACGGAATTGATTGAGTTCGGGATTGATTGCAAAAGCTTCCACTAATTCGATTTACTTGGTGCATCTCCAAAATTATTCGCCACGATTAGCATATTGAGCTCAGATTTATACTGACTTTGTAATCTATATGAAATTGTTGCAGTTTTTTTCCTCATTTTTGTCTTTAAGAGGTAGAAGACTTCAACTTCTTTTGGTTAAGTATATTGCCAATAGCAAGATCTTTGTTTTTTATGAGCATTTGATCGACTAAAGATATAAATGCAATTTTCTTTAGGCAACCACAAACTGTTTAAGCTCGAACTTCCAATAAGTCTTTTCATTCTTTTGAATCTCTATTTAGTCTAGATTTGTACTACAAATGTAGAATATCGTTTAGTTTACAGGATGTTTTGTATTATTCATTTAGTTGCTTTAATGTTGGTGTTAGTAGATCTAAAGATATTGTTATATTATGAATTGAATATTGTAATAGTAGTTGGTTGCTTGTTGTAGAAACATTGTTATATTTTTAAATTAATAGTTTATCGCTCATTATTTAAAAAAAATATAAAACAAAAAAGATAAAAGAAAATAACATTGCATTTATAAATTATTGTTATGTGATTGATAAATTCATTTTCACAATAATTGTTATGTGATCGAGTAACAAATATTCGTATATAATTTGAAACTACTTGAGTTTTCGAAGTTTTACTGGGCTTGTAATTAGAAAAATAAAAATAAAGTGATCAACACATGATATTTTTTATTTTATAGTTATAGGTGGTACATTGTTGTTTGTTTTGTCTAATTAAATATAAATATAATAATAATTTATATTAGAAATTACAAATTATATAATAATATATATAAAAGAATAAATTTATTAGTCTATTCAATAGTGATTGGATAAGAGTGATTGTATAATAAAATAATTCATATGTTGTGTGCATTAATTTATTGATTCATGTCAAAAAATTGATGAAAATGAAATTTTGGGACTCACTTTGCAAAAAATTGAAGTTTGGGACTAACTTTGTAATTTTTTTAAATAATTGTTGTACCAATTTTTTTTTCTTCATAAATTGTGGGACCAAAAAAATAAACTCTCATTCTTTGTGGGACTAAAAAAGTAATTTAACAATTAAGTGTTAACGAATTTCTACCACTTACCGTTAAAACTTAACGAAAAACATCTTTTGAGATTAACTTTGCAAACTTTTAAATAATTTTATAATAAAAAATAAAATTTCATAAATTATGAGACCAAAAAGAAGACTGCCCCTTCTTTATGGGACAAAAAAAAAACAATTTAGCCTCCTCCACACTATTCTTCCTAATTAAGAGTGACTTTCAGTTTTCAAGCAAGTACGATGAAAATCCTTAGTTTAAATATGGGATACAAATTATCAACGATGTTTTACCAATGATGGAGGCCGTCTTCGACCTTTGAATTTCAAATCACTTTCCGAACTTTATTCCCTATAAACCTCAATAAGTGGGGGATTTTTGATGCAGGAAAGTCGTAGCATATATAATTTTTGCTATTCTAATATTTTACGATCATCAATATTTTTTTTTTTCTTACGATCAACTAAGTTTTTGTGACTTATGAGATTGAATCTAGTGAGTGCTAAAATAATGGGACCAAAATCGCAGAGATAAGTTATAAGATGTAAATTGTAATTTACCCTCTTCTGGTATGTTATGCACTTGGAGACATATTGTTAAAAAGGAAAATGTAATGACATATTTAGTTATGAAAATATAGCATGTGTAGGTGATATTATCATATTTCAGTGAGTTTTTCACTGAAAAGTTGATCGAGCAATTAAAAATTAAAAAAAAAATATATAAACTTTATGAAAAATAAAGTTAGAAAATAAAGGTAAGGAATTAAAATAAGTTTAAATACAAATTCAAGATCATTTATGTATATGATAATACTATTATTTTGGGGGGAAATACAAAGAACCCTCTCCCCCCAACCCAATTATATTAAAAAAAAATTCCTGTAAGAATAAAGTATCAATTACACCCCCTGTGATATAAAAAAAAGTTTAGAAAACCCCCTTAAAATCAGAGTTGGTAGTACACATGCATCGACTGTGAAGATGGGCGTGGAAAGTACGTTGTTGTTGTTGTTTTTTTTTTTTTTTTTTTTTTTTTTTTACGATTTTGCCATTCTCTCTCCCAATCTAATCTAATATATTTATAATATTAAATATTATATTGCATATAATATATATAATATTAATAAATCATCAAATAATATATAAACATTTATGAATAATAAAATATTATTATATATGTAAATATATAATTATATTGATATTTTTAATATAATACTCTTTTGATTGCATAATTAAATTAATTAAAATTAATTTTAAAAAAAAGGCAGCGACGGCAAAAGAGAAGGGTGCTGCGATGCGCCCAACATCAAGGGCAATGCCGTCGCCCCCTGACCAGAAACAGGTCTGGGCGACGACGTTGTCCTCGCTGGATGGGTAATGTCGTCGTCCATCACAGATCCCATCGCAGCGAGGGCGAAGCTGTCGCCCTCGACATACGGGTGACTACGTCATCCAGACCTATTTTTGATCTGGGCGACTAGCGTTGCCACCCCCCTCTGCAGGGGGCGGGGGGGAGGGGAGGCAGTCGTGAGGTGAGGGTTATTATTATTTTTTAAATAATAATTTTATAATTATAAATTATAATAATAAGTATATTATAGATATTTTATAAATGTAAATGCCCTCATATGTATAGAGGGTCATTTTAGTTATTGTCTTTAAAAGAATACGTCCAACTTGATCAGATGGTAGCGTGAGTCATTGTTCATACATACGAGTGATTTTGATTTTTAAATTTTGTGTTGCATAGTTAGATGAATTGGCGCATGTTGCTTGTTAGAAAACATTATCCATTGAACTATGGCTCTTTTTGCAGGAAAGGAATTTTCCTTTGGAATTTGAGTGCGCCTTTTTTTTGGTAAAAATTGGCAGCCACACGTTACAAATGCTAATATACCGATTTTGCTGAGCAGACAACCTTGAACCAGGCGTAACCAAGCATGATTAATGAAAAAGATATATATATATATATATATATATACATAATCATATTATTTATTAAGTGTGAGAATTTTAAAATAATTAATTTCAATTAATAAAATAAACATTTTTAACTTTATTTATCAATATTATTTATTTATATACATTCATTGGGGATATCCTATGTACGTCGGACTACGACTTTTTTTTTTACTAAATAGTTAAACTTTTCATATAAGTTTTGGATTCATTTTACAATTCAAAATCTTTACTATCCGGTCCCAGTGCACCCTAAATTTTGATGTATGTAGTTAACGTGAAATGGTACAATTTATAAAAATCTATAAGTTGTCATTCATGCAATAAGGTACATTTTTAGCTACGTACCCAAATATTCTTCGAATTTTATTATCTTTTTTCTTACGATATACTAATTTAAGCATTGAAAGACTTTTCGGTGTAGTTCTAATAATGGTGTGTTTTGTAAGATCATATGGTGACAACCCCACATCCCTTTAAAAGCCCATACCACCTTCCTTCAACGTCATTCAATTCAAACTTCCGCAATTACTTGAATTTTTTTATAGATTAAAGCCTTCACAATTAGAAGTAGGAAAACTATTGTATCAATTATTTAAATTGACATTAACTAAAGTTGGAAGCTGATACATGCGTACCCACCCCACTCAATGTATATTTGTTATGTTTGGCATGTATTTCAAGCAATTTTATTACAGATTTTAGGTCAAAATGTCAAATATAACAAATGTCGAATACACAAGACAATGCATATAGCAAGACGTTTGTTTTTCTTCCTCAAATTATTAACTTCATTTTTCAGGGCTTTTCCATGCTTTTGCACTTCTTCAATTCAACTCCCAAACTTTTGTATTTGGCTTTGAACTAATTTATTTTATTTCTAAGCTGATTGATTTTTTTCAACAAACCAGGAATAATATGTTTCGATCTTGGGCACGTTTTTGGATCAACCCATTTAAACACTCCACAATATTTTTTTTTCTGTGAACTAAAAATAAAAGGCAAAAATTAATGGTAAATCAGAACAAAATCAAAATAATAAATAAGAACAAAAAGCAAGTTTAGCCCGTAATTAGGACATGCATAAAACCTGCTTTATGGATTTATATTTGTCCAAGAAATCTTCAATGGTAGCTCAATTTCACACTCACAATATATTTTTTCCACGTAAACTAGACGAATCCGCACTCAAATTTGAGAAAGATGAAAATTGATTTCTCCTCATTTATCTCTCTCTTTCTTTCTTTCTTTTTGCTAAATTTCCCTCAATTCCACTCTTTCAACTCTCTCTTGTTTGGTGAATAAAATGGCAGCCAAACATGCCCTTATATTGATAAACTCCTGCCTATTGTTGCCTCCAAAATTGGGTTGACTTTTAGTTTTGACAGTAAAACTAACGGAGGGTCGTACGTAGACAGAAAATGCGAAAAAGAGGTATAATTGGAATACCAAAAGTAAAAGGGTTAATTACACTGACCTCCCTTGTTATTATAGGAATATACAAACTCCCCGCTCTTACTATGGAAATTACAAATTGCCCCCTCTAACTAACATGTGTTAGTCAAATTTAACGGTATATGTTTAAATGACCATTTTGCCCTCATTTATAAAACTAAAAATAATTCAATAAACTTGAATAGAAGTGGACCAAAATATCTTCAAGTAATTTTTTTTTCCAAAATATAAGCTTTATTTTCTATAAAATTATATAATTTCAACAAAATTTACAAGCTTTAATGATTGTTAGTATAGAAATTAATGTCATAACCTACACATATACAATATGTGATTAAGAAAATATTTCTAAAATAATATACTAAAAGTTACAAGTATACACCTTTTTTAAATTTATAAATAACAAATTACTTCTAAGGGGTATTTAAGTCATAAAAAATTGACTTATTCAGGTTGAGGGTATTACAGAAAGTTTAGTCCAATTTTTTTTATGACATCAGTAAAATCCATTAAGTTGACTAACGGAAGGGGCAATTTGTAAGGTAGATATATTTGAAAGAGAAGTTTATGTAATTTTGATAATAAAAGGGGGAAATTTGTATATTCCCATAGTAGTAGGGGAGGTTAGTGTAATTAACCCAAAGTAAAATAATCCCCCTACGTCACCAACTTAACATGGTGACCTAAACACATGCACGTAAAAACTTATTCTAAATAGAGGAGACCAGTGCACATACTTATTCCACATTCGGAGTAACATTACATATAAATATATATTTAATTATATTTTTAATTCTGTAATTAGAATTATTTAGCATTTTGATCATATAATTTATTAATTTAGTTCTGTATTTTTTTAATTTACGTAATTTCAGGACAAAACTAGCTGAACTTTTCCAAATTGACCGAAAAGTGGTGGAAATTGGCGGAAAGTGACATCGCTTCCCGGTCAAGTTTGAAATTCTAGCTAACTTTTGTTCTGAAATCATAAAAATTGAAAAACATATAGGAAATAATTGCTATCCTAGTAAATTATAAGATCAAAATGTCAAAAGAGGATAATTACGAGACAAAAATTGTATTTCAACATATATATATATATATATATATATATATATATAGAACTCTTTATCCTACATTTGAAATTTCGATCATCGGGTCCCGACTGAGTTAAGGTTGGAGGAGGTTTATCATTAACCAAGCAACGATTGAGTCTTTTTTTTTTTTTTTTTTTTTTTTTTTTCTGTTTTTGTTATTTATGTCTGTTATTTGTGACAATTATTTAGAATATATATGTATATATGTACTATTATTTCGAATGTAGGATAATTATGTGAACCTTTTTTTTTTTTTTGTTTAGAATAAGTTTTGATGTGCATGTGTCTAGGTCACCATGTTAAGCTCATGACAAGAAAATTAATGAATTATAGGTATTTAATTGTCAATTTTGTAACTATAGTCCTTAAAATGCCACCCCACTAACATACAACGCATGAAATGCAGTTCAACCATTGCTTGCGTTGCTAGAGGGCCTGATTCGGTGTTTGGTCAGCAAAATTCTGATTTAAAAAGTCCTAATTTCATCCACGTCAACAACATCCGACGAGTTAAAAAACTTAGATAACCAAAGTTCTGAAATTGTATAAAATTAGTGAATTACAAATGTTTGATTGTCAGTCCTATAACTATAATATTCAAAACGTCACTCCCAACATACAAAACAGTAAATGTAACTTAACCTATTTTATGAATACCACTCTATCCATCACCTTCCCTTTTTAAGCTCTAAAGCTCTGTTGATCTTGGATCATATATAGAAAATGAACTAATTAGAATAAAGCAGAATTTTAATTTCATAATGCATATGAGGGGTAAAATGCTTTTTTGGTCATGTAAGATTAGCGCATTATTTATTTTGGTACCACAGTTTAGGTAGGTGGCTATTTTAGTCCTATAAAACACGTTTTTCAGTATTTTTTTTTTCCAAAAAATCATGTGCAACTTATGTGCGTGGGTGGTTGTTTTAGTTCCATAAAACACATTTTTCAGCTTTTCTGATCCCAAATGTAAGTGGTTGTTTTAGTTTCATAAAACATATTTTTCAGTTTTTTTGTCCCAAAATCTCATGTGTTGGACCAATAAAACTGAAAAACGTGTTTTATGGGACTAAAAGAGCCACTTACTTTTGTGGTACGTAGGTGGTTGTTTTAGTCCCATAAAACACGTTTTTCAGCATTTTTTGTCACAAATGTAAGTGGCTGTTTAAGTTCCATAAAACACATTTTTCAGTTTTTTTGTCCCAAAATGCCATGTGTTGGACCAAAAAAACTGAAAAATGTGTTTTATGGAACTAAAAGAGCCACTTACTTAAGTTGTGGTACCAAAATAAATAATGTGTTAATTTTACGGAACCAAAAAAATATTTTGCCCGGCATATAAGTAACCAAATAAAGTCTTAGTATTTATTGCATATTAACCAAATTATCTAGAATTATTCTTCACCCCCTATGCTTTTGGGTCTGGTCTATGGTTCTGAATGAAAATTGAAAGTCAGCACCTCCGCCCGCCACCTAACCCTATAAATTCAAGTATCAAACAGGTGATAGGCACCAATCCATCCTCCTTCCACCTTTTTTTATACATACTCTCAGCTTTCTTTAACTTCTCTTCCACCTTCTACTCACCCACACACACACACACACACCATGTTGTCCTCGCAGATGGCTATGGACGAATTGTTCGACCTGGACTTGGCCCTGACCATGCTGGACGACTCAACGGTGGAGGTGAGTAAGCGGCAGCCGGATGCAGAATCAACGGCGGCTGCACGCCACCTGGTCGACGCAATGCCTACGGTGGTTGTGGGGTGCGGTGGGCAATGTAGTGTTTGTATGGAGAGCTTCGAAATAGGTGGCGGGGCGGGGAAGCAAGTCTCCTGCGGCCATGTCTTCCATGGAAACTGCATATCTCATTGGCTCTCCATCCATAATTCCTGCCCTCTGTGCCGAAGAGAAGTTGTTTCGTAATTCATTTGCTGCTCTTCTTTTCTTTCTTTCCATTTTGTATGTGTGGGAGTGAACTTTTATTGAGCTTTTTTCTCTAGATGATCATCTTCTTCGCTGCTACGTAGACTCGTTTTGTATTTTCTACCATTTTTGTTAACTTCGTATTTGTACTTAAAGAGTTTTTCTTTTTCTTTTCTTTATTCTTTGTTAAGGTGGATTTGATATTGGGACCACTAAAGAAAAAATTAATATTAACTATATTTTTAATAAACATGATTAAAAATTATAGTAAATAATTATTATTAATTAAGGTTAAATAAAAATCGATGCAAAAATTAATTTTTCCACCATAAAAAATTTATTTGCCACGGCTTTTAACCATGGTAAAAACATTCGTCATGATTTTTAACCATGGTAAATGTTTTAGCCACCATCGCAAAAACCACGGCTAACAACCGTTGCGTGGCCATGCTCAATGACTATTCGATATGGTTATTTAGTATTAACCATGGCAATTAGCCATGGTTAAATATCATATTTTTTATAGTGGACTGTCATTAGAAAATTCAGGAATGAGAAATCACTAGCATTTAATTATATAGTTATTTAATTATTTTAATCAAAATTATTTATATTTGGTGAAAACTAAGCTCAGAATTATCCACAAAAGAAATTGAAGGACGAAATTGAAATTATGTAGGGTTTTTTTTTAATTACCTAAGTTCAAGATGCAAATGGGCATATATTATTATGTCCTGTTCAAGAAATGCCGACAAATATATACTCTAAATTAATTATAAGTAGAAGGACACTGTAGTACTAAAAGCATGCAAAGTCGTGGTTATAAGAAACGAGATCTATGATCATTCGTCCCTAGTTGTCATGCGCCACATCTGTATATTTTTGCAAGATATATACTTTGGTTGAAAATTTTGGGGAGTATTAAATTTGTCAATTTCAAGACTCAACGTTTAATTATATCCTGAACCAAATGCGTGAGAAAGCTGGATCCAATTTATCAAACTTATTGAACGTGCATATATTTATTTGAGTTTAATGTAAAACTTATTTTATGATTTTTTGTTATATTGGTTGATTGATTAAATTAATTTATTGTTCAATTTATTAAAAAATTGACTTAAAATGATTTTATGTTTAAATTTAAAAGAGCCCTATCCGAATAAATAAGTCCTGCCCCCAGGCAGGGGTACTCTTTCAGAATAAGCCCTACCCTAGACGGATACTCTCTCAGAATAAGTCTGGCCCCCAGGCAAAGCGCCCTCTCAGAACAAGTTTCGCCTTCTCAGAAGCTACAATGTTAAAATAAAAACAACTTAAAAAAATGATATCTTACTGGTCTTTTTATTTAATCATATTATGTAGTCCGTTCAACCAAACACTATATTATACTATCACATGAAATATCGCACATACAATACGTTAGATCAAACACTATACAATTGATGATGAGATTAGTTGTTATTTCATTTTTCATCCCACCTAATCTCATCATGCATAATCCTACAATACGAACCGAACAAGGCCTAGCTAGGGCCGGGTACAATAATATCGAGCACAACATGAAAATTAAAGTTGTAAAAGACTAATCAAACTAAAGATATAAAAGCACAAGTTGTGTTTGTACGTAATAGTAGATGATTGGAGGAGAGATTTTTTATTATATTATAGAAAATAAGAGGATGAAATTTATGTTATTATATTAAATTTAAAGAAAAAAATATTGTAATTAGCGTTAATAATTAATCCTGTGATATTGCAAATGAGCAAATTACCCCTTATGAAAAGAAAAATAGCAGTTTATCCCCTGTGTTTTCTAAAATGAATTGCTTCATTTTGAAAAATATAGGGGGGTAAATTGCTTCATATTAAAAAATACAAAGGGTTAAATTGCTATATATTTTTTCATAGGAAGGTAATTTGTACATTTACAATATTACATGAGGTTGCTTGCATTTTTCCCGATAATATTCATCTGGAAAAGAGACTTGGTCCAGATCAGAGTTGCACAAAGAGGGATTTATCCCACCAAATTAAGGCAATGATGTTTGCCCACAAGGATGTTTGTCCACAAGGAATGCATCAAAGCAGCAAAGTTTCACACCCAGCTTTTTGTTGTCCTCTTCCTTTCGGAAATTGATAGGTTTGTTTGGATGATTTGATACAATTCAAGTTGCCAAGTTGAGATGAAAATGAAGAAGTCCTGTAAGAAAAAAGAAGGTTAGGGACAATATGTTATTATGTAATAATACTAATATCTACCTAATTGTCTATTTTAACCTATAATATTTTCAAAAAAATTCATATCTAAGGATTTTCTCAAATTTTATTTGGACATTGGAAATATTACCAAAAAAAAAAAAAGGGATTATTTCCTATGATAGAAATCACTTTAGCTTAAAAATCACAATAAATCAGAATTCACTAAAAAAAATATATATTTTATTCTAACGGATTGTTGTGAGTTCTATTTAAGTCGATAATTCTGACGATTTTATCATCGGATTTGTGCTAGTTGCGGGACGGATGTTCACTAGCAGATGGAGGGATCCAATATCCGTCGAAAATAAAAAATAATATTTCAAAATTGTCGGAGACGCGGGCAGGAAAAACTTTCCGTCGCCACCCATCGAAATGTTAGTCGGAATTTTTTTTTGTCAAATATTTGAGACGGTGTTTCCGATGAAAGTGGCCTTATCAAAAAATTTTCGATGGTGTTGACAACGTCATCAATTACTATTACAATGGTTTGCTGAGAATGCAAAAGTTCCTATAGGCATGCATCGGAAAATCCGTCGAAGATATCATAGATTTTCTAACGGTTTTCTTCCATGAGAAACTTCAATGGTATTTTCTAACAGCCATAAACTATCGTTCTAAGGACCATCGCAAAATCCATCGGAATAACTTTTAATGATTATATTTCAACGACTATATTGTGACGGTTATATGTTGTCTCTAATTTCATCGAAAATTCCTTCACAAATAACTCTATAAATTGGAATGCATTTTCTTATTTTTACTCCCTCTCTTGAATCCTAACCATCATAGCTCTCAAATTTGTATATAGATATCAACCTTCAATTTTTTGTATTGGCATTATATAGATATATATATTATCAATATTGAATTCGTGCAGTTTAGAGTTAATGGCGATCGGTCATGCTGTTTTAAAAAATTAAAACAGAGAAGGTGTATCGTTATCCATGTAATAATGAAACCACTGTAACTCTGATGTTCTTTTTTTTATTTTTTAATATATCATATATTAATTATGAAACCATTATAGGAGGAGCGTGCCACATATTCGTCGTCAAGGGACCTTGCCTTATCGGTCGCTAGTGCCCCATAGCTGCAGGAGGACCAACTATGGGGCGACGTTGCAGGGACGGAAGCGGGATTGGATTTTTGGCATGGGCTCAGAGACATACACCCCGTCCGCCCATGGACCACAAACACCCAACCCTCCACATCCCCAATTAATGTGGGATTTGATATCCCGTATATGCTTTTGTTCATTGCTTACATTACTTATTTACATTTCGACCCTGTACCAATCCCTTCAAATCCCACCAATAATACCCATTTGGTTCGTGTGATTAGGTATGATAAAATTACTTATCATGATTAATCACACGTTTGGTTAGTATTAGTAGAGTCCGGTATTAATACCAGGCCCAATCTTATTTATCAGAATTTATGGATAATGGATACCACCTATGAGGTGGGATACACAATCCCACAAATTATGATAAACTAGTATTAAAAATTTTATTGCTCATTTAACCTTCTCTCCTCTCCCTTCCCCCCCCCCCTCCCCTTTTTCTCTCCATCTATTTCTTCTCATCATGAACAACAATCAGACTTTTGACTGTTTTTCTAATTTTGTATTTTTTTGTTACTTGAGAATTACATGCATAATTAAAAAGTATATTTTATATTATAATAATTAAATAATAAAATAGAATAAAAAAATATTACTTCTTATTCTTTTGACTTTTGAAAAATATTTGAGTTTTAATTAATTACTAAATTGAATGCGTATTTTGAACTTCTGTTTTATATAAATACAGAAAAATAAAGAAAATATTCCACAAATTGGTTTTATTTGAAGCAATTGTATTTCAATAAATAATTTATAGTTATTTTTTTAAATTTTTTGTGATTATGCTCAAGCTACAATATAAAAATGTAAATAACTTAAAAGAGGATACACTTAATAGTCTTTTTGCATTTAATCATATTTTATAATTCCTTCAACCAAATACCATATTATATTATCAGGGAAAATCGCATTTTTCATCCCATAAAATAGGCATAGTTTCAATTTAGTCTCATATGTTAGATTGATCTCACATTTAGTCTCATATATTAAGTTGGTCCCACATCATTTTTCCGTTAAATATTTAACGGAAAAGTTACTTGGCAGTTAAAGGCTGATTTTTTAGGAGAAAAAGACGTCTCTTTTGGGGGAAATGAAGCTAGAGCTTACAACTACATTTTTTCACCTAAAAAATTTAGAGTCTTCCTATTAAAATTTCAATAACAACAAACTGTTAGATAACAAATTGAATTTTGTAAAGATAAAAAATCCATATACAAATAAACTGAATTGCACCAAAAAGCCTTTTAGACAAATTGCACCAAAAGAGTCATTGATTGAACTCAACCAACTGAAACTTCAGTCAACTTACAAAATGAAATGAGTTTCAGAAAATGACAATCACATAATCCAAAATGAATGTTTTTCAATCTGAAAATATGTCAAAAAAGATGATAAAAAATATGTCACCCAAAAAAGCTTGGAAGATGAAAAGGGGAAGAAAAAAATGTAATAGAACTATGGATTTTTATTTTCTGGAAATTATATTTTCAGATTGAAAAACATTCATTTTGGATTATGTGATTGTTATTTTCTGAAACTCATTTCATTTTATAAGTTGATTGAAGCTTCAATTGGTTGAGTTCAATCAATGGATCTTTTGGTGTAATTTGTCTAGAGGCCTTTTTTTTTTTTTGTGCAATTCAATTTATTTGTTCATGGATTTTTTACTTTTATAAAAGTCAGTTTGTTGTCTAACAGTTTGTTATTATTGAAATTTTAACAGGAAGACTTTCAATTTTAGGTGAAAAAATGTAGTTGTAAGCCCTAACTTCATTTCCCCCAAAAGAGACGTTCCTTCCCCCCCCCCCCCCAAAAAAAAAATAATAATAATAATAATAAACGGCCAAGTAACTTTTCCGTTAAATATTTTGACGGAAAAGTAACATGGGACCAACATTGAGATTTTTTTTTTTTAATATATGGGACTAAATGTGAGACCAGTTTAACATATGGGACTAAATTGAAACTGAGCCTATTTTATGGAACAAAAAATACAATTTTCCCTATATTATCACATGGGATATCCTACATACAATACCTCAAACCAAACAATGTATAATGTAAGATGAGATTAACTATCATTCATTTCACATCCTACGCAATCCAATCATGCCTAATCCTATCTTACGAACCAAACGAGCCCTTAAAATTATTACTTAAATTACAATTAATTTCCAAAATTACTTTTTTTTAGTTGAGATCTTCAAAACACATTGTACAAAAACATGTGAACTATATAGACAGCATGATCACGCCATTATGAACATTTTAAACATTTTCAATATATATAGAGAGAGAAATGCAGGCAGACAGATGAGAGTGATATCAAGTCATGGATGGTATTATAGCAACAAAGATCGTTCCTACCAATACATCACAAGAAGAGTGGCAGTAAAAGGGCCCTCCACTAAGTGATTTTGAACTGAAAAAATGAGCAGAAGAGGTTAGGGTTTTCTGTCTATAAATAGAAGAACAAGAATTGGGAGGGCAGTCATGAAACATACAACATAAATATTTACACTTTGGTAATAATTTAGACAGGGTTTTGATCGATGGAGAACTATCGTGAGTGTGGTAAGAAGGTTAAGGATGTTTCACTGCAAGAACTCAGGGATAGGCTTGCTGAGTTTGCTAGGGTAAGGGGTTGGGATCAATACCACAGTCCTAGGAACTTGCTTCTTGCTTTGGTAAGTCCCTTAATAATTATGTTCATACAAGAGGAGAAACACTTTCAATCCACTTGGAATATGGAATTATTATTATTATTTTTAATTCTAAATTGGTATTTAGTTTTTATTTTATTTTATATATACAAATCGCGATCTCAGTTTAAATTTTCTATTGCAGATTGTATAAAATGGAATATAATATGCATCATTATTCTGCAGTAGATGATTCCTACTGATAAGAACCATGTGTATAAGATGCACACTACTTTGGGGGTGTTTGCGATAATTTTTCCTTTTCTGGTGAGAATAAATTGCATAAAAAGTTGTATGTTCAGTTAAAATGAAAATGGGGATTTACTGGAAACATAAGTGAAAATTAGTCACAAAAACTGATGTGTTTTGAGAAAAATCTTAATATGTGTGATTTTACCAATAAATTATAAAAGTTGAATAAACGGGAAACTTATAACTTGTAGTTTAAACAAATTTATTGTGCAATTTAAGAAGTACAATTAAGTTGTGAATCAAAAATTATATTTTTTAGCTCCATGAGATTTGGCATGATTATAAATACCTCCTCAATAACTAGTCTGATCCATTAGTCTCCATTAGGTTTTCATCCATTTTTGTGGTGAATTAACTAGAATGTTCATATGAGCTGTGAATTATAATTTTACTTATTCTTTAAATTCTCTAAAAAAAAATTATGGACTAAGTGGACCAATTTTTATAATTTTTCAAATTTTCTATCCATCTCATCCAATTTTTTTATATTATTTAAAAAAAAAAAGGAAAAAAGTAGGGTAAACAACAAATTAACAATTCTTGACCTCTATTTTAAGAATTACATAACTTCACCAAACATCAGAAGTATTGACAATTCCTAAACAACAAGTGAATATTCGTAATTACGCCAATTATCATAGGAACTCGTCGAAATTTATCCTAAAAATAAATAATTATTCATATATGCATTTTATGTTCTCTCTCTATATATATATAACTTAAGTTTTAGATGAATATTGTGATTATTAATGATTAATGGGATATGGTGAAGACAGGTGGGTGAAGTAGGGGAGCTATCAGAGATATTCCAGTGGAAAGGGGAAGTGGAGAAAGGGCTACCAAACTGGAGTCGTGATGATAAGGAACATCTGGAAGAAGAGCTGTCTGATGTTCTACTCTACCTTGTTCAGCTGGCTCATGTCTGTGGATCTTTGATCTTGGCAGCTGCTCTCACTAAAATATTTAAAAATGCTAAGCAAAATACCCTGTCCCTCACCCTACTTACTTAATCACAAACAAATTTCTTGGGGAGTTCATAATTTTGGTATCTTTTATGTGTGGCTGAGAGAGTCCGATTCCACTCTAGTATTTAGTGCCCTATACTTTGCTGCTGTCGTTATGTGATTGTTGTTGTTGTTGTTTTTTTTTTTTTTTTTTTTGAAGTAAATTATCGGATATTTTTCTCTTTTTGAGCGAAGTGATTGATTATTATATTATCGTGCAAATATTAATAATTGGAGAAAATGAGGTAACAATACACAGATAAATGCAATTTAATCTCATGTGAAATACATAAAATAAAAACTATCTAAGCAAAAAGAAGAGAAGAAAAGCCCTAAAACCATTGCTCTACGACTTTCCGCGTCTGACGGAGGGAGGACTCCTCTCCACGGGTCAGGTACCAGCTATAAATAGGCACTTTGGTTCTTGGAGGAGGGTAACATTTTCTTGACACTCTCACACAAGAAAGCTCTATTGCTCAAGTATATATACTTGTTCATATTTTAATATTCGTTATTGTTCTTTATATTCTTGATTATTCATTTTATGATCGTTTACTGACTGAGCATTCGGAGTCATTGAAATCCTTTCTCCATTCTTTCTCAAATCCAAATTCATTTGACCAAATGCATCCTTATTTCAATCAATTGCAATTCAAGTCTTAATTAGGCCCACGATGTTTAATTTTCTATTTAAACACAAGACCTAATCAAAATTAATCTAATTAATTGACTACATGCCCAAATCAATTAATCTCAAGTAATTGGAAACAAGTCTTAATTAATCAAATTTAATTAATGATTATAAATTCCTATCAAATAGACTCCAAATGAAATAATCCAGTTATTTAATGTCTCTTGGAACGATTTATAATTTGTCTAATGAATCAATTAATTTAACCCTTAACTAATTGACATCATCTCTAATTAATCCAATTAATTAATACAAAAAAAATCAATCATGAGTTCGTGTGTGATCCTTTAGACTCACTATTCAGTTAGCCTTGAGCTTATATCGTATACAATAAAATTGGCAACTGATTTTCTCATATTAATTAAATCATGTTTAATTATCTCTTGACTAACCTCTTAATCCGGAGTATCGTTGCACATGGGTGCACCTAGCATGGTCCATGACACTAGAAAAGGTAAATTATTCGTGAACCTATAAGTTATGAGTTCCATGAGAATGCAGTTCTCTCATCAAGGGCACGGAATTGCAGTTGGTTCTCATCTAGGACTTCAATATCTATGTTTCACTCTAAACTTGTGCTTCCTATTTTATCACATAGGAAACCCTTTCTTATATGATCAACTGTGTGAACCCGGGCTTGGAGAAAGCATAACGCAAAAAAAATAGGAGATTTTTCATCATCTCATGATGAGCGACGGATCTATCTTGTAACTCACCAACCTCCATACATGCTATGACTAATGTTTGAAATATGATTTTTCACACCTATGGAAGATTCAACAGTTGCGTCAACCATGATCAAATCATAGTTGTTCTATGCACAAGGCTATTATCGAACCTCAAGTCAAAGGATTGCTTAATGAACTATCTTAACAATGGAGAAAACTCATATTGATTATGCCCCGCAAAGCTTCCATCTGACATCTCCTATGGGTCAGTTCAGTGAGCTTCATAACTCCTTATCGAGTACCCACTAAAGTATACAGACATCACATTGTCTAACAAATGCAACAATCATCATATGAACATTACTTAGTGCAATATCCCGTCTTGATGAATTCATCGACTTGGAACATGTTAAATCAAACCATAGAGGTTAGTTTTATTACCGTAATCATACGCGCAACCAAATGCATACAAGTATTGTATAAAGTATAAGACGAAGATGATCAAAGAACATTTCTCAATACTAACATTTTATTGAAAAAGTTGTGCAACATGGTTGACAATGAGTCAATAATTGACTTGACGATCACCAATCCTAACATGCTTAATTTCCTTTAGAAAGAGGGAAGAATGCTTTTTCCTTCCTTATCTCATGCCTTTTCCTCTAGAATTCTAGCAGGTGAGTGTCACGTGCTGGGTTGTCGTAAAGTTCCATTCGAACTTAATAGCGGTTAGTGAGAGGACCAAATGTGTAACATTTTTTGCCTTTATTCACCATTTTTAACAAACTATTGAGCTATTTTTAAAAATTTCATAAAGGATGGATCAAATTTGAAATGACCTTATTGTGTAGGACAAACTTTACAATTTTGCCTAAGTTTGTTTGTGTGTAGAGAATATATCCTTGTGCAAGGGCATTTATAGAATTTGAGCTCAAGAATTTGTACATCTAGATTTTGAGTGGAAACTTCATAGAAATACATCTGATAAGTTGTTCAAAATTGTATCGCTATAGGGTTTGTTTGCTTGAGGTAAAAATTGAAACTTTAAGAGACGTGGAAGTAAAAGTGGATATATAAGAAAAAGTTTAATATTTGGTTTGAAGGAAGAGATGGAGGGGAAGTAAAACTGAATGTATTTAAAACTCCACTGGAGTCTAACTTTGTTTTAGTTCGAAATTGGACGAAAAAGTGAGAGTATAAGGCCAAAAAGACAAATATATATATATATATTATTTTATTCTATTGCTCATGTATAATATATATATATATATATATTTCCCTCCAATTTGTTTTCCCTTCTTGCACATAATCGCCAGATAAAATATAAACAAATCATTGGAAAAACTAGTACGTCAAAATCAACAATTAAGGAAACATACTTTGCATTTGCGATTTTTTAGAATTTTTTATTATTAATTTGTTGTTAATTTTGATTGAATAATCATTTCCCCTAATTTGTTCCCTCTTCCGGCCGCCGGCACTAGATTTTAAAATCTTTTATATACTTAAATTATATTAGTATAATATTAACTTGTTTATTTTTTAATACAAAATAAAGAGAAAAGTTAAACAGTAAACTTACAAAAATTAGTCTTTTTCTTCTCAATCTATTCTTCTCGTACCAAACAAGAGGAAGTATTTAAGATTTACTCCACTTCCAATCATACCAAATAACTCAAAAAAAACCTATTATTCTTTCCTTCCTCATCCTCCTCCCCCTCCCCTTTTCACTTCTCCTTTCTTGTCATTTAAACCAAACGAATCCTAAAGTAAATCAATTTAAACTTCATTCCGCTTCCCACTTTTGGTTATTATAGTACCAACTTCGACTTTGTATTAAACTTTTAACTAAAAAATGTATCAAATCGGTGAAATACTGACCACTTTGTATTAAACTTTTTAACTAAAAAATGTATCAAATCGGTGAAATACTGACCTAATAGTAGTTGCTAAATTACAGAATGAAATTCCAAAATGAATTCGTACGTAACTAAAATTGTCACCCCGTACTTTTCAGAACTATGATTACAATTTCCCATGTTTTCTATTCGCAGAATTCCTTTCTGGCAAAGCATTTAATTTAATTTAGTGTTATAACAAGACCTATTTCACTACCCAAACTATCCCATGACATATATCAAGAATCAACCTATATAAGTCCCAAAATGACTTTGAAGAAATACAAGCCTGATAGTCAAAATATATACACCATCAATCAACTACACAGATAGTTCTTATATGCACTAGATTTAAAAGCACCAAATGCTGAGACCGACGCCAGTTCAACGCAATGTGGATCTCACTATCAACGCGGCTTAATATTCACTATTTGGTAACTTTCACACCCGATGCATATAAGAAAAAACCCGTCAAGGATCAACAAACAGTTCAGCCAAGTTCAATCAACATCGAACGCTACCTACTGACGGAACTTCCAAGAACTGGCTAAAATTACACAGCAGCCAAGAATTGCATTGGAGAAATACTAAATCATAGTCAAATAATTCTATAAATCGAAATCACAGAGGTTTTGTAGATGCTTCGTGTATGTAAGCTGAGGCTTCCTCTTCCGAGAGTTGCTTTCCTTCGACCAGCCCTTTGATCAAGGTATTAGCATACTCTTTGCATGGTGGATTTATTGGAAATTTACCAGATATGAAGCTATCAACGTCTGAAGCGGTGCACCTGATATGTAGAAGGTAGACGTAAATGGAAAATTGATCTTTCCTAGCACGTGTTTGTGACGTGAATAGAGAATGTAAAGATGATAACAGATGTATATAAACATACGTCATTGTGAGAATTGGAATATCGTCCTCCTTCCCCAAGTAAACAACATTATGGTACCAACCTCTCTGCATGAAGGAGAAAAAGAACCAAGAATTATAACAATGTTGTCTGGAGAGTACGGCTATAGAGAGGTGAGAAAATTCGGACAAGTGAAATGCAGACTTTGAACCCAGAATTATTGAAAATATTTCATAGCTGGAACGAGATATCAGGTTTCAGAATAATCATCAGTTGTAGGGTAGAACCTCTGCCCTTTTTACACGATAATGCATTAACCTTTATGAAAATACTAGAAAACAGGAAAATACGACTCAACATAACTAATTTTGAAGAACGAATTAAAAGTATATAATTGTGTGGATCTGATATATCACACTCCACTTAATCAGAAAATGACTAAGCAATACATCAATGCCTTTCAACTAAAATTTCAAGGATGAAAATGTAATTCTTGTTGGTGTATTAAAAGGGAGAAGCCAAAGAAGTAACACAATTCCAATTGAAATTCTTCTCTTTGCCCACTTTAGTCTTACTAGGACAGAATGGAAGGGTTGAGGGTCAGAATTTAACACATCCATTTTCATACCAGTGCTTGATATAGCTGATTTCAAAGAGGATTTGTTACCTAGCAATTTCCGTAACAAAACGGGGATATTAGCCACACTTATTAAACCAAAACCCACCTTAGGTTTTCGCTCCATCATGGAGATGTATAGTTAAATAATATGAAGAGAGAGTAGGTTTTCGCTTCATGATAGAGATGTATAGTTGAATAATATGAAGAGATTTCATGTCTCATTTGGCCTTCGATACAACAAAATAGGAAACAAAATATAAACTAACCTGATACGCCCATATGGATAACCATGAGTAACATTTATGCTCAACTTCAATTAAAATCTTTTAGGCTCAATTGACATCCAATCTCATATAAGGACACCTCATTCATTTTCAGTCTGCATTATATCGCCCTGCTTTCTTGCAGCCAAAAACTCTAGAAAGACAGACTTAAGAGTAGCACTTACATTTCCTGAAATCCGATGTCAACTGTAAAAGGGCATCATTTTTGTTGGTATAAGGCAGATGAAAGAATATATGATCCATTTTCCATCTTTTCCTTTATCCATATTGAGTATAATGCAAAATCCTATTTTATAAAACCCCTACAAGAAAGTTAACAAGAAATTCTTTTTGGAAGCCAGTTCAGTATTGTGGGACCAGAAATCAAGATTTCAATCACTTATATCCCTGAGGTAAACTATAATTCACTACTATCAGAAGAAAAGCGGACTGCTATAAGAATAACGCATTAATGGTTAGGATTATGCTGATGGTGGAATTAAATTGCACAAATTTATTCTGATTAACACGGAGCAAAGAAAATACGGAACTCCAAACATACCTGGACAGGCTTCCACTGAGAATGCATGTTTCAGTTTTGTATACTCTCCAATGCAGTCAAATCAATAAAGGATGACTCATGTTATATAGCTTGAAACATTCTCCTGAAGCAACACATCATTAAATTGCTCCAGCCTAATACAGAAACAAAAGGAGAATAAGAATTAAAACAAAGATCTCATAGTAAGTTGTGGCTGGCAAAAAATTTAAGATTAAACTATAGCATTATAGACCAAAATAAAATTTTCTCAGATCTGATTTTAAGCAATATATGATATATATATATATATATGATGTTTATTGTATCATGAAAGAGTTGAATAAATTACTAGAAATGACTTCAAAGGATGAATCTGGATGAATTACATACGTAATTTTGTACAGGCACATGTAAGTTTTCTCCTGATCATTACTTTTGGGATGAAGAAAAGCAACACCACCAGGACCCCACGTAGACGTGCGCTCACGAGCGAAAAATAGCCGATGAGGGAAAGTCTTCCAGATAATCTCTTTGGGCTTGGTTTTGTCCATAGAACCCACACATGGTTTTCGCATTCCTTCTGTCTGGAAGTTACAGCACAAAGAGATTACGAAAAAAAAACATCAGCATACATGAACTCAACTAAAAATAGAAGGTTTTCAAAAATGATAAATTTGATTAAAGGCATGTTTAATTCCATAACTTCAAAGAAATCAGAGCTACTCTACCTTGTCCACCTTTCAATATAGCAAAGAAACCTTGATATGCTCATGTTTGATCCATAAGTTGCATACCAAATGTTAATTTTGGAAAGCTCTGATCTCCATGAAGGTAAAGAAGTAGTAGCTTCTTGATCTATGTGCAGTCAGTCAACACTTCATTCAGCCAAATTAATTCGATGGCAAGTCATTTTTCCAAGGAAACTTAACTTTGAGTGGCTGTTTACCTTGACCATTCTTCATTGACTTTCAGATTGGCAAAAGGTTGTATAAACATTATCAACAGTCTTGAAGCCATCCAATGCAATCGAAGGAGAATGCGGATGCTCATCATCAGAATCAGAGCTTGAGAACTAAATAAGAGAGTTTGTTAGAAGGTTTACACATTGGCAATGATAAAGCATATAGATATAAGTGCTCATGATATTCGATGGATGAAACCAGAATATACTACAAGAGGGAAGCGAAAATTTGGACATGCCATTATTACTGATAGTTAATCAATCTGTATTAGTTCTTGTATTATACAAAGTTTGGTTGAGCTTAAGGCAAGAAACAGAACAGAGGGAAGCAGAAGTGGAAGCACACACAAAGTATCTGCTAGTTGGTTATAGGACAATAGAGGTTGGTTAGGAAGCAATGGTACGAAACACCTCCCAAGCTTTGCTTCTTCAAAACTTGGCAGATTACGAGGAACAATACAAGTCAAAAGACATAATAATCCTGAGTCCAATTTATTTTTGTAGTCCCTATCCATCATAATGACCGTCAGATAGATCCTACTTTATGTTGCTCGTCTTCTCCCTATCCACTTAGATGCATGATTTCCTTCTAATTAAATGATTTCTTGCCTGGATAAAATTATCTAGTGTACGAAGTGATAAAAAGAAGAGATGAATCTATATTATTGATTAATGATGATTCCACCTCTATTTATAGTGATGGAATTTAAGGATAACTACACCTATAGAAGAGACCTACTTGAAGTAAAACTACACCTATAGAAGAGACCTACTTGAAGTAAAAATAGGAAAAGATAAGAACAAATTTAAATATTCTAACACTCCCCTCAAGCTGGAGCAAATATATCAATCATGCCCAGCTGTTACACATAATATTAAATTGTTTTGTTCCTAAAGCCTTGGTAAAAACATCTGCTCTTTGCTCTGAAGAAGGAGTAAAGGGAGTGCAAATTTTCTGACTCATGACAGCCTCACGAATGAAGTGACAATCAACCTCAATATGCTTTGTCCTCTCATGGAAAATAGGAATTACTGGCAATATGAATAGCTGCTTGATTGTCACAGTGCATAGGTACAGGATCATTGTTTCGTAAAACCTAACTCTTTCAAAAGATTCTTTAACCACAAAACTTCACTAGTGGTGTGAGCCATAGCCCGATATTCAGCTTCTGCGCTTGACCTAGCAACTGTAGTTTGTTTTTTGCTACGCCAAGTCACAAGGTTCCACCAACATAGGTGCAATATCCCAGAAGTAGATTTTTCTATCATCCTTCGACCCTGCATAGTCTGCATCAGAATAGGCTTCTATCTTTGTGTGTCCATGCTGTTGGAAGAATAATCCTTTTCCCGGGGATGCCTTTATATATTTCAAGATCCTTAGAACAGCTTCCCAATGACTGATCGTGGCTTATCCATAAAACTGACTAACTAGGCCAACTGCAAAGGAGATATCAGGTCTAGTTACGGTTAAGTAGATTAGCTTGCCAACAAGTCTTCTATACTTTGCCTTGTCCTCCAAATAGTTACTATCATCATTCCAAAAATCAGGATTAAATTCCATAGGAGTGTCCACCGGTTTAGTGCCGAGTAAACCTGCTTTCTGAAGGAGATCACAGGGCATATTTTCTCTGAGATAGAGAGATCCCATGCTTGCTATGAGCAATTTCAATCCCCAAAAAATACTTCGGCCTCCCCAAATCTTTAGTGACGAAGTGCTTCCTTAGGTATGTCTTGGCTTCTTCTATTCCCGGAAACATCACTACGGTGATTAAGATATCATCAACATAGACTGCTAGAATAACCGTACCTGATTCCTTAATTCGAACAAAGACTGAATGATCTGCCTTGGCACCGTGAAAATCCAAACTCACCAAAATAGTACTGAATTATCAACCATGCCCTTGGACTTTGTTTTAAGACCGTAGATCGCTTTCTTCAATCTGCACACAATTCGTTGCTTCTCCCCCTGAGCAACATAACCTGGAGGTTGCTCCATATAGACAATTTCCTTCAAAGTCACCAATATAAGAAAGGCATTTTTGATGTCCATCTGATGCATTGGCCAACTGAGATTAACTGCCAAGGAAAAAAAAACTCTAATAGAGTTAAGACGAGCAACAGGGGAGAATGTTTCAAAATAATCTACCCCATATGTCTGAGGTAAAGCCCTTGGCAACCAGGCGAGCTTTATATCGGTCTAGGGACCCGTCAGCATGAAACTTGAGGGCGAACACCCATCGACAAGCGACGACGTCGACGTTTAGGAGTGGATGGACAAGCTGCCCAGGTTCCCCGGGAAAGGAGAGCCGACATCTCCTCATCCATGCCGCCTTCCACTCCGAATGCGAAAGTGCCTCATAATAAGAATTAGGGATAGAAACAGATGATAGAGAGACAGAGAAAGCACGATAAACAGGACTAAGACATTATAGGAAAGGGAATGAGCCAATGGAATGAGCAGTGCAAGACCTTTTACCTTTGCGAAGGGCAATGGGAAGATCCTCCGCAGACATAGGGGTCGGGGTGCCAGGAGCTGCAGCAAGAGGAAGACTTGGCGGATCAACAAGCATGGTAGTCGTAGAATGAGTACGCCCTGCAATACACCTGTAAAGGTCGTGTAGGTGGTTCGGTATGGGGAGGATGTGAGAGTGCCGGGACCGGTAAGGGAAGAGATGGAAGAGAAACATAAGGGGAAGGGGTCTTAGAGTAATAAGCAGTGGACTCAAAAGAAAGTAACATCGGCAGAGGTAAATGACCGGTGAGATATAGGATCATAACACCGATACCCTTTTTGTGCTCGTGAATACCCCAAAAATATACATTTAACAGAACGAGGTGACAGTTTATCGAGGTTTAGGAGAATGGAGATGAACAAAAGCACACACACCCAAAGACTCGAGGAGTTAACCCAAAGAGAGGGCTTACCAGGGAAAAGACAAGAATACGGAATATCCCCACTGAGAACACTAGAAGGCATACGGTTAATGAGATAACAAGCTGTGAGAATAGCATCCCCCCAATAGGATTTTGGAACATGCGTTATGAGCCAAAATAGTGCGAGCAACATCGAGAAGGTGGCGATGTTTGCGTTCGGCGACACCATTTTGTTGAGAGGTATACGAGCAAGAAGATTGATGTAAAATGCCATGAGAATCACAGAAGTTAGAAACTGCTTTTTTGGACATATTCAAGAAGCATTATCAGTACGGAAAATACGAATATTAACAGAGAACTGAGTTTTTATTTCATTATAAAAGGAAGTGATTATACTAGGTACTTGAGACCTATCCTTGAGTAAATAGACCCAAGTCATTCTTGAGTAAATCATCAACAAAGGTAAGAAAGTACCTAAACCCACCATAGACTCAAATACGACACGGACCCCAAATATCAGAATGAACTAAACTAAAAGGAGAGGAACTACGGTTGTCAAGACGAGGTGGAAAGCTAGCACGATGTGCCTTTCCCAACTGACAAGACTCACAATCCAAGCGTGTAGACTGAATAGGTAAAACCTTCTTTAGATTAGGTAAGGATGGATGAAAGACGACAATGCCACTGAAGAGGGAGACAGAGGCAGAAAGAGCACCGAGCATCTACAGGTGTAGTATGATCTAGAAAGTAGAGACCACCACGCTCATGACCGCCACCAATCGTCCTCTGTGTTTGCAGATCCTGGAACACTACAGTAAGAAGGAAAAAAAGTTACCGAGCAGTTGTGGACTTTTGTAAGTTGACTAATAGAGAGGAGACTAACAGGAAACTTTGGTGCATACAAGACATTATTAGGGTAAGTTTGGTGTGTGGGTATGAACAGTACCAGAGCCATATATGGGAGAGTAGGATCCATCAGCGAGGCGAACGAAGGGAGAGGTATGAGAAGGAGAGAGGGAGTAAAAAAGAGAGCGATTACCAGTGAGGTGTGTAGTAGCACCTGAATCTAGCATCCAAGACTCACCAGGAGTGCAGCAAAGGCACCCGGAGTGGAAGCTGTGGCAGGGGCAGTGGAATTAGCCACAGGGCGATGGAGGAGCTGTTCATATCTTCACGGCTAAGGGTAACCAAATCAGATTCATTAGCAGAAGGTTCCGATGTTTGTAGGTTCACCATCACTTTAACTGTATTGGCCCACTCCGGTTTGCCATATTTTGAGCCAACATTTTTCCACAACATGATTAGTTCGACCACAATGGGTGCAAGTAACGGGAGTTAGTAGAAGCATTGGAGCCTCGACCACGACCACCACGGCCTCGGGAGGAGTTTTCGACCGCGACCACGAACTGCCATGGCTGAGGACTCGGTGGTTGGACCAGATGAAGAGTCAGAGGATATAGTAGCCACGCGGAGGACACGAGACAGAGCATTGGATAACGTAGGCACAGAGTCACTGGCTAGGAGGTGATCACGAACCGATTTCAAATTGTTGTCGAGGCCGGACAGGAACTTCGCCACCAAAAATCTTCCCACTGAGTCTTGCGAGTCTGAGCAGCACAACTCAAGGGGTGATATAGCAAAATTTCATCAGATGTGCCCTTCAAGGAGGCAAAAATAGTCGGCTACTGTACGGCCATCCTGTTTGAGGGAAAAAAAGTCTCTCATACAGTTCAAATACCCGAGAAACGTTCTTTTCCTGAGAATACATGTCATGTAAAGTATCCCACATTGTTTTAGCAGAAGTGAGAACATAACATTGGAACCGACAGTTTCCTCCATACTATTCAGAAGCCAAGTCATAACCGAGTAATCAGCTTGTTGCCAAGTCGAAAAATTAGCATCAGTAGAGGTTGGTGGAGGAGCCAAAATATGATTAAGCTTTATTTTGAGATCCAAGAAACAACCGAAAGGCTTGGACCAGAGGATATAATTCTGGCCATTCAACTTGACATTGGTGCCAAGAGCACCTTTATTGTTCAACGGTAGCCATGATCAAGGGGGATAGACAGACAGATAGATAGGACAGCAGCAGCAGGGAGAGCAGTCAGCAACGAAAAGCTGATTCAGGTGAGCATCTCAGATCGGGCGCGGCGCAAGGTGCAACGCCGGAGGCGGGCGTCTGCGAGCAGAAGTGGCGGAAGGGCGGGGCGGCGCAAGAAGAAGGCGCGGCGCCGCGAGAGAAAGCGGCGACGGCGGCGACCGACGGGGTGTGAACGCAAGGTGAGGGGCCGACGGCCCGGCGGCCGAGTGACCTGCGGCGGCGGAAGGGGGTGGCGGTGGGTTGCAAAAACTAGGGTTAGGTTTTTCTCTCTTGTTTTTTTTTTTTTTTTTTTTTTCAGAAATATATATTAAATATATATATATATACAACTTCTTTCTCACTTTTCTGAACCTGCTCTTATACATGTACGAAGTGATAAAAGAAGAGATGAATCTATATTATTGATTAATGATGATTCCACCTCTATTTATAGTGATGGAATTTAAGGATAACTACACCTATAGAAGAGACCTACTTGAAGTTAAAAACTACACCCTATAGAAGAGACCTACTTGAAGTAAATAGGAAAAGATAAGAACAAATTTAAATATTCTAACATCTAGTATATGTGGAATTATGCTGAGGACAAGACTATTGGCACCTAGGATCTTTTGGTTTGTTAATACAACTTGTAGTTTTGAACTAATGAAACGCCCTTGTTAATGCATAGATATTGGCATCCAACAAATACTTCATTTTGTTGCTGTCTGCTTATCAGAAAGACTTGTGATCGAGCAGCTTCACCTTTAATCTACAGCTGATTGTTCATAATTGAAATTGTTCTACAAGATTCTTTATTCGTTCTTATGCACTAATAAAAAAGGGTGAATCACTAAAACATTAAAAATTACAATGACATCCTTCCCCTACCCAAGAGTTTTCCTTCTCCTGTCCGCTAGTTAAACATAAAAGTTTCAATTTTTTCGTCAACAGATTACTTCTCCCATCATGCTTAGCATGCTGACCAACTGATGTCGTCCAAAAATATTGAGGTCAAAAGACCGGTGGAAGCTTACAGAAGAAGGATAAGAACTTACCTCAATTTGAGTTATTCGCCTATCGATCACTTTGTCTGATAATTTCACAGCAAGTATTGGCCAATATGCGCTTAGTTGTTGACGTACCTAAAGAGATAAAAGAAATCATTACTTTTGAAAATAATAAGAAATCATATCATAAGATGCTAGTACAGCTCAAACAATTTGATGTTCTGTAATTACTTCTTAGATAAACTAAATCAGTTGAAGGAATAAATAACTAATTGGAACTGAAGTTGAAACATAGGAACTATCACCTCTTGTATCACGCGCCATGTAGATTCAAAAGGATAGGCCTCCAAGGTCCCAATAACAGGCTTGTCTTGTAGCAATACTTCAACACATGCCTGGGCTGAATTTGCTAACGATTTAAGGTTGTATCCTCCTTCAAGTGCCATAACAATCTTTCCTCCGGCAAACTCCATCAACTACATAAAGCATTAGAGGAAACAGATGAGTATTTTTCCTAATCTCAAACCAAAAAATTTCACAACATAATATCAAGGTAAATAAACTTTAAAAGAAAAGAAAAGGACAGTGGACACTTAACAGTTACGTAAATTACACAGAATTCACTGAACAAAGAAAATATGAAGAAACGTTCTCATTGACTAATGATAGTAAATATTTCAAGTGCAAACCTTGTCAAGCAGATGAGTACCCATACGACTAACACGACAGCCCCAAGAGACCCCTATGGCTGTTCAAATCAACATCACAATATTGAGTCAAATATTGTTACCTTCAATTTCATGGACAGACAACCTTAAAGTAGAATCACTTTCAACACGGATGGAACCAAAAAAGGAAAGCATACAGCTGCAGTTACATGGAGTGAACCAAGCAAATGTAATAAGCACCTTACAATTTAGTCCAAGTACATGTTCAGCAGGAATTTAGAGGACCCTTAGCGCAGGCAAAAATGGACGATTTATCCTATATTACAGTAAGTTTTTGGTTTCAAGGGCACTTGACTTAGTTACTTAAGCACTATGAAACAAGACTGCAGTTGACTTCCTGCAAAATTCACTGCTATGGTGCATAGCTTTAATAGCAAAATAACTGACCCGTAATCTTCCCAATTTGATGCAGAGAGCGCAACCCTTCATAAAAATTGTAGTTTTCAGAATGTATGTTTTGTGCAAGACTATTGCCAAGCAAGATTGAACTTAATATAATGCTAATAATGCTAATAATGGGATAAATGGGATGAATGAATTAGCTGACACTCGCACAAACAGTCTCAATCTTTTCTGTATTAGAGCCCAATTGGGACACATGATTTTTCTCCACCGAAATCTATACACATAAAATGGCAAATAACTCGTGTTCACAACTTAGTGTTTTTCTGAAATGCAAATGTCTTGAAGTCTGTACATCGGCATTACAAGTATAATGTTTCTTGTGCATTCAGCCCAATAGTTAACGAACGGTTTTGATTGCTTCATTACGACCTTCATCAATCTTTGACACGAAAATGATCTTGTTTTTGTTCTAAATTTTAGGAAAAAGATTTCCAAGTATTATGATTTGTCTTCAATAAATAGGGCTTCAGGACATGAATTGAGCATGGAAAGAGGTGTCTAGAATAATCTCCTACAGAATAAGCATAAGATTAACGATTAACAGCTGTATATGTTGATGAATGTAACCTTGACAAAGACAAGGAAGAGATCCGGCATCTTACATATAAAAGGAAAGCTATGTGAAACGTGTTATAAAAGTAAGGATTCAGGATTGCAAAACCTGGCCAATCATTTTATTGAGCATATAGTACTGAGTTACAACGTGCCATGAGAGGTAACGAAGCATATCATAAGTGATGCATACAAAATGAGCTCGGAAGTCGATTAATAAATATTCAGCTAACCTGCATCGAATCCAGCAGAGATTATTATCATGTCGGGATTAAATTGCTGGGCAACAGGGATTAATATGTGGTCCCAAACAGCAAGATAGTCAGCATCCCCGCACCTACTATTCTCCCAAGGGACATTAATATTGTATCCAGCACCAGGACCTTCTCCAGTCATGATATATGAACCATCATCACCAGCTGGATAGAAAGTCCCAAAGTCATGCCTAATTGAGACAAAGAATTAAAATTCCTAAACATGAAAAGAAAGAATATCAAGATGAACATTTATGGCCGACATTGAATTAATTGATTTGAGAGACTTTCTTCAACTTGGTTCGCATTCAGTCACTTTATCCCCTTATGATAACATATAAAACAATATCTACAAGAGACAAGCTTCATTAGTAGGTTGAATGGGACTATTGATCATCCAACATGGCTCATAAGTTAATATTCCATAGGTTTTTGATAATCAGAAAACAAAATACATGCAGAAGCATGTGGAAGAGATGATATAGGACTTACTAATTCAACTTTCTGAAGAGATAAAAGTTATCATTTACTTGCACTCAATTAAACAATCTAGGTTGCAGAAATGCTCTACTGTTTCTATGATAATCATTACAGTGTAATGTATTGAACAAGCCTTACATGCTCGGTCAGACTAATATGTTCACTATTCCAATTCCAGATGTATGGGCACATCAAGGATTCATTAGAGACATGTCAGGGGAACATCTTATGAGATGACACACCAGAGATCAAAATGTCAATTCAACCAACAATAGCTATCTAGTTATAACTCACAAAGTGAAGGTTCACAAATGCATCAAATTGGGGAAGAAAGGGTTTCAATAAATAGTAAAAGAGAATCAACTATTATGGCTCCTTTAAAAATCTTTCAAAAACCTAAAACCTGCTATTCATTATCTTATTCCCTAAATTTCCGTTTAATTAGTCAACCATCTATATCTTTATGCATAAACTTTTGGTAAAGAAAAGACATACATAGTAATAGTGATATAATCAATTAATAAATACCTTTTGCTGTTTCTCCATATGTCATCCCCAGACTATTTTAACAGCTGCAATTTAAATTTTTCATGTACCTACGCACTGAGAAGAAAAGTACTCGAGGATCATTGTAAAACATCTACTGAGTGCCATTTTCCATCAACTATTATGGCTCCTTTAAAAGTCTTTGAAAAACCTAAACCTGCTATTCTTTATCTTATTCCCTAAATTTCCATTCAATTAGTCAACCGTCTATATCTTTATGCATAAAATTTTAGTAAAGAAAAGACATACATAGTAATAGTGATATAATCAATTAATAAATATGCTCTATGCATGTAGTGCCCTACTTTTTGCTGTTTCTCCATATGTCCCCTCATCATATTTTAACAGCTGCAATTTAAAATTTTCATGTACCTATGCACTGAGAAGAAAAGCACTCGAGGATCATTGTAAAACATCTTCTGAGTGCCATTTCCATGATGCACATCCCAGTCAACAATCAGGATTTTGTTGATCCCCAAATCCCTCTACAGTAGGAAAATGGTGGGGCACATAAGATTAATATACAAGTAAGATTTATTGAAAGCATTGAACCCTTTCAAATTCATGATTAAACTAATCCAAACTAAAACGACATCTCACTCTTTCATTCAATAGAAAACTTGCTGCTATAGCAACATTATTGTATAGGCAAAATCCCATTGGTTCAGCTTCTTCCGCATGATGCCCGGGGGGCCTGACAATAGCAAATCCAGAATCGAGTTTCCCTTCAGCAACTTTCTCTGCAACCTAGTGCAGATGGCAATCGTTGAGTTTTTTAAACAAAAAGAAACACATGTTGCGAAAAATGACAGTGATATCTACTTAAAAGCTAAAGACAATATCACTCATAAGTCATAATGTTATTGTATTGCACAATGAAATATCATCTACAATTGCAAAATTTGGCCAAAGAGAGGAAAAGTAGACACAATAGTATGACGAAAAGATTGAACTGCATATCCCAAGTGGAGCTTCTACGACATACTCTCTCAATCCAATTTATACTAAGAACAGGCATTGCCGAAGATGCCTGGAAAGTTTAGCAAAAAATTTCATCTCTATGTTTTAAAATTATTGCAACATAGCACTTGCCAGAACCAAAGTTTAAATTTGGCTGATGGTACTTTCTAACTTGCTTTTTAGATGTGCCTTACTTTTTTTACTTGTTCTAGAGTCATACCTCTACGACAGATCCTGCAGCAAGATAAGCAGCTTCTGATGAGCCTTCATTGAAATATATAGAGTTAAATTTGGCAGCAGTTCTCTTTCTCCTGGGCTCAGAGCGTTCAGAACTAATATTCTTAATCAAATCAATGTGATTTTTGGTGTGAACCAAAGCTAAATGATTATCGTCTGCATCCTTGGCATTCAAAATTACACATCTGCAAACGGTAAGCGTTAATACAGTTCCACAAGAATTTCTAGAAGTTAAAGCAACTTTCTACATAGAGACCAAAATTAGTCATTCCATGAAAGCTCAAACCATTACTTAAGTATGCAATCAAGGTTATGGAGTACATTGTTCAAGAGCTTAAAGGAAACCATAGCCCTTTTAGCACACATTTATACCAAAAAATTTCAATTTCATAACCGGGCACAGAAATTGAAAACAAAAATAATTTACAAGAACCAAAATGATTCCAACAGCCACCTATAGCCCTAAAACACCAGTTATAGAACTGGAAAGAAAATGAAGAAAAAAGGAAAAGGTTCAACAATCATCAAACCCAAGACAAAATTATAATTAGGGTTAAATGCGGACCCCACCCCCCACCCCACCCTCTAGGTGGTAATGTACTTTGCCCCGAATACATATCACCTATCTTAACCATATCAAATCTAACAACTTACATTGTTCACTAGACAAATAAGCATATGCTAATATATCATAACAATTGTTCATTATATAACATACATAAAACTAAAAGAACATTACTACTAAAATAGTTTTATTACTATTAAATAATTGAAATGTATGTATATTAAGTATCAAAGTAGCACATGATGATGTTTTTGTGAAATCTTCCAGTAATTTCAGTAAAAAAAAAAGATTCAACGACGAAGTGTAAGATTTTAAATAGTTTAGGTGGTTATATATTTTTTAAGTTTAGTAGGCAACGTGCACGTATCTTGAGCTATTCTAAAATCTCCAGCACAATCTTCCACTGAAAACGGAATCAAGGGATTTCATGTAACATTTTACAAAAGTTGTAGCGTCGTCCACACAAATTGAAAGCTTGAGGGACAAAGTGCAGTACCCCTCTTGGTTAGGGGGTATCCACATTTAACCCTTATAATTGCATTACAAAACCCCATTGTGTAAACTTCAAGAACCAGATGATATAAAACACCATAATTCAGTCACCGGATTCTACTCCAGTGAATCATTGAACAACAAAAAACAAAGAAAAAGAACAGAAAGACCAAAATCCATCTAAACAAACATAAGGTCAACCACTTGATCACACACACACATGAAGCATACACCTCGATATGTGCACATCTGTAACATAAACAGAAAACCCATTTCACAACTTGAGCTCAAAGCCTCAAATACTCTCTCTCTCTCTCTCTCTCTCTCTCTCTCTCTCTCTCTCTCTCTCACACACACACACACACACATGCACATAATTGGTTTAAAGAAAGGACCTTTTCGCAAGACCAGAAGAATTCAGCCTGTCCCAGATGACCCGAACGCGATCAGGACATTCTGGATGATCCTCGTAATCAGGCGCGTAGTGTTGACACATCCTCTCATCATATATCAAACCCACACGTCGATCTTTTGGAGTAGCAACATCGCCGCTTCTGCTCAATGGACCATCAACCTCATCCTTAACGTCCATTTCCCTTTTTCAGTTTGATTTCTGGGTAGGTGGGATTCAAGTTTGAATTTTGAAGCTGCGAGAGTTTGGGGAAGAGACGAAAGCTGCTAAAAGAGTTGGGACTTGTGACCCAAACTCCCCACCAATTGGTTCTTCTTTTTCTTTTTTTTCAGTCAAAAAGAAATCCAATCTTTTGTTGTTGTTTTCTCTTTTGGGCTGAATTTCACTTTATACCCTCTCAAATTTAACAATTTGGAATATTTGGTTATGAGTTTTGTGAAAATAAAAGATAGTATAATTATCACATTTTCTATGTAGACAATAAAGTAATATTTTGTATATTTATTATTTATAAACTTTTGTTTATGTATATATATACTAGCAGTCCACGCACACGCGATGCGTGAATAAATAAAAAAATAAAAAAATTCATATATATTAATCAGTGTATTTAAATTGCATATATTAGTCATTCTTTGTATATTGATCTATTTTAGATCAAAGTTTAGTAGATCATTAACCAGACATTTGTTAATTGTGTGATCTAAAAATAATATTATGCAAGATAATGAAATAAGTACTTTATAATATTAATTTATAAAAACGCTTAATGAATGAGGTAATCTATCTATACTATTATAGAATAAAAAGTTATTTTTTCTATAATAAATGGTGGTTATCTCATATTTCTATTACATTTTTTTTCAAAATTTTGCCCTAAAAGTTAAAACAGAATTTTAAATTGAATAAGTATATTTATAGGATTTTCAAGGATAAAAAATGAAGGAGTTTTGATTTTTTTTAACAGATTTAATTAAACTAAAAAAAGTACAACCACGACTTGGTTTTCTTTTCTTTTTTTTTTTTCTTTTTTTCTTATGGTATTTTATTAATGTACTACATGTGTGTGCAGTTTTTATTTAGTTACAAATCTACACATAATTTTGTAACATGTAGTGGGACAAAATTGAATCAACATTATTTTGGTATGAGAACTACATTATTTTGTGGTTATTTTCATTTTTGTCTTTGAAAATCCTAATAAATACACTTTTTGAACTTAAAATTCAGATTTGTTTTGGACAACAAAATTTGAAAGAAGTGGTAAAAGTATGAGCTAACCACCATTTATTAGAAAAAAATTACTTTTTCATTTATAATAGTATATATATAAAGATATATATATCATTAGATGCCTCTTGAGATTATTAATATTTATTTTAACATGTTATAAACACATGATTATATGATAATTTTGATTTGAAAAAAAATCAATATTCCACATATATTTGGCTTAAAATAAAATGTGTTTACAGAAATTAGATATCATCAACTTGAGTGCATTGATCTCATACCGAAATTCCTAATTAATTTCAAATGAGAGTTCATGTTTCATAGATTGGATAAAATAAGTACAAATTTAAATTAGTAAATTCACTTACTATTTGATAGAAATGTTGACAATTAAAAAAACCAAGTCTGCAATATGTAGGAAAATTCAATTATATATGAAATATATATGTGGTAACATTAATATTTTAGCTTTTGTGCTTTGCGTCTTTGATCTTTACGTATAAAAATGAATTATCAATGACCTATGAGAAAATATATATGTATATATATATAATTGCATAAAAGGAAAAAAAACAAAAAAAAAGATCATACTAATTACATGTTTCTTGTTAAGCCCAAATATATTAACATATTAGTTTGTGAGAAAGGTTTTATATTTTTAATTGGGTTTTTGTAGAGAAAAAATAAAAAAACAAAAAGTTGGTGGAGAACATGGGTGGTTATGGCAAGAGGGTATATTTGGTAGTTTATAAATTTGGTATGAGAACTACCAATAAGATGGTGAATTTTCTTTTTTGTCCTCTACAAATAATTAATTGATCTTGTAGAAAGAAATTAGCAAATGTATTTTATAAGAAACAAAGGGAAATTATTGTAAAAATTCATAAATAACTTCCACATTAGACACAAAAGAAGGTTTCTTTTTATAATTAGTATAGATATATTAAAATTAACTGAAAAGGAACTATATATCTACATTTTTTTTAGGATAAATTACAGCCATAATTTTTCTCATGATTATGAATACAACATTATTGTTTGAAAAATTACGGATACACCCTAATTTTAACGTGTCTAATAACGAGCTCCCATTTTGTTAGCCTGCATTAGGTTTTCATTGATTTTTTGTAGTGAAATGATCAAACTATCCTTTGAATTATGTATTAATATATTTTTTAGATTTTTTGTATGTTTGTGGAATAATGTGCCTTAAGGTTTATCTACTTTATCCAACCTCAATTTCCTTTACATTTTTTCAGAAAAAAAAAAATCAGCAAAGATAAAGTGATAATTCCACCTCACAGTAGAGGCTACGTAATTATTTTCCATTAAAAAGGGTATTTGCAGTTTTTTAAATAATGAAAAGATTCATAATTATACTAAACTTCAAATAAGATAGTTGTAATCTACCTTATCTTTTATTGTGTATAACAAGGGGCACTTTAGTATATTATTAGATGTCACCTCAAGGGCATTAATATTATTTATTCAAATAAATAGTATTTTTAACTTTATTTAAGTAAAAAAAAATTAAAATAGTACTAAAATAATTAATATATAAAAGTAATATTTCATTATTCAATACAACTCGATTACCAAAATTAAAAATCGTCGTCACTCAAGAATATTGAATTTCAATAAAATAAAAATTGAACATTGAACATTGAACCAAATTTTTTGATTCAATTTTGGGTAAAGGCAAATTTTATTAAGTTAAAAATAATAGTACAACATATTCCAAAGTGGAATATCGAACTTAAGTTCAAACGATCCGTCACATTCTATACAAAATAGAAGATTGGAGTGTCTTCTGTAAATCCTCATTCAAGATTCTATCTCTAACCTGATTAAAAATAAGATAGGCGGGTTCATCCACAACTCTATTAGCCATCTGGTACTATAACTTAGGTATGTGGTTGTTTTAGTTCCATAAAACACTTTTTTTCAGTTTTTTTTGTCCCAAAATGTCATGTTACTTGGACATGACATTTTGGGATAAAAAAATTAAAAAATGTGATATTTTGGAATCAAAAAAATTGAAATACGTGTTTTATGAGACTAAAACAACCACCTACCTAAATTATGATACCAAAACAAATAATATTCTAATTTTACGGGATCAAAAAAGCATTTTACCCAATAAACCTTGGTCCCGTTGAAAAATCCAGTAGCAAAACACCACTAGGGGGCCAAGGTTGGCTTATTTATATTTTTATTATAAAAAAAAAAAATTACACATTTACCGCAAAAGCGGTAAATGTTGCAAAAATATAGTGGGTCGCCAGCCCACTATTAAATTTTTTTTTTTTTGGCTGGGTCGCCAGCCCAGCCGGCAACCCACGGTCGCCGGCCCAACTGGCGACCCCTTTTTTTTTTTTAAATCGTTTTTTATTATATTTAATTGTTAATATATTTAATAAAATTTATTAATTAAATCTTATTTTATTATTATTTCAAGCTAATTATGATTAATTTATTCCAATAAGATAATGCTATTACAATTTTAAAATTAAATATAAATAACTAATAAACTTAAAATTTTACATTAAAAAAAATATAATTACAAAAATTAATAATGTCTGCCTGTACCACAATTACGTCTTTGTCGTTGTCGTCTAGTTGTGTGTGTCGCCTCCATTTTCTGGAGATATAGCAGAGGGATTCGGTTACCGGATGAGTCAGGACACATCACCCCCCCTAGCAACAATAATGCGAATGCACGTGCATATTGTTCTACAACAATATTTGGAGTGTGGTTTGTGATTTCTAGAGAGCACTCCCAAGATATGGAAAGTCGTATGCAAACATAGCACCCCAGGTACTCTTAAATAGCTTATGCACATTCATAAATTGATTATTTACTTATGCACATTCATTGGTCGAATTTTTACTTATGCACATTCATTATTTTTTTTTTCTTTTCCAGAAATGTGGTGTAGGTGGTACCTCCGAGGAATAGATAAAGCTAAACTTGGACGTTGGGTGATCACAAAATATGGAGGTGACCACACTTGTGTTATATCAGAACTGTCACTCGAGCATTGCAATTTAGATAGAGGTTTTGTTGCGTCCTTGTTATTGGGACAAGTAAAATGCGACCCTACATATGGAATAAAAAATGTCATCCAAACTGTGAAGGACCAATTAGGTTTCGACATATCATATGCGAAGGCATGGTACAGTTTGAAGATGACCCGTGAGACTGTCTATGGGACGTGGGAGAGCTCTGTTCAAAAACTCCCCAGTTACCTTGGCGCACTTCAAAAATGGAATGATGGAACAATTGTTGAATGGGAGCACAAATCATTCCGGCGCTCAATTGGTGCGTATGTCATCAAATATCTATTTTGGGCTTTCAAACCGTGCATTCAAGGGTTCCAACATTGTCGCAAAGTCATAAGTGTAGATGGAACCCATTTATATACGAAGTACAATCATAAAATGTTGATTGCAGCTGCGATGGATGCGAATCAACAGGTATTGCCCCTTGCATTTGCCATTGTTGATGAAGAATCATATCTATCTTGGAAATGGTTTCTTCAGATGTTGAGTAGACACATCATTAGAGGCGTGTCGGGAATGTGTCTTATATCTGATCGCAATGCTGGCCTCTTATCCGCAATAAAAGATATTCCTGACTTTGTTCCTCCTCGCGGTGTGCATAGATATTGCTTAAGGCACGTGTGTTCAAACTTCAACAATCAGTTTAAGAACGTGCAATTGAAGGATCTTTGTTGGCGAGCTGGCTCAGAATATCAAATTAGAAAATTCAATCGCACCATGGAAGAGGTTAAGAGTATAAAACTAGAAGCATACCACTGGCTAGAGCAAATTGAAAAGGAAAAGTGGACAGCTTCTCATGATGGTGGATGGAGATGCAGTATTCTGACCACCAACATGTCGGAATGCATCAATGGGGTTTTAAAAGGGGCACGCCGCCTTCCTGTAACTGCAATTGTTGAAATGACTTTTAATCGCTCAGTCCATTATTTTCGTGAGAGGATGGCTAAGAGTACTACAATGATAAACAACAATCAACCGTGGACGGACTATGCATATAAAATGTTCCAACGGTGGTCCGCCAGATCCGTTGAACATGTGGTCATGTCATTAGATCAAATCCAACAGAACTGCCTCTGTGGTTACGAGACATTATTATGGACAGGGGTGTAACACTCACGTTGTGAAAATTGCAACTCAAGAGTGTTCATGTGGCAAATGGAATCAATTTGGAATACCATGCTCTCATGCTCAAAAGGTATGCGCTGCATATAGGCTTAACGCTGCATCAATGGTTAAGCAATATTATGCTTTAATGCCTTACCGAATAACATATTCTGAATCTTTTCAACCTATAATGGCGGAAGACTATTGGGATATTCCCAATTTTCAATTGGTCCACGACGATACTCTTCGTACATCAACTCGTCCGGGTCGACGGCAAAGTACCCGAATACCTAATGAAATGGATTGGGCACAAGCTCGTGCACGACAATAAATTCGCAGTCAATCCCGACGAAACCAAGGTCCTTCAAGCCAAAGTAACGTCCAAAGGTAGGGTCGTAGACGACAAAATAATGTACCAAATACTTGAATACACATTTTTATGTAATTTTTTAGTGTATTATTTTTAATTCTAAATTTTTATAATCATAATTCTTTAAATTATCATAGTGTCAATTATTTTTTTTAATGAATAATCATAATTAGCTTGAAATAATAATAAAATAAGATTTAATTAATAAATTTTATTAAATATATTAACAATTAAATATAATAAAAAAATGATTTTAAAACAAAAAAAAAAAAAAACAAAAAAAGGGTCGCCAGCTGGGCCGGCGACCGTGGGTCGCCGACTGGGCTGGCGACCCAGCAAAAAAAAAAAATTTTAATAGTGGGTCGCCAGCCTAGCTGACGACCCACTATATTTTTGCAATATTTACCGCTTTTGCGGTAAATGTGTAATTTTTTTTTTTTATAATAAAAATATAAATAAGCCGGTCAAGGTTCCTGTCACAACAAGAACTGCTCCATGTTCCCTGATGACAACATCCCTCAATTTCAAATTTTCAATAGTTGTTTTAGCCCCTAGGATTTAGACTTGAAAATTGTTTACTTAGTATTGTTAGTTAAATCTGGTAAGATATAATCCACTATATACACCTATATTTGTAAGTACTTTATTGTATATTTTTAGTGATTTTTTTATGATAACTTTTGTTCTTTTCTCGTTATGATATTTCAATCATTTACTTTTTTTTTATTGTGTATGTTTTACTCAATTATTCAATATATCCAATTCTTTCAAAATATTTGAAAATACGAATTTTAGAATATTGCTATGAGTTTATTATAGTATACTAACTGTCGTGGCACGCCGTCCCTGCGTGCATATAAAATAATATTATATGCTTTAAAGTTATTGTAAATAAGAAAAAATATACATATTAATCAACACATTGCATTAAAAAAAAAAAGAAAGAAATAAAAGAAATAAAAACTAACTTAGGGATATTATCGGTATAACCAAAAAATTAGTATTGCGGTGTAAGTAACTGTCATTTATTAGTGAAAACATAGTTTATTTTATATAATAGTATAGATACACATACTATACATGTTCATGGAATTCACATTAATTGCTAGAAGCTTTGAATTTATGAAGTTGATATTTCATTATTAATAAAGTGATTCTCTATCATAGGATTATCATATAAGTTCCCACTTCAGTAATTTTCATACAAATTTTTTTAATGTAAATAAATTTATATTCAATAAATTGCGTATTATGGAAATTAAGTTATTTTTAGTAGTTAGATTATTTTTATCTAAGATTATTAGATTAATTTAATTAGCAACTTATTTATTATGTTAAAGAAGAAATAAAAGTAATTGCAGCACTATTTTAATGTAATCTGTACCATAAAGTAATTAGGCAAAATTACACTTTTAGTCCCATATGATAGGGAATTCAACATTTTTACTCCTATACTTTATGAGATTTTTACAAAAATTGAAAAAACTCGACATATTTAGTCACATAAATCCCGTAAATAGAAGATTAAATGTGTCGAGTTTTCTCAATTTTGGAGCCATTTTAAAATCTTCCATATAGTAGAGTATTAAATGTTGAACCCTCTATATTATGAGATTAAAAGTTTAATTTCACCAAGTATTTATGACAAATAATGCCAGAGAAATAGAATGTCAGTCCTTCATAAATTCAATTGCATACTTTTACTCTTTGTTTGTCATTTTTCTTTTATCTTATTGCCTGTAAAATAGAATTTTTAAAAATAAATCTACATAGATTTTTTTTATTATTTTTCAGTTCTTAAATTTTGAAGGTCGAAGTTGTAGCCTACAACAATTAAATATTGAAGTAGTTACAGGATACTATATAAATTTTGAAGATGCTTTTGCCTTTAAGAAAAAGTTGACAAAAATAAATACTTTTTAATATTCGTATATACTCTTATAATAGTGCGTATAAACAGGCATATATAATATATATAGATCTATCTTGATAAAATATACAGATTTTTGAAAAGCAAAAATTAGTATATACACATACCAAGAAATATACTATGAAAACTAATTATAGAAATTTAATAATGCTTAAAAATCAAAAGTAAATTTATACAATAATAATATTAATTGACATATATACCATTAAATACAATACAATTATACGGATATTATAGTCCAATCAAAAATAGAAAGGACCGTACAATGCTATTCATATTTTATAATAGTGTAGATATAGACAAACTAATAAAAAGTACATACATCCCATGAGATCCATATTATCACAATAAAATTAATGTATTACAATAATAAAAGAATTTTTTCAGGAAAAAAATACATTTTAACTAAACTTAATACGTAGTTAATAAATAAAAATATACTATTTTCACAAAATAGAAAGCATCTAGCTAAAAAATAAAACATGTTTTCATACTATTTTTTAACATTATATCTTTCAACGTGCAATAAAGCAACTTTCTTTTCGCAATCAACAGAACCCTTCCTGAATTGGTTTGGAAGTTCTCTACTCTCTCCATGCAGCTCATCACCGTTCTGTGAAAGTTTTTCACAGTCGCCTTTGAAGCCCAGCCGGCGAAGCTGAGGTTATCCAAACCATGTCAATAGATATGATGTTGTTCTACTTAATAATCAGTGTAATTGTAATTTATAGTAAGTGATTAATATGGATTATTATAATTGATAATATGATTAAGATACCTAATTTTAACGATCGTAATCGATTTATTCAAAATAAATCATAATTTATCATTTTTACTTTAAAAATAATAATAATAATAATAACTTTAACAGTGAGAATTTTGACACTCCGGAAAACTCTCCAATCAGACAAGATTCTGTCACGCAATACCTGAGATCAGGACAAACAAACAACTCCATTGTGAAAGATAAACAAAGTTACACAATTCAAATTCAAACAAATAGCAAGCTTATTTAATACTCAACCACACCACATAACTTTTACGTCCCCTCACCTATGATCTACTTACACAAATTATTCATATTTTTTGAAAATTTACACATACACCTACCAAAAACGTCAATATCATTTATACACACCACCCCTACTTTTTGAAAAAGTCACATACACCTAAAAACGTTGATATCATTGCACAAACTACCTCTATTTTTTTTACAACAACATGTGATTTGTATAAATAGATCATAGTTTAGGAGGGTAAATGTAACTATTCCTAACCTAAACAAGCAAACAACTTCCTGACCATTTGTCACCAGAGAGTCCCCTAAATTACCCCTGCTTTCCTTTCGCTCCCAACCAACCAACCAACCAAAATACACGCACGAACATACATAAAACGAGGACGAGCTATTGATCTAGATACAAAGAGTTACTGAGATCTTACATATGCTCACATTTTATTTTACAGTGAGTGCAAGTAACTAATGCATCAGCAATACCAATGACACCTCTGATATCACAACAGTTCTCCTGCAGATAGAAAGATGTGTATCAAATCTCTTGCTGGGAAGTTTCCCAGAATTTTTATTCTTAAGACAGTGGAGTAAGTATAAGTACTCAGTTACTTGCAGTATTGAAATAAACTTCTTATACATGATCATAAAACCATTATACACAGAGCTTAACTAATTAAAAGGTTTGTGAAATACGAAAGGAACTACCTTAGAATCTAATAGCATTACTATGCATGAAAAGTACATGAAAAAAGAGCAATTAGCATCAAATGCAATAACTGATAAACCACATGACGGAAAAATGAGAGTTGATGCCACATTCTTATAGTGTAGGATGGATAAACTTTTCGGTTCCATTGATGAGAACTGAAATGATGAAACCTAGTGAGCAGCTAGTGAAATGTTAACACCAAACCTTGTGTATAACAATGGCCTAACAACATCGTCCACACTTATCATAAGCAAATAACTGAAAATAGAAACATTGTTATCCAAATTCATGAATGTAAATAAACTGATCTCTTTCCAGATCTCCGAATTACAAGAAATATACTCAAATGATAAATCTTGTCACCCGAATTTGTGAACATAATGTTGGAACCTGGTTTCTCTTTTCAACTCTCTAAATTATAGAAGCTTAATTAAGACTTCTAGGTCGTCTTGGCTGATTCAGTTGCTGATATCTGAAGGAGATTACCTGGAAAGTCTAGAGAAATTGGCTGCATTTCAGTTTCAGAAAAAATAAAAGGATCCACCACAGAAGCCAATCCGTATGCTCTTTACGAAATTACTTTAAAGAGTTCTACAAAAACTTAGTCACTACATCTTATGAAGCAAAAGAAAAAAGCAAGTGCGAGCAAAAGAAACCAACAAACAGTTTCCTGTGTCTGCTGCTACCCCGCTGCAAGGTGAAACAATTAAGATAATTTAGAGGAAAATAGGCAAAAAAGCAAGAAATTCTTAAGTAGCTAAAGAGGAAAATCCCATTAGACTGGTGCATCAGGAACCATTAAGCCCTTTCTATCCTATCAAAAGAAAAGGCAGAGTTTTTAAGGGGACTTATTTCAATATCCACCAGCACTTATCTGTCAAGAAAGATGGGTTTGAATTTATTTGCAATTCCAGGAAAACCAAGAAACATAATATATTTTTCAGCAAGTTACATTTTTTCCCTATTGAACAAACAGGACATCGGCAAGCACTTGAAGAGGGCACCTGAAAGAGATTATGGAAACACTATAACAGCACAGACCACATTTTGTCAGTTTCACTTTCCCTTCACACTTCAGGTGGAGGAGGGAATAAGTGATTACTCTTTCATGACAGTTTAAGCAGCAGGATGTCCCTAGTGCCACAGTCTAATAGGATACGGCCAACTTAATCATAAGGATCTCAAAAGCTTTTGCATAGATAACTGCGGCCAGAAGGATCACGTCCTCCTTCTTTTGTCTTCATAGGGATTGCAAGGCAACTAGCAGTATTATCATCCAAACTAAATGGTTGAGAAGTGAAGCAAAAGTGTTGAAAGGATAGTTCAACATTTAAGCAGTTGCTTGCAGTGTGAGGCTCACAATCAATGTCAAATAACCCGAGAATGTTCTTTTGACAAACCAAAAGTCACTCCAACAAGCACCGGCCTCGTGTTTAGTTGCCATTGTTGAGTGGGAAACCTGAATAAGAATGCTGGTGATAAGCCAGAGGAAGTTGAGGTTGATGTCAAGTCTCAAAGACCTTTTACACTAATAATCTAGCGAAGTCACATTCCTTATAGGTTAAACTTAGTCGGGATATGGCATATAGTAACATGCAGAAACTCTCACCTTACAGTTTTATTGGTAGCTGAACATTTTGCCTGATTCATAAGGAAACCATAATGAAGCCTGAATTCTGCATAAGACAATAACATTAAATGCATTACAATGTGGCTATGATAGTCTGCCAAAATATTCAGCATACCAGAAGAATATTCACTGTCCATCAAGTTTTTAACAAGAAAAAACAAATCTATCATAACATATGTTCCACTTGAACTATGCCTCTTTGGTACTCTGAACATATGTTGAGTTCCTGGCTATGGACGCAGTGTACTAATTATTTGAACAAGGAGATATCTATGACACCCCCACTCACATTACAGCCATGAACTCACAGGAAAAATATAGCAAACACATACCAGCTTTAGGAGCAGCTATTTAGGTTAACCTGACACAGACAGGAAATTCTTCAACTAGGTGAACCACAAGCATGCATGTCGGGAAAACAAAGCCCTGAAGTTCAGAGACACAAGCGTTCGTTAGAATAAGATTAAGATACGTAGATATATTAAAAGGAGCTTTTTTTTTACTGATAGTTGGTTATTCAATATAGTTTCATAACTAGGACAAATGGGAGATTTTGGGATCAATTACCCAACCATCAACATATGAAAATGAAATCTGCATTTTTCACTTCAATAAAAAATGCAGCTTGCACGTCACGGACATGTTCATGAATACAAGACAGAAAAACACCTCTCGATGTCACTGGTAAGAAATACAGTTCAATGTCCCTTTCATCTGGGATAAACTCCTGCAAAAAATTGATCCACAATTCTTTATGGGGAATTGATTGACATGAAATACTTCAGGCATTTGCTTTGAAAATTCATAGATCTTTTCATGAACTCGGGCAGGAGTATGAGCTTGAATTTGATGATTCATCTGACCATGTCTATCATCATCCTGGATGCTGAAGCTTTCCCTAATAAGTGGATAAGAAAAACTCGTTATGCATGGAAAGTTTTTCTATAACATAAGATTGTAAAAAATGCAAACCATAACAGTTTCTTTGCAAACTCCAAACATGATCGGACAATGTGCGAGATGTCTATGTGACCCATATCTCACATATTTTTTCCTGCTAGCTGAAGTTCTAAAGATGACTTCAACTTAAATGATGTTCACATGCATACATAAAATGAATCTAAAATTTCACAACCAACTGAATACAAAATACTGAATAGAAACCGAGTAAAACTAAAAAGCAAAATCCAACTGCATACTGAATTTATATAAAAGTTTAAAATTGAAACCAAATGTTTTCATTCAGTTTCAATAAATACCAGATTTTGTATTGCTCTTTGATTTGGTTTATTACATTGTGAACTAATTATAAAATCAAGAAACATTTTTTGGGTAGATTTATCTGAGAATGTGGAGCATCCAAGATTATACTTCCACTATTTCTTTTTAAGCTGCAGGCTGTTAAGTTCTCCAATCTCAAACTTGGAAAACATTTACTCATCAATAAACCTATGAGAACAATTATAATTGGCTTCTAGATCCGTTGTTTAGCAAACTCAATCACTCTTTCTCATATAGTGATTATCTACAAAATCTGCCAGAGAATATAGCCTATGCACTATGCAGCTCTTTCACTTTCAACATTATATAAGTTACAAGTACTCTCTAATTAGCAGGGCCTAATTGCAATTTTACCCCCTGATGAAAACATTAATAGGCAAAAAACCCTTTTAAACAAAAAAAGTATGGCACCACAACCCCTAAACTTTTGAAAAAAAAGCTCACTATCTCCCACATCAGAGAGTCGTGTTGCCCTTTCTTTTCTTACTGAACCCAATTAGCAGAGATGGGAATAGTGAAAATTTTGTCGCAGAGATCTTTAGCACACTCCTGTATTATCCAAGAAAAATGAGAACCTTACATGCTGAGTGGCTTGCTTCTTTAGCAACATAAGAGTGCATCAGGCTCACGTAATGTTACCAATAATCCCCACAAGAACAAGATCCATCTCTAAAGTGGTGGAATCGGTTGATATCTCTAATGATGATTTCTCTTGATTCGATCTTGCAAATGTACTTGAACGCTGAATGGCAATCCAAACAAATACGAAGGTTCTTTTTCACCCTAATAGGAGCTCCTGGTGGAGTGGCAATCAGTCCAAAAGCCACTGCAAGTTTTTCACTGTGATATGAGAGAAGCAGCTCCTTTTCTTTCTTTTCAACATCATGCAGGTCAATCTCTAGTCTAGGAACATACCCAGCCTTGGCCATTTGTTCACCTAAAATCTCGAGTTTTGCATATATCTCTGCACTTCTAGAATGGCTTCTGTCTCCGACAATGAATGTGTATATGTTATCTTTTACCTCCATCCAGCTCATCCCCGGTTCCTTTTTCACTTTACTGTCTTTCATCAATCTTCGCACTTTTGCAACATTTTCCCATAATCCTGCTGAAGCATAAATATTAGCCAGAAGAACATGCGTACCAGATTTTTCTGGTTCAAGAGTATATAGTATCTCAGCAGCACGTTGGCCTAGTTCTACATCCTTGTGAATTTTGGCAGCTCCAAGAAGTGCCCCCCAAACAGCGGAATTAGCTTCAAATGGCATATTATTTACAAGATGCATGGCCTTATCCAATTTCCCAGCTCGACCAAGGACATCAATCATGCAAGCATAGTGCTCTTGCGTCGGTTCAATGCCAAACTGCTCTTTCATTGTCTCAAAATACCATTGAGCTTCATTAACAAGACCAGCATGATTGCATGCACTAAGGACACTGACTAATGTTACATGATTGGGAGAAATACCGTCTTTCAACATCTCATCGAACAAATGGAGGGCCTCTTTACCATGACCATGTTGGGCAAGTCCACCAATCATTGCAGACCATGAGACAACAGTTCTCTCATAAACCTCGGAGAAAGCACGACTAGTGTCCTCTATGCTTCCACATTTGGCGTACATGTTGACAAGTGAATTCCCAGCATAAACATCTGACATGAACCCTAGTTTAAAGGCATGAACATGGATTTGCTTCCCCTGTTCATAAGCTGATAAATTTGCACAAGCATTAAGAAGAGAACTGCAAACAAAAGAATCTGGCTTAAGATCCATGTCTAGTAGCTTCAGGTAGAGCTTCAACGCTTCTTCACCTTGTCCGTATTGAGCATAAGCTGTCATTATTGATGTATAAGATGGTAAATCATCAATTTGGCATTCTTCAAAAACTCGTGCTGCTTCATGAACCTGCCTACATTTTCCATATGAATCAACAAGACTGTTTAAAATGAAATTATCAGCTTGGTAACCCGACTTCACAATAAGTGCATGAATCTGTTTGCAGATAGTAATAGCGGCCAAATCAGCAATTGCATTAAGGACTGCTAGTAAAGTTGCCTGGTCAAATTCCATTCTTTTGTTGTACATCTCCACAAATAGGTTTATGGCTTCTCTATCCTCACCATTCCGTGTGTGGCCAGATATCATGGCATTCAAAGCAACCAAGTCCTTTTCTGGCATTAAATGATAAACTGTTATGGCATCTTGCACCAAATGACATTTGCAATACATGTCAATGAGGCCAACACTAACAAAAGGATCCTTCGTTATCTCCATCTTTATCAATTTGGCATGAAACTGTTTACCCAATTCTTGGACACCTAATGCGGCACAAGCTTTAAGAGCACTTGATAAGGTGAACATATTAGGATAAATCCCAGATCTCTTCATATGATCTAACAATTTCAAGGCCATCTGATAATATTCATGAGATACGCAACCAGCAATAACAGAGTTCCAAGAAGCAATATCAGGTTCTGGAATATTATCAAAAACAGTCAGAGCATCTCCAAGATCTCCCACTTTTGCATACATGTCAACTAGTGCATTCGATGAGAACGGGTCACCCTCATATCCAAGCTTTATCAGATAACCATGAACCTTCTTTCCTTGACCAATATCTCCTAGGCCTGTTGCAGCATTCAAAATAGTTGACAAACTAAACTCATCAGGCCTAATTCCACTAGACACCATTTCCTGAAATAACCCCATTGCTTCCCCAAAAAAATCACTCTGCGTATAAGGTGACAGTAAAGCATTCCAAGAAATCACATTCCTTTCTGGGATATCCTCAAACAACCTCCTAGCATCTACAAAATGACCACATTTTGCATACATAACCACCAATGTATTTGCAACAAAAACATCAGACTCAAATCCAGTCACCACTATAATCCCATGAACTTGTGTCCCTAACATAAAATTTTTTGTACTTGAACAGGCCTTGAGCACGCTGGGGAAGGTAAACTCATTACACTTAACACCCAATACATGCATCTCCCGAAAAGCCAAAAGGGCCTCTTCCCCAAGTCCATTCTGCGCATACCCAGATATCAAAGAGGACCAAGAAACCAAATCTGGTTCATGACTTTCTTCAATTAGCTTGCGTGCATCAGAAAATACTTTACACTTGGAATAGAAATTTATCAAATAGTTCCTATGCTTCGGGTCATGGGACAATCGGAGTTTGATTAGGTGGGCATGGATTTGTAGGCCTTGGTTTATGGATTTGGTTTGGGAGAGCTGTGACAAGAGCTTTGAGTAGGAAATATAAGTTGAGGCAAACTTCGAGACCACCGGAAAAAGCATATACTCCAGCTGCAGAAAAGAAAAGAAACAGAAAGGTGAGCAGTGTCAATTCACACTAGAGTTCCCACAATCCAATAAAACACCAAAATCATTCACTACATAATTGAGTGCATGAATAGAAATTAGGGGTGGCAATCTAACCCGGACCCGGCAAAACCCGCCCCGGACCCGCCCCTAATGGGGCAGGTCCGGGTCCAAAAATTTGAAGATGGGGCGGGTCCCGGGTCCTAAGAATTAGGACCCGGTCGGGTTCGGGGCAGGTCCCGGGTCCTTAAGGACCCGCCCCGTTTAGAGATATATATATATATTTCTTTTATTTTATTATGATAGAATAAACACTAACAAAATATTGTATCATTTAATTTATTTATTGTTAGGTACATCTTCAATAGTTGATAAATTGAAAAATTATCCACAATATTTAACGATTAGAAAGACGAAAAAGTTGTTACTAATCTCTAATAAATAATTCAATATGAATTGTTTGAGTTGTTCTATTACGAACAATTTTATTTATACTTGAAATTCTTTTTTGACTTGAATTTCAGTTAGATCATGAACAAATAATTTTATTTGTAATTGATATATTAAATTTTATTTTTTTTTAATTTGTAAAACAAATAAAAAAAAAATTTTAAAAAACCGGGTCTACCGGGTTAGACCCGCCCCGGCGGGTTTTGTACCGGGGCGGGGCAGGGCGGGTCCCGGGTTGAAAAATAACCGGGGCGGGGCGGGTCCCGGGTCCTTCCCGGAGTTGGCGGGGCGGGTCTCGGGTCCACCCAAACCCGCCCCATACCCGCCCCGTTGCCACCCCTAATAGAAATAGACATAAAGTGTCTGTAATCTGTACTGTTAGTAGATCCTGAGGCAAAGTTGGTGCGTGCAATTCATGTTAAGTCAAGCTCCATCAATTCACGAGATATAGGTTGCCTTTTTGGCTCCATATTCAAGCTCAAGAATGAGAAGTTTACACCTTCATTTCCAGCACAACATTGCAATTCAATATGCCCGAACCACATGTCAACATCCATTTACACAAACACAAGAATCAAGCAAAGAAAAGGAAGAAGATGCATATGTGATAAAATAAACCCAAAAATTAAAGGAGGGGGGGGGGGGGGGAGGAGAGAGAGAGAGAGAGAGAGATGAACTTCCAACTAACTTAAGGGTCATAGTGCAGAAATGAGTTCACAAAAAGAACAAAGTTTAGGGGCATAAACCAGAAATGATTTCGTGAAAACAACAAACAAAGGAAATGAATGAGAAAGTAAAAAAGGAAAAAAAATCAAAAAACAAAAAGAAAAGTAGTGAGTGCAAAGAGGTAGATGTATCTCTTGAAATAAATATTAAAGCATCAACAGAAGTGCAGCGAATCAGAAACCCATTACAGAAATTGAACTTGAATACAAAACAAGAAAAAGTAAAGAACCAAACAGCAGGAAGATTACCAAAGAGGCGTCGGGTTTTGCAGAGATGCGAGAGACAGTTGAGGACATTTGAAGATTAGTTGCAAAGTTTCATAATCAAGAGGTACCTAAGTATAATAAGTATTCAAAATAGCATGAATTCTTTTGAGATGAACAAGGAATTTGCAGAGCTATTAAGTCAAACTATGAATCTTTTGGTCAAATTTTCTAATATGGCGACTCTGGCATTCTTCATTTTATTTGGGGATAAATGCAGAAACCCTCCAGTATTTATGCAAAATAGCCCAAAAAAAAAATCCCAATACTAAAATAACATAAAAATCTCCTTGTATTATATTTAACTCAGCATCGAACTTCCTATTCCGTCAAATTTGACAAAGTTATTGCCTGCGCCATTGTGCGAAAATGATTAATTTTCAAGACAACTAGTTGATTTGCTAAGATGGTCACTGTCGACCCCTGCTGCAGGCAACAACCACTGCCCCTGAAAAGAGGGCAACGCCCACCGTCCGGAGCAAGAGAATGACAGTCATCGCCCAAAAAAAGGGGCGGCCCCCGGTACATAGAGAAAAACAGATAAGAGATGTATATGTGTGTCTTTGAGTGTTTTTAAATATTTGGTATTATGTTTTGTGTCACTCTAAGATAAATAAAGATAAGTTAAAACACACTAAATTGTATTTTTTGAAAAATATAGACAAATATTCAAAATATTTTGGTTGTCTTCCAAAAATTGAAAATAAAAACAAATGGGCTAAACAGAAATCAGTTCTGGGCTGAGTGCCTCTGCAACTTGTATCAGTAGAAGAATTCATATTGCTTTTAACCAATTTCATTTCCTGCATGTCTAAATGTGGATGTCATCAGATCAAAAAACATGAGAGACAACTATAAACTAGAAAGAGATGATTTTGCAATAACATTAACTATGAATGGTAAAACCACACACACACAAAAAGAAACCAGGAGATTTTGGGAAATACATTTTAAATGGACTTTAAAATACAAAAGTCTATTTGAAAAAATTATTGAATGGCAATTAACATTAAATTAACTTTTACAATAAAGTACAACTTTAAAAGTCCATTTTTCAGGAAATGAAAATTAATAACTTTTTCAAACTTTTGTTTTATTGATGTCAAAGGAGTTCTATAAATACTTATGGAAGAATGCATTTTCAAAACAGACTTTTATCTTAAAAGTGCTCCAAGACGAGCACTTGGTATCTATCATATGTCAAATCTCAATGCTCAGTTGTACAACTTATTATACTAATACCACATGCAAAATTTAAAAAGAAAAAGAATGAAAGCAAATGATTGCATATTTACTATAATATTGCTCCATCCAAAGATCGCTCGCACACCCATTTAACAACAATAAACATCCAAACCACTGAACATGGAATACTGTCAAAAACCATGTTTCAGTTGTTGGATCCACCTTCTGTTCAAGTAAACTAACATCAACAAGAAAACCAATTGAAACTCTTATCCACTGTGAAATTAATTACTGGAATTAAGTACAAGTGTAGATGCATATAAGACACATAGTTTGTGTGTGTAATAATGGTGTCTGGGCCGTGTATGATGGTAGCACCAGGATAATGTAATTACTTACTAGAACAGATAATTGCCCTTATTTCAGTTAATCCAGTTAGAAAAAGACAGCAGAAACAATAAATTCTACAAAACTATGAGAGAGAAGCCATGACAGCAGTTTTATGTAAAGGAAACAGGGTAATTCAAGCAAGAAGGCAACAAATACTCAGGGTTCTGTTTCACCATCAGGAAAAATCCTACATAGCAGAACGGAAAAAAATATGTACAAATGACCATGAGAGGGTACAAACAGAAACTCCAACAACCATGAAGAAAAATAAGAATTCACAAGATCTACAAACACTAACATAAACAAACATAAACTTCAAATTTCTCCAAAAAGGAAAGACTATCAAAAACCCACAAGATATAACTCAATCTTGACACACAGAAAGTACAAATTCACATACCCAATGACAAAAAGTGCAAACTTTGATATAAGCCCACCTCGAATACCACAGAATAATACTTCAAAAACAAAAGGGTTTGACCAACTCAGAAACCCCTCAACATCAACCTCCTCCAACAAACAAACAAATATAAAACAGGAGGAACCAACTCTTGATGAAAATTACCATCCAGAAAACAAAATAAGACTACATATAATATATACACACTCCCAGATAGAAACTATCCAAGCAAAGACTGAAAGAACAGGAAAAAATTACCAAGGAAGTGTGAAAGCTTGAATCTTTGATGCTCAGCGGCCACCTAGGAGGGGACTGGGATCATAAGAAATTTCACTCTCAAAATAGAATCTTATCAGTTATAATCACTTGCACAACTATGTCGCATTTTCAGATACAAATGCGACTTTGATCAACAGCCGTCCAATGAAAGGTGATCTGGACCATCCAATCAAGGGTTCATGGGAGATTGGGGGCGAATTCAATCTCAGCAAAGGCGACGTCGTTTCGAAGAAATTAGGGCACAATTCTGACGAGGAAGGAATTGGGAATTGTTCTGCTGCAAATGCCCTAATTGTCCAGGCTGAAGGACACGTGGCATGAGCTGAATAGAAGAGGAAGGTGGCGCGGGTTCTGGAGTTCGAACCCCATTTGGAGGAGCCTTACCATTTTTGAGCTAAAGGAAAACGACTTGAAGTTCAGTCTGCAGGTTTTTTGTGTTCTTACTTATGTAACTTTTGCAACTTTTTGAAAGTTGAATTTTGTGGGTTTAAATGTGAAGGAATGTACTGCAGAAACCCTTATGAATGAAGTATTGATATTTTCCCAGTTTTCTCTCATCTCTTTCTCTCAATATTTCCCACCCCCATTTCTGAATTACATCATAATAAACTATCACAAGATCCAATAGAAATCCTTATACACTTATTCGAAAGAGAAATGAGAATGGGTGTTGTGAGAAGAATGAGGGAGAAGTACCTGAATAAGGAGGATAGCCCCGATGGCAGCGACAACTGAGGTTGCAAGTGTTCCGGAGGCGACAACGGAGCTCTGAGGTCCGGCGGCACCGACGACGGAGCTTGGAGACGCGCCGGCGATGGGTCAACTTTGGAAAGTTAGGGCTTGGAGCTAATTCTCTTTTACTTTAGGCGTTCTTTTTATTTATTTATTTATTTTTTATTATGTATCTAATAAATGTGTAAATACTAATATATATATATATATTTCTATATAGAGAATATTTTAAAAATACAAGAATAAATTAAAAAAAGCAAAAATAGAGAAAAATATATCACACCAATCTTTACCACCGAAATAACTTTTATTTTCTAAAACATTTTAGAATAATCGCAAATATCGTTTTTGTTACCGATTTTACTTGTAACAATTCAAGATGTTTTTATAAGAAAAATAGTGACAAAGAGCACCGGATGTGTGTTTGTGAAAGTTTGTGGTAATGTGTGTTTGTGTATGATTTTATAATTTTTTTAATTAAAATAAAAATAAACTTAATAAAATAATTAACAACAAAATGTTGAGGGAAAGAAAAATTTTGAAGCCAATTTTATTGGCTATAATGAAGCAAAATTCATAACAAAATATCTTAAATATAAAACAAAGGCAACGTCATTTTGTAGGTTTTTACAACTTTTGAAGCACGAACTTTTTGTTACAGTAATGACTTGTAGCAAAATATTAAACGATACATGTTCTAGTATTCTTCAATCCATGCCACTTATTTTTCTTTTTCATGGATCAGTAATGCCATCTTCAATTAAAAGTTCTAGCTACATATTCCCAACAATATTAAATTCGATCGAATTGTACCTTAAATTATTAGGGTACTAGTGTGTGACCCGTGCTATACACGGGTTTAATTTAATTCTAATTAAAATTATATTTTATAAAAAAATAAATTAAATAAATGTCAAATGAAAAATAGTTTTAAATAAAATTATCTTTTCTTTTTCAGTTATAGTGCATTATATCAATTTTGTGTTATAAAAATTGTAAAATATTTACAATCATAACAAATATATACAAAGAGATATCTATCTAATTGACTGATGACGCCATAAGTTGTATTGCATTTTCTCAATACAAAGGTGATTACCAATAATATAAATATCAATATGTATGTCCTCAAATATATTTATATATTTATTTAATTTGTATATATAATGAATATTAATACATTTATTTTATATATAATAAATATCAATAAAAAATATTTATATATGTCTTATTAATATAAAATTATATATATAATATGAAAATAATTTAAGAATTTCACTATTTATGAATGACATTTATCCTGAATTATTCAATTTGTTGTGGGCATAACTTTTGTCCATTAAGTTATATATTTCTATGATGATATTTATATTTATAATTTAATATTTTTGTGATAAAACTTTATGGGTGACAAATCATTAAATTATTATAACAATAAATAATACCAAAGTAATTTTGAATAATTTTGATGGATTCAGATTTTTATAAAAATATTAGAAGAGAAAATATATCTCACTAGAAAATCAATTGGCGTTTACAATATATTTTAAAGTTATTTTTCGAATATAATGTAAATGAGAGAAAAAAAATTTATTTGATAGGTTTTTTCTGAAAAAATTAAGAAATGTTTTTTTTCTCATAATGTAAATTAAAAATAATAAATATGACCGAAATTAATTTTATGCAAAAACAGGGTGCTTGGGGGGTTTGGGCACTAGGGACAGGCAGGGGCAAGGTGGCATATCTATCCTATTTTTTCATATCATTATCAACTTTTTGTGACCACAATGAAAACTACATACACTTTTAACACATTTATTACAACCTGATGAAGCTTATAGCACATATATATAGACACTGAGACATAATGTTAGCAAACATGTTCAAAGCAACGCACGTCGTAAGCTAGAGCTTCATCGGTAACTTCTGTAACTTGGGGTGTACATGCAGCTTTCGGCATACTTAACCAAGTCGGCAGGTCGAGGCAGCCGTGTTGCCAGACCTAACGATACAAACACCTAATTGTCAGAAAGAAAATATATGTCGTGAGTCCATAAATATATAGTAAAAGGGTGGGCTGCAAACCAAGTTCATATGCTTTAGCAGCTACATTTGCAGCAATGTGAGCTGAGATCTTTCTTATATTGGACAAAGGAGGATAAATCATCCCCTTATCACAGTTTTCGTCTGTTACTTGACCAGCCAAAGCTTCCGCTGTTGTGCAGGAAACAGTAACGATTACTACTAGAATAATCGATGGTACGTTGATCAAAAAGCACTATAAAAGCAGCTTTGATATATAATAATACTAGGAGAAAACTAACAATCCGAAACGTAAGAAAGAAAAGACGAATATGGCTGCCATGTGTCTTAAGCTAAATGGTGGCCGGCCTTTATTAGATGCATTATTTTCTGTTGTATACTTACAAGCTGCTAGAAGCATATCATCATGCACGCGAATAGCACCAGAAATGACCAGCCCGAAACCAAGCCCTGGGAATATGTATGCGTTGTTTGCCTGATTCCACACGTGCAGGAAAAGCTTAATGAATCCAGTTTAGACAATTTATCATGGCGTGAATACAAATAGCATGTCCAAAAAATCAAGAAAGTAGGAACCTGGCCAGGTACAAAACTCTTCCCGTTGAATTCCACAGGATCAAATGGACTTCCACTTGCAAAAAATAGCACGGCCCTTCAGCAAAACAAGGATAAAGGTCACGTTGATTTTACTAGAAATGCAAGGCTATTATATATACCTATAAACTAAAAGACATCAGCATGACCGATGTAATTTAACATTCTTTCTGCTCATCTGACCTCAGTCCAGGTATAAGCTTCTTCAGCAGTGCACTCAGATTGTGAGGTTGGATTGGAGAGTGCCATAATAAGAGGTTTCTGCAGCATTAACTCTTGATCAGACTCGTCTTATTTTCAGTTATTGGGTGGGGGCAGAGAGTGTACCCGATTGAAGGAGGCTATTGCCTCGACCACGTCCTTCGTGAATGTTTTTCCAACACCAGATGTTCCAATCAGAGCTGTTGGCTTGATAGCCTAGTAGAGTTCGAAATAATAAAACTAAGCGTATGGGAACTAAGATTTTGTAGTGAAATACCATGCTAAATTATCCGACCTTGACGGCATCTAAAAGATTGTGAACAGGTTCATGCTCATGAGCCCAAGGTTTCTTGAAGTGTTGAAGAGATTCCTTACGGGAATTTACGATCAAGCCCTGTAAATCACACAGACACATCATTGAATTGGAAGACACTAACTAGATTCCTGTGTGTGTGTGTGCATATATAAGCACTTACCTTTGAGTCGACTAGCCAAATCTTTTTACGTGTTTCTTCCAGAGGAGTTTTACTCTGTGCAATAAAAAGACATCATGGTCAGAGAATTGTGGATCATGCAGAGCATGCAATTTCACATTCATCAAGCATATCTTGCCTGCTTTGACATTTCAATTGCTATAAGCTCGGCTATACCAGTCCCTGCCTGCAATTACAAGAGTACTCTGAGTGAAGAAGGCGAAACATAGAGTCGAGCAGAGACAACAAATGATTGGAAGGGACAGGGGTGAGGCAACAGAGAGAAATTAAATGTCAAATATTTAACCCCATTCAACATCATTCCCCATTGCCTATAATATCTATCTTTGCTGTCATTATCTTTCTTTCTTGTTTCGTGGAAATGTGTTGTGTTTTTTCGTATATATTTGTTTCTTAGATCTTCATGTGTCCAAGTTAGTTGGGATTTATCATGGGTGGAGTGTTCAATCTTCATCTTTCTAAGAAGCAGACGGCACTTATTAGTGCCTCATTTGCCTAAGAGATCATTAGATCATCAACAGGTTAGCCCGCTGTGGTCATGCTGATTATTCCTCCTTCTGTAGACGCTAAAATTTAGAGACAAGCAAGAGAAAATCAGGAGCAGAGACGTACTTCTCCAGCACCAAAGAACAAGAATCTGTGATCAGCCAAGGTACCGCCAAGCAGCTTAAGCGATGCAACAAGCCCAGCAAGCACGACAGATGCTGTCCCCTGCATAAAAGGATCGAGAGTTACAGCATATTCAGAATTCATCAAACAATATCAGCGTCAACGTACACATTACCTGTATATCATCGTTAAAGACCAAATGAGTAGTGCCGTATCTGGCCAGCAGCTCAAAAGCATTATGGTTGGCGAAATCCTCAAACTGCAATCTCAGTTTAATTTCACTAACTTTTAAAATTAATATGCGTCTGAATAGTGAGAGCATATGGTAATAGGAATCACTAACCTGTATAAGAACTTTCTCACCGTAATTTTGCTTCACAGCAGTCATGAACTCATGTAAGAAGTCATAATATTCCTGAAACACAACATCAAATCAGCTTGTCATTTCAATAAAAATTAGGAGGAAGTTACGTATAATAGATCAGATGCGAGCACATAGAGACGACGTATAACCTTTCCAGTTGCCCGTTTTTGTTTAAGCCCAATGTAGAACTCATCATTCAGCAGCTTCTCATTGTTTGTTCCCACATCTATTGTTATCGGCAAACACTACAACGGAAAGTCAAAAACTCGTTTTAGAAGCATAATGCACCAATGATGGTTTCCAAATGGTTTTATAGACATCTTATATCTGTTTCCATAAGTTAATGCTTACACCCGAAGGCCGCACTCCTCCTAAGGCAGTGTACAAAGCCAATTTCCCCACCGGTATTCCCATGCCCTGGAACATTATACAAAAGTCATACCCAAGAACAAAATTTTAAACTCTAGTTAGTACAATGATGCACTTAGTTAGAACAATTTCTAGGGAAATAGGAGCGAAACACAAGCGCAAGGAGCCCACCTGGCAGCCAAGATCCCCAAGTCCCAATATTCGCTCACCGTCGGTCACAACAATGACTTGAACTGTCCTCTGAGGCCAGTTCCTCAAAACCTCGAGAATTTTTCCCCTGCACGAAATGAAATTGCGAACTGCCAGTTCAAATTCATTCACGTGGTTCGCTCAGAGTATAAAGCAGCTAAACAAAAAAAAAAAAAAACATACTTCTCTTTTAAACTTATATATAAACCCTGAGGACGTCTAAAGATGCTTCCATACTTTTGGCAAGCCTCACCGACAGTCGGAGTGTAGACAACTGGGAGGAGCTCCTCTACGTTATCAATGAGAAGCTTGTAAAACAACCTTTGATTTCTCTCCTGTAATCCAGAAAGTCAGAAATCTGAAATAACAAATCAAAAGAATAGACAAATGAATCCACTTATTCTGAACAGTGGAGGGACGAAAAAACGCAACAGTCGGGAATCACAAGAAGCCGTCATTCAGCATCAATTGGAAGGAAAATTCTGCAAGTTTTAGAGGTACCTCGAGTTCCATCATAGCCATGTATTTGTGCAGAGGAAGGTCATATTGTCGAAGATTGTGCATTAACTTTTTCTCCTGATATAGTCAGATCATCATCAAAGTAAGCTGACGGATAGGTGAATCAAAGTAGAGCACATTCGAACAATTGATATAACGAATCAAGCACCTGAAGCTCCTGGGATATAATAGCTGGAGGAAGAAGGCCACGCAAGTAATGAGCATCTCGCTCTTTCTCAGTAAACGCAAGCCCTTTGTTGTATTGAGGATCTCTCAGCAAACTATACCCGCTATTTCACACAATCGAGCGAAATATGAAGATCCTACCTTACAAAACACTTTAAAAATCCACTATTTTTGAAGAAGTGGGCAATTCTTGATAAATGGGAGAAAACCAAAATGACATCACAAACTTGCGATCTTGAGGCGCGAATGGAAGAACAATAAAAAGTAAACACAAAATTTGTTCGTAAAAACAAAAGAAACCCGCGAACATTTCCCATATACAATTCATCTCAAAGATCACAATCATAGAACTCAACTCAGAAACAGTGCAATAGCAATTCAATCATCAGAAATTCAAATCAAAGCTTCACTCTTTGCTCAATTGGCAAGAAACAAAACCAAAATCAACTGTGCAATCCAGAGACAGAGCTAAGGGGACTGGACGGCCAGCCCCACAAGTCATATATTCTTAAATATGTTTTATGTAAATTAAATTAAATTCAGAATTTTCACTCCTTCAAGTTAGGTAATTACTCAAACCTACAAGTTAAATGATCTATTTAGTCAGCATCATAATCTAACCTCCACAAATGATGAAGAAACATTCATTTATGTACAGAAAACTTCCCCACAAAGCAGAAAGAGAATAACGTTCAGGGTTATGGTACCTAGCAACGGAGACAGTCCAGGGAGTGACGAGCTGATCCTCAGTTGCACGATCCTCGCCGTAGACATCCTCAACTCCTCCCTCCACCGTCCATGTTGGGCTCAGGTCCAGCACCGACTCCCCTCCCCTCTGCGCCTTCAGTACACTCTCCATTCTCTCTCTCCTCTCTCTCTCTCACACACACATGCACACACTTGACTAGCTGGGACTGGGAGTGATAGTTGTACAAGTTTTTTGAGGTTAAGGCACAGAAAAAAGTGACGAGCCAAGACTGATTCACACATGGCGAGCTCTCCTTGCTTACATATTGACACATGACAGTGAATCTTGTTACATATCTACATATGTACACGGTCACACTCGCACATCGTTGTCTGCATTACATCTACTTTCTTTCTCTTTTCCTTTTTCTTTATTGTTTTCTTTCTATTAGGATTATTTTAAATAGAGATAATTACACTCCTTCTCCTGAGGTTTGGTATAATTACACGTAAATTTCTGTAATTTTAAAAACTACACCTAGTACCTCTGGTTATAAAAGGCATTAAGACCTCCTAAGTAATCAATTTACATTTCTACTCATAATATGTGGTAAAAAAAAAATTAGAAAAGGACATAAAATTTGAAAGACTAAGATGACAAAATTGAAGCCATATATATGTAGAAATGAACAGACATTTTAGATTAAAAAGACAAAATTGCAGGGATTATTATTTGCTATTACTAAAATATCACCAAGAATGTAAATATTATATTTATGTTATCATAATGATATGTTTGTACGATTGAATTATCAGAATATATGATGTCTTCTAAAATATTTAGTTAAAATACATAATATAGTGTATATATATATAATTTTATAGTGTATAAATATGTTCAAAATAAAAAAACAATGTATATATACGTAAGAACTAAATTCGTTTGAATAAATAATCCGGTATTTACTATCCTCCACAGATGTGCCTATTATTGGTGCATTTACATTTTTGCCCCTAATAATAAATACATGTTAAAACAATCATGTTGGGTAATAAATGCGTATTTGTTACTACATTCACCCTCTTAAGCAAAGTCTTAACACAATCTTGCATTTACATTGCAAGATTGTCAATCTTCCCTAGTAAAGACACTATATGTCGTCGATTAGCACACTTACCCACCAAGCTTCCTGTCATTAATGAAGTGTAGGTTGTTTTCATTTCTTAGTCTCATTCTTCCATAAATGCCTGACACAACATTAAATGTCTCATTTAAGATAGTATATAATTTAACTAAAAATTGATGTCAGAAATGGAATTTTAATACACTTGATAACCACACTCACAAACGGTGGTTAATTACACCACTGCATCATTTTTTGTGAGGTCAAAAATAGCCTTCAACCGATATAACCAACTTATTTAACTTCCAAAGTTTCACTAATTGATAAATTAGTTTTTTTTTTTCTTTTTTTTTTAATGCGATGTAATGGTTTATATTTTCCTCTTATTTATAATAATAATAATAATAATATATTTTAAAGCACAAAAGAATATTTATTATATACATGCAGAGACAACGTGCCACAACGACTAGTATATATAAAAAATCATTTTTATTTGAAACGCTCTTCAAAATTTGGTGGGCGTGCCTTCTCTTTATCACTATTCTTTCAATATTAGCCTTCTCTTTATCACTATTCTTTCAATATTTTACATTTCAAAATGAAATTAGAATCATATAAAAGTTCATCTCGAGCTATTTACAATAGGTCATGAGTATTTGAAAATTTTTGTACGAGGACGACGATTGATATCAGAGGCTGAATTTTCTATTTTAATTTTTTTTTATTGTATCTTTTACTTCAGTTAATATATACGTGTCAGGAGTATAAAAATAATAATATTATTTATTTTAATTAAAAGAAAATTTAATACACTTGATATTTATATGTTAAATGGAATACAAGCTGTAATAGACTTTGGAATAGGGGATTCAATATAGCCGATGTGAAAAATGCTACTTTATGAAGCAAAATTTTTGTAACATATCTCACTAGTTATCTAATTTATATTATACTTCTGGTGAAAAAGAAAGATGTACGCTACAACAGTGATGATGCCTACACCAAATATTCTTTCAAGTCTAATGATTAAATCAGCCCCAATTCCAAGACAAATGGCTAGATTCCCATTCACTCAACCTAGCAGGCCCAAACCCTATTGGTTCAGGCACAATTTATAGCAGCAAGGGCATCAGGTCCATCAGCCCAATCCCACCACCTTACTGATGAGGCAACACCCACAAACAGGGCCCGTATTAGTGGTCCCAATACCGAACAACAAGGTTGCCACATTAGTCATATTCTACACATGTTGGGCCACGTTACCATGAAAGGGTGCCAATAAGGATGTCATATCCACCTGGATTCAACTATTGGAAGCAGCAGGTAACTAACTTTTCTATATTCGCGGTTGACTTGGAAGGATCATTTGGAGCCCACATATCTTTTAGGAGATAACTTCAAAAGCTAGATAAAACATCATCTCAAAAGACTAGATATCACAAGAATTTTGGGAACATCTCAACTAACTCTAACCAACCCTAAAATCTCTCCAGAATTGCCATTATAAATAAGGGTCTAAGGTAAGTCAACAAAGTAAGTCAACCCCATTATGCTCACTCCACTTCTCGAACAACAAAGTTGCACGGATTTTTACTATTATTTTGCACTCTATACACGAATTGCAACTCCATTTTTCATATTCAAACACTCAACATTCAACTATACAAATTATCTCATTGAAATCTCACATTTTCTCAAAATTTTCTCATTTTATTCAATTGAAAAATTTATTGACTTGAACATTGGAGTGCTAATTAAAGTTTTGCAGGTTAGCCCCTTGATAATCTTAGGATTTTTAGAAGAAATTTAGATCTTTGTGATGCTGCTGGACTCCGATATGCATCATTGGCGCCGTCTATGGGAAATCTTGAGTTAAAGGCATGAGGAATGGCTAGTTTTGAAACGACTCCTTAAAGAAAATATTTCTTCCTATCGGAGTTGGATATACTATCCCGTAGCAAGAACAATTTTAGGAGGCCAAAAGGTCCTCCCTCTATTGTTGATCCGCCAGTCTTACCTGCTGAAAACAACTTGCTCTCCTATTAGCAACACAATAGGCTCATTGTTGAGGCTATCAGCACAACCCTTCGAGGTCCCCTCGCTTCTGCTACTGACACAGGGTAGGTCAGACGTTCTATCCCAACATACTTGGCGCTTAAGGAGGAAATGGTCAGGACGAATTGGCTCCTGCACCGCTTGTTGTATAACAAGACAAATCTCACCCTGCTTGACTCACCAGAGTTCAACAGCACCACAATGGTCGAATGATCTTCATGAAAAATTCTAAATCAAATGAGGACTAACCTGCAAGATAGAGGTTAACATTCTAATTGTTAACTTAGTAAATTATTATTGAAACATGATAAAGGAATACTTGAAATAACATAATAATATGGTGTGATAATTTTAATAAAATATTGAGGTTTGAGTGAAAATGATTATGTGGGGTGCAAAATGAGCAAAAAGCATGTTGTTTAACCGAGAGTAAGGAGTGTGCGGAAGTGAATGACACAAATTACTATTATGGTAGCACTATGGCCTTTGTTTATAGGCCAGTTGAGAGTAGAATTCGAAAGATGGTTGTAGATCGTTTAAGAGTTACATGTGTTAGCTAACTAACCAAAAAAGCGGATTGAAAATTTCACTTATCTAGTGTGGATATGGTTGTTTGAACGAGTGATGCCAATCGACCTGAATTCTATGAAATTTGTATTACCTAATGTTGATAGGTCGGCTATCACAGTTGCAAATTTTTCAGTATGATGCGTTCCAAATTGTTGAGAGTATGTGTGATGTGGAACTCCTGTTGTCTAATGAGTCCGCCTGCTGCACCAAACTTATTTTTTGACCTACGAAGTTAGTATAAATGTAGAAATTATAAATTTGGCACCTTACTCATGAGCTAATAAGATTATACTTACTGGACTGATCAATGGGACCCATTTCCTTTATTGTGAGCTTTAGAAAAAATAGTTGATAGAGTATCAAATATAATTAAAATAAATCCATTTCAATATATATATATATATATATATATCAAAATTTAACTTTTAAGATTATTTTCATCTCTTAAGTACATGTTTGTAAACATGCAATGCTCGAATCAGTTCACAGTAGTCTACAATAATAATGTAACTATAGATAGTCAGTCACCCAAAGTGATAGCTAGGCAAGACATTTATATTAACTTTCAATATATTCCATGAGGTACTACAAAGAAATTCTGTACTCACATTTCCTCAAACGTAAGAATGGCACATGATACACAGAGAACACATAGGCGTGCATACACACAGACTGTACAACAAAAGATGAGGACAAAAGCTACATTTCATTACAAGCACGTCCATGCTTGTCAATATTTCAACAACTCGCGAAGAACAGACGGTAAAATTGCGATCGGCTCCTCCTTCGGACCAGCTAATTTCCAGGCACACAGATCACACAGTGCAGACCCTGCTACTTTCCATGCAAAACTGCATCTCTTCACACCATGACTCATTGCATAGTCATACGCTACATGATATATAGCGACTGCTTCCTCATAGATCTCTTCAGTATTCTTTGCACTTTCTTCCATACAAGAAGCTTCATACAACAACTGCATTTTCAAAGCACATTAACACGACAGCTCTATTTTTTTTCGTGAAGATTACACTCTCTTTTCCTTCAAGGGTCGAAGTTATTACCTGCTTGTACTTGTGGATAACATCACGTGCAGCGAGATCCTTAGATTCATCCCCGGATTTCATGGCACTTGTCATTTCTTCTCGGTAATCTTTATACCTAGCTTTCCATTTGAGGTATAGCTCAGGGATTGGATCGTCAAGGCACGGCAATTTCCAGATTTCTGGACAAGATGGAGAGAGCAGTCAAGTTAGCACCCTCATCAGCTAGAACTATTGACTTAAAGTTGCACCAGTATTGATGAAATCGATGATTGCGATTCAAGGAATATTTACCGATTTTGGGCACAGCATCATTTTTAAGTGCCTGTACTCTATCATATATTTGGCCCAATATAGAGAACGAGTGGTAGCTAAAGTCAGTGCCCCTTTCCATGTAATGAGGATACTTCTCCGCTCTCAACTCGCTAGGAACTTTGACCTGTTTTGTGAGAACCGGAACACGTAAGTTACTTTGCTGGCAATATCATCCACATTACCAGTATATGAATGTGATGCATATGAAAGCACAATATAGTGGTAATAAAAACAGGAAAAAAAAACACCAAGAAATTAAATAATTAAAGGGATTGATGATGCAAATGAATTATTAAACAAAATATAAGTTACTGTAGATGAGGACTTAGTATGAAGGAGCAAGATTTCTTTAAACCTTCTAACTTTTAGTTAATTTTCAATAGGAAAGAGATATTTAAACGATACATATTTTGCCAACCAAAAGTAGTTCTTATATGCCATACTTCTTAATTTTGATAATATAGATAGTGAATGGCAGAAAGAGCCACTTTAAAAGCTCACAAGAAACAATTGAAGTCAAGCTAAATAACCTTTTTGCCACTTTTCGGAGCATCTAGTGCATCATAGTAGATGTCAATCAACTGAACGATCTTTTTCTTCAAAGAACGCTTTTCAGAGGCACGATCATCACCTAATGTCAGCAGCCGGTCCATAAATGTGAGCCAGCTATCTGCTGCTGTCGACATGCTGAAGCTGCCAGAGTGAAAATGCGAGGCAAAATAACTTTTTAAGAAAGAGGAAATAAAGAGAGCCAGAATTACGCACAAAATGTACAATCGAACTTTGATTACACTGCATGAAAACAGATGTATCCAACCAAATTATTGAATCATTGCAGAAAAAGCTCCAAACAAACCTATTGAATCATGTCCTGATACAGATCAAAGGTTAAAGAACTTTACACAGCTATTCATAAAAACCCAACAACTTATGTTCCACAATGTAATAACATGAACATAATAAGAAAAGCACTTGTTGAAGGACAAATTCCGAAGTTTTACTCCTGTGCTGTCACTAGCCCTAACGGTGTTGCTTTCAGGCTCTTTTCTGATTACGTACATAACAAACAGGGAAAATGACATCAAAAGAAGATGAGAAATAATGTAACAAATAAAACGAAGGAATTTAATATATACGAATTAAGGCATATTTTACTTCTCTCGGACGGATAATTATGTGAAATTTAAATGCATGAAACAGTCACTTGTTACCATTTAGATTTAGAAAGCAGAATGCAGGTTATATTTTAAAAATGCATAAGCAAATGATATATGGTGCAAGCAGAATCCAAACCAGTTTATGGATCACTTTACTAGAAACACAAGAATATTCCAAGAGTGCACGCGGAGTACCTATCATAGAGAATTTATTTACCAAGCATACATCATAAAAGATATTTTAGTTCATAACCAAAACTTAATACCTTGGTTTCCGAGCTTCTAGGAATAATTGAAAAAGTTCACGTTCCAACTCCGTGTCTGAAAACTCACGTGGATTTCGTATCTTCGAATCAGCAGGTGTTGAGTAGAGGCGGTTCCATGGTTCACTTGCTTTAAAATATTTTAATAGCTGAAATGTATGAGAATCGTTCAACCTTTAAATAACATGTGTTAGAATATTTAGGATTTGTGCATATCTTTTTCATATTTGGTTTGGATAGGTATCTTTGATAGCTATTGTTATCACTTAATTCACCCCTATATATAGAGGTGGAATAATCAATAATAGACGCGACATTTTATTTTCTCATTCTACTTTCTACAATAGGATATATACATATATATATAGAAGCATTAGAATGTAATTCCAGAGCAATCTTCTCTTTGTTGAATTGAGTTCAGCAATTTCCTCCGCTAGCCATTTCTTACATGTTCAAAAATTCACACGGGATATCAGTGACGACAGAGAATGCAAATCAAACAAGAACTGAAGCTGTTCTACCAGACACTGCACACAGTTCTATACCAAATGGACAAACAACATGATTTCATGCATTCTTCCTCTTTCATTCTTTCATCCTATTGGTCTTCATCAACGATGTGGTGTGTACTTTTCCATCTTCATTAGACAACTTTATGTAGGTATTGTCCACTTTATTTGAATAATCAAGGAAAAGAAGCCTTGCTAGGGAAAAACGAACTTGGAGATTTATAAGTTGCGCATGTCCCTCATCTCCATCTGATGTGGAATGATTGTACACACTCAATGTCATAAACCCCTAGACGAGCGACTTGGGAAGCACAATAAGATAGAGACTTGATCCTCAAGCTAAATCAATTTGCTCAATCATCTTGACCTAATCTAACTGAAGATGTTTATTAGGAACTAGAAATGAACCAAAATGTGACAAAGATTTGATGTTATTTCAGAAGATAGTTCTCCATTATCCTAACATCAAAGAACATCCTAAAGACAAAGAACAAAAGAAAAAGGTAAATCAAGGGCCACATAGAAATCACGTATAGAAACTAAATCTGCCAGGGAACTTGAACATTAGATCAAAATAGACATGACGGATGAGACACACTTCTAGTCTCTCAACATTCAGAAGACATACAGATAGACCCCACGTTAGTCCACTTGTACACAATCAAGTTTTCGCCACTTTTTTCTTTTGTATAAATAAAAAAAGACCACAATAAATTTGCATTTAGAGTTACTCCCATCTGAAGCTCTTCGTAAACAAGGGACAGTTAGGATTTTACCCTGAATCTAAAGTAGATGAATCTAAGGTGTGAGAAATACAACCCAAAAGCAAACAAAGCGAGCATAAAACACTTACACAACGACATAGCTCACTAGAATGTAAACAAACAGATTCCAAAATTAATCTCTGATCATACAGATGCTAACCTCAGGGTTTCTTGAAACCCAATACATGTCTCCATCAAAATCACCAGTTGCCATTTCGTAAGCTGCGGACCTCTTCCCTTTGGTTGAAAAGAAAATGCCATATTTGGCATTGCCAACCACCTCTTCCAACTCCTCCTTATATACAGCCTCCATAACATGAACATCTCCAAAATGCATTCCAGGATTCCGATACACTAATACCTTCCCTGAAATTTGACCATTGTCCCTGCATATTCAGCAAGACGTCATCAGCAAGATACAATTTCTTATTTCGACGAGAACTCATCAAATATTTTGATGGTAGTTGAGGATTGGGAAAAAAGAAATCATGAAGCAGCAAGGAAGTTTGATATGTTGATACTGTTAAGTGTTTGCAGTGGAAAAGAAAAATAAAATTCCCAGGGAAGGAGTAACTGCCATTGCTCAAGTGCTAGTTTTGCCTGAGCACTGCTATATTTTGGCCGACAATAATGTGGAAAAAGTAATCTGATGCATGACTAAATCATAACGCCAGAACTTTGATAGAAAAAATTAAACATGTAATGCCACGCACTATGGTAAGTATACCATGCTTGGACAGAGACTGAGACGCCAAAGTGACAAAAGGACTTTCACGTACAGGATAACACAGACTTCATGGTTCTCTAATACACCAGTAGGATCTGCTGTCCCCATCAGGTAAAAGCTTTCACTGACTGGTATCTTCCCTTGTTTAAGTTTGATTTTCTCGCCACTTTCCAGACTTGACAGACAATGCTGGAGATATGGTTCACTAAGTGGTATCCCAGAAGCAATCATTCTTCGTGCGACAAGTCCAACTTCTAGTCCATCATAGTTGGAAGCAACTGCACGAAGAAATATGTTTCTAAGGAACAATAAAGTCAAAGTTATGCTGAGAAAAACGAGCAATTGGGAGTCAGCCAATATTCTTGGCCTGAAAGTTTTTAGGACCCAGTTAAGGAAAAATTAAACTTTTTTTAGAAATTCAATGCCCCGAGAGGAGCAAGACTGATATTGACCATACGAACTTGCACTAGGGAAAAAAAAAAAGAAAAGGAATCTCTTGGAGTGCACATGTAGTAGAAACCAGAAATGAGTAAAGAAAAGGCATACTATGAAAGTTGCTCTGAGAAATACCTCTTAGAGCTGCACGTGTATCAGAGTACACATTTTGAGTCTCCTCCAAAGCATTTGTAAGCAAGTTGAGGAAGAATTCTTGAGGAACACCCCCATAGCTCAAAAGAGCGATTAAATATTTTGAAAGAGCATTTCTGCCCGGCCTATGACTGAAAGATGAACCGAACTTGCATTAATTGACAGGTGATTCTTGTCATATCAACAAATGGAACTCTTGCCTTCCAGTTTCATATTTTGTCATGGCAAGTATTACTACGAGATAGAGTTATTGGCGATGTTAACTGAATCATATCATTACAAATCAGTATTGCAAGGACTAAGACAGATGAGCTTCCTGGTTAATCATTAAAGTAAATCTGGGATGATTATTGGCTTGTAGACTTGCAAAACAAACTCAGATCCAGTAAAGTGACATACATGATTGGATGCATATCTTCGAGAGAAGATAAAAATAGAGAAAAACAAAAGACAGTAGTGTTCCTAGACCTTGCCCAGATATGCTAATATAGTGCATTTCACCTCTAGAGCTTTGTCGTATGTTCAAGTAAAAGAATACCTTCTCTATCCATATAATTAAATGCAAAAGGTTGTGACGCCAAAGCATTACAAAATGCTGCTATCTAACTCTTGAAACTCTTCACTTAGTGCAACTTAAACACTCAAAAGCAAACTACTGTTGCTCGATTTAGCGAAGAAGCAAAATACGTTGTGGCTCACATGATGAGTTGTTACCTGTGTACAAATTTTCCGCTCATAATGACTTCATGGATGAAATGGCAATCAATTGCAATATGTTTAGTCTTTTCATGAAAAATTAGATTGCTCGCAATATGAATAACTATCCGATTATCATAATACACAGGTAACAACTCATCATGTGAAAAATTCCCAGGGAAGGAGTGACTGCCAACAATTAGTTGTAATAATTACCATAAAAAATGCATAGGGCAATGGTAGTTTTGATTCCAAAATTATATGCTTGTGCTAATGGTTATCTTTGGAATTTCAAAGCGAGAATTGTCGACCGGGCAAAATCTTTTTTTCTTTTTTTGCAAGTTCAACAATGCAAAATCACTAACGGCAATATGGTCTCCCACTTTTGACTGTTAACTTGAGGGGGGGAAATGCATAGGTAGAGAGTTCAGGGGGTAATTATTACATGGCCTATAGTTCACAGAGAGGAAATGTATTTTACCCTTTTTTTAAGTATATTAACTTAAAATAATATTAAGTATTATTTTATTTCTTGTGACAAAAAATATGAATTGTTAACAATATACTTGCATATGCAATTCAATTAGTTAGATTGTTAATCTTTATAAATTTCTTACTTGAGGAATATTTTTATCATTTTATTACATAAAAGAATTACACCATTTTGTTAAAAACCTATTAATTGGTAAATATAGTAATTCATATTTAATCTTATTATTCAAAATTATATGTTCTCCACCACCAAATTTTATCGATTTTCTCACTCATTATTTCAAAAATTTCTTAAATGTCACGCTGCCACATTATTAGCAAGACAACAAATTATGATTGGCTTAAGATACATGTTGCGATCAAAGTAACTGGTTAACTTTTAAAATTAAATAATTTATGTAATTATATATAATCACCACAAGAAATTAAAAGACCATAAAATTTTCTAGATTATATGTTATGCTTCTAAAGACATGCATATGAATGAATCTTATCAAATTTCCCTTCTTTTCTCAAATAAAATGTTTTACGTTTGTTCTACACATGCTAAATCAATGTAACATAATATATGATTGAGCTGAAGCTACTACAATCTTGCAGCATCTATAAATAGCAACCAAGAAATGCAAGCTAAATGGACAAAAATGAATTATTATGGAACATACCTAGTGGCGACAATCTCCAGTGACTTAAAAGTTTCTTCCAATGGCAACGTCTGGTCCCTCTCAACCTTTATCATGGAAGGTCTAATCTGGATTGTTCCTGGTTCAAGCTACAATAGTTGGCAATTAAGTAAATAATAGAACATAAGAGCAAGAAACAAAATTTGAAGTTGTTACCACCAAGAACTCAGCTTTTTTTTTACTGAAACTACTGGATGATGATCCGAGGGAAAGTACTACTTAAATGACTTATCACATGAATAAAGGGATGATGGAGAAACAAAAATAAAGTGTACGTGAAGAAGCTGGTCGTTGAACACTTGAAATTAAGTAATCTTTTCTTTTGTAAATAAAAGTTTTTGGTCAGGCTAATAAAATTCTATCAAGAAACTGATGTGTATATATATATATGTATATGTTGCTGAAAATGTTATTTATCTAGGAGTATCACAAAATAATTCTCAGACATAATGATTAAGAAAAACTTACAACATACATGTTTGCAACGGTAAACAAGAGAGGAAAAATAAAAAACAATTTCTTCTTTAACCAAGGGAGTAATACATAAAAAGGATAATTACACCGCCCTCCCCTAAAGTTTGGTGTAATTACACGTAGACCCCCTGTGGTTTGGAAAATACATTTAGTACCCATAACTTGTGTTTCCGTACAACAAATAGACTCATCCGTTAGTCAAAATTCACAAAATTTGTTGATATCAGCAAAAAAAAAATGAATGAAAATTTTTATTTACCCCCAATTGACTTATTACTGATTGATTACAGGTCAAATAAATCTTTTCTAGTCAAATTACTCTTATACATCTTCACACGCTAATACATGTGAGGAGGTACATCTTCACTCTTATAAAGGTAGTTTAGTCAGTAACAAATTGATCTACAACCTTTTTGCTGATATAACAAATCCGTGAATTTTACTAACGTATGAATCTATTTGTTAGACGAGAACAAACATCAGGGGCCACTAGGTGTAATTTTCCAAAACCACAAGGGGTCTACATGTAATATACCAAACCTCAGGGGAGAGCGGTGTAATTATCCCTATATAAAAGAAAAGTAGGACATGAAGGCAAAGAATTTGTTAGATGCGAGAATTGACTTCAAACCCACGGACTAAAACTTTACCTTATATGGCACCTTGCCAAAATGGAAAGATGTTTGGTGGTTGCATATGAGTTTTCTAGCCAAAACTTATGAGACGTCCACTATTTATAATGTTAGTCCAAGGGATGGACCATCAAAATGTGCCGACAATGCTTTTACTACTTTATAGCAAGTTAAGCCATGGTAAAATCTACATCATTTGCACAAACAATCATCATTTTCGAGGTATTTGCACTTAACTAAGAAGCCAACAACAATGGCTAAAAGAGTGTCTTGTTACATCATTATCCAGCTTAGGGGAAGCTTAGATATTGTCCTTGTTAAGGGGAAATGCACAATGAAGTCAAGATTTTGATAAAGTTGGAAGAAGATTGCATTGATTTTCACTACGGGCGGATTTGAGATATTCATACATGGATGTCTGAAGGGCATTGAGAGCTGGATTTGGTTAAAAAAAAGAGCTGATTACAAAGAAATGGGTGCTCCAATAGCCAATTAAATAAATGTGCTTCTAGTATCCCTTTTGATTCATTTGGCTGGAGAGTAACTCAATTCAAAGTAAATGTACAAGAGTCCTGACTGAGGGCAAGATTATTCCATAGCAGAACAGAAATGTCGAAAAATGGCATATAAGATTATATTGATGTTCCAATATAGGCAGATTTGAGTGGGGTTTGTGGACCAATGTTGAGCAAGGTCCTGATACAAGGAGAATCTTCTGGGCAGTAAACTCAAGAATAATTCAATTTTTTTGCCAGATGTATTATTCTTGTGAACCAAGACATTAGATTCATAAACTTGACATACAAAATTGGCCATACCTTTCGATTAATGAGAAGAGTTCCCTTGACAGCATTACCATCATAGAACAAACGGCACTGGATTAGCAAAGGCTGAAAGAGTCGAACAAAGAAGAAGATTTCTTGGCTAAGAATTTAACAATAAAGAAGTTAAGAATTTGTACTGTCAAGCAGAGAAAAGAAACCGAATGATAATAACTTAAAAATTACCGGCTCCTTATTTTTAGCTTCTCCTCCTCTTTTTTGACAGGCTGTGTCCTCAATGCTGACAACCTCTTCGTATTTCTAAAGATGTAAAAGCAAATGAGTTAAAAATAGACAAACCCTTAGATTAGTGGAATCATTCGATAATTTTCACAAAGACTCAGCAAAATTGCACTTTTGTATGAGCGAAGCTCCCCATGATGGAGTAAAGGTAGAATTTAAAAGGTCAAAGACGTTGTGCAGCATCTATTTGTAAACCAATAACATGAGTAAGCCAAACAAGCTTATATGTAGTCCATGCGAAGTTGTACTACATTCTTATGGTCTTAGCTTTCTACATAAAGTTGGAAAAAAGATTGGTACTACTTGTCAAGAAATAAAAATGCCTCAGTGCTGAACAAGTTTCTCTATCATTGAAATAGAAACAAAATTTATGTGTCCTTAATTTACTATATGTTACCACTTCCCAATACAGATGATCTAAGGCCAGTAAACATACTACATACAATGAGTAGCTTTTGAGGAGAAAAAAGCTACTTGCACACTAAGAACCTATGTATTCTTTCTGGTTCAGTACAAAATATTGAAAACCAAATAATTTGAAGAGGTAAAACAGACACATAAACCTTTAAGATGGTAGTGGATGGAAGTTCTAGAAAGGGGCGAGCAATACAAGAGGTATACTACTTCCCGTTGTAGGCGTGAGAGGCAGTATTATGATGCTTGTCTGTGTAGGTGATCAAAGCAAATATACGAAATTAAGAGACATAAAGACCTTTTCTCAGAACTTCCTACTGCATGTTCAAAGATTACCTCTTATAGCATACCATTCGACTTGAGGAGTGAAACATCAAAACATCCTGCACTTTGTTAAACGTTTAAATAGTGTATCATAATAATATAAAGTGAAGACTTTATCGAGCAACTCTTCACTAATCTAAATATTGGTTTGAGCAAGTATAGGCATTTTGTCTCAAACAACGTATAGGTAGTTGGTCTGAATTTCAACCATCATAGTCACTTGTTTGATGACTGCGGGTCATCTGAGTCCAAGGCTGGCCAGCTACCATTTGCAGCCTTATCACGATCCATAGCCCATTTGACACAGAACTTAGACTGAATGCATCAAAGTGTGCACTGCCAAGGCACTATAAGGTACACAATTTATGGCTATCAATGTACAAGAGCCAATTTGCATCTTCGCCAGGTGCGTCGATGAGGCAACTTACCTCCATGCAGGAGGGTCAATGTTGAAACCATCAATGTGTGTCTAGTGGCAAGTAAACTCTTATGCTTTCATTTATCAAGGATCATTTGCACGCAAATGAAGCTTCCCTCTTTCTAGCCAGTCTGAATAATCACCTCAGGCTCATCACCATTCATGGTGCCCTTTGTTCTATTCACATGGTGCATTCTTCTTACACCACAATGTTGGATAGTGGAGTTTTCCAGCTGCGAGCGACCTATTGAATTTGCCCACAACATGACTCGGGCCTACGCCCATATGCCTCAAGCCATTGAAACCACTCAAAGAGGAAAAACTCGGTTACTGCGCATAATAAGTCGACAAGGCTAATGAAGTACTTAATTCAATCACTCATTTGATCTAGAAGTATTACCCCAAAGTCTGTGTAGCCCAGCATAAGAGTTGCCATACTCTACATTCCAACCAGTTACAACCGTTTGAATCTACCACCCGACTATAAGATTCAATCTTGGCCCTTGGTGGCCAAAATTTCCCAGGGGATTGCTCTTGAAGCCCCAAAGGTCTACCTTGTTCAATGCTCAAAGAGAACGACACAAATTCCCAAAGGCATGGGGGCACTAGCAAATGCTCTTTAAGCATTCCTCTCTTTTTTATTAATTAGACTTACCAGTAAACTGACGACTTTACTGACAACATAGCAAAAAAATAATCAGTGTAAGGAACCACAACCAACAGCATCTCATTTGGAGATCTAAACAACAAACCAATTGGCCAGCAGTTAAGTTCGCAGCCTTCATTTATCCTCTCAAATCTTGAGCCCAGGAGATTCCTCACTAGTGAGAAATTGCCCTCCAATAAACTGACATGCCAATAATGCACTAGAAAACATTTCCAGAAAGAATACTGCGCACCATACCCCAGCTTCAATTATCCTGAAATATACCATGTCACAAACTCCACATCTGTGCTTCTTAGGTGGTCAGAAAAACTTCCTTTGCACAGTATTTTCTGTAGGATAGACATGCTCAAATGCCCAGCTTCTTGTCTCAGCCTTAAATCTTGAGAATATACCAATTAAAGAGAAGAGTCGCCTTTTGCTAAATATGCACAGATACCAAGATCTTAGCCTATTTACAAAGAAGTGACAGTTTCATACATTTATCTTTTATCTATTTGTTAACAAGTGTTGCTCACACTTTGTATATGTGATTAGTACTAATTTACTTACAATTTATTATTAGGAAGGCTCTTTATAAAGAAGAGCAATGTAACTGTCACAAATGAGTATGAGAATCATGATAAGTTACTCTGAGTTGACAATTACATTTTACATTACAGGTAATTGAATAATTACAATGAATTTGTCCATCAAAGCTCGTTCAATGTGATTCTCCTTTAGACATTCATCATCATCACTATCAACTTCTATGATACCAATACAAATTTCACGTTCATACAATTCTTTGGAGTTCTGCTAACAGGGAGTGAGGGAACCCCATCATATTCAGGTGAAAAACAAAAAAACTAGCTCATATTAATTCAATGTAAGCAAGGTATCATCACGAGCACATCTGACTATAGATATCACAAGCACATAAAGTTCCACACATCACAAGTAAAAAGATAAATTTAAAGTAATCATAACTTACTATAAAGTACTCCCCTTAAAGGAAAATCAAATTTCAAACCTCGAAACTATTATCTGTGATATCCTTTGCCAAATAAAAATGTCTAGGACACTTCATGGCCAAGTCCTCAGAGATATATCCTGTTCCATCTGTATGTAAAATAGGTTTCCCATCTTCATCATGTATAATTGAGTCATTCTCATCCTAAAGTACAAAACAAGACAAATAGAAATTAACTACTGTACATCCCCTGAATATCAAAAGAAAATTCAACTAACATGAGAAAAGTTCAAGCTAAGGATACTAAAATGAAGTATACTATACTCGGAAAGGGATATCTTTGATTCTTTGAATTGTAACAGCTGCAAAGTCAATATCAAGCTTTCTTGTCTTTGAAAGAATCAAGGAAAACCTGAGTGACATCAAAATGATTAGAAGATCAAGTTCTTCACAGAGATCTTCCACAGATATCAACATCAAAGAGGAAAGCTACGCTGAATCGCTGATATCAACCTGGCCATGTATTTTTCTATGGTTGAGACAGTATGTATATGCATGAAGAGGCGCCTTGCTTCACTAATTGTTTTTCTGGACAAAATATAACCTTCCTCGTAACCATGAGGGGACACAGAGTCAACACGGACAAAAAATCCTTTAACAGCACAGTAAGAGGGCTTTTTCTCCACCTTTTTGCGCTCATCTTTGAACACTGTTTAATAGCCAAAATCAAGATTATAGTTGTTGCAATTTTTAGAATTAATGAACATGCTATCCACTTTCTGATGTTGCAGAACTTCGGAAATGTAACAAAGACTAGAGGTCCCTGGGCGTGCAGAATGATAGATCAAGATTGTCAAGAAAAGTCTACATATTTGGAAGCTAAGAAAGCCAAAAGATCTACATTTCTAGTGTCAAACAGAAATTGGAAAGAGATGATCCTTTCTACCATTATGTTGAATTTATTGAATGAGACTACAAGCTGGTAGAGAAGCACATTTTTCCAGTCATTATAAATTAAACAAGATGAGAAAACAAATCAATGGTAACAACAAACGTTATCTATAAAAAATCAATGCATTTGCTAAACGTACAAAAGATATTTAGAATTACTGCAATGCCTAGTCCTTGAAGCCTCTAGAACAAAGATACTTACGAACACAATGAAATCTTATATTACTTCCGGCAATTTTAGTCCACGATTACATTAGCAGTTTAAAAAGAGGTCTTCTTATCAATATGTCCAGAATGCTCATATCAGTGGACTTGTTTATGAACATGATTAGAAAATAGTCAAACTCGCCAAGCATTCTAGATTGTATCATGGACGAGTTTAAAAGAGCAAAGGTGCATGCTCCAAAATAAAACAAATAAATTTCTTCATAAATGATAAGACTGAAAAAGAATACAAAAGAAATGGACAAACAAAGAGTTCAAAACATATTTCTTGTCAAGGAGTTTGCGTATTGCTTAGGAAAACGGATCAAGATTTCAGAAGAAACCTTCTTAAGAAAATCAATTAACTGAAACATCATTCCAGGTATCTTTCAAAAGAAATCACTTTATAAGTGCATGTGTATGTATACCAAATATTTGGTGTATAGATTCTCAAATCAAATTAATGTTTCTTATTAGGTATTGAATGCTATGTGACCACTCATGGTTAGGGAACATAGAGTTAGAGTCCGGCTCTAACTATCTCACAAAAATAATAACCAATAGAATGTTAATCAATCACATTTTAAGATATATTTCATCCACAAAGTATTGCCATTACAGTGAGTATTAAATAGTTGAATGAAATAAAAGAATGATTATGTTATTAATTCCAATTTATAAAATCTTCAAGTGCATTAATGTAATTGTAAATCTTATGTATACAGAATGTTGATAAGAGTAGCATAGAAAATTAATTAATTAGTTAATTAACTATACAGTATTCTTGATAAATGATGGTTAATTAATTAAATTAAGAGTTCATTACACTTAGATCCCCTACGAAAATGTGGAATTACACTTTCCCCCAAAAAATTTCCAAAATTACATTTACACCCCCTCCAAAAATTCACCGTTTACAACTCACCCATTTTCATTAGGGTTTGGACATAAAAGGCTGACGTTAGCACAAAAATTACATAATTTTTTAATTTACCCCTCATTTAACATTCCTATGTAATCATTTTGAACTTGTAAGGGGAAAAATGTAACAATGTTAACCTCACTTCATATATATATATATATATATATATATTACATTTATCCCCTTATACGGACAAAAATATAGATGGGAATGTTAAACGAGGGGCCTAATCGAAAACCTATGTAATTTGTTTTTTTTATGTCAACATTTTCCATTCAAACACTAACGCAAGGGGGTCAGGTGTAAATGGAGAATTTTCGAATGGGGTGTAAGTGTAATTTTGAAACTTTTTTGTGGGAAAGTGTAATTTCACATTTTCAAAGGGTGTATAAGTGTAATCAACCCTTAAATTAACAAATAACAATGATTAGTTAAATATATTATAGTAATCAGTTGAATTGACTAACCTAATCAATAATTTACACGGTAAACCTTATTTCTTTTAAATAATGAATGTCTAGTTGGTAAAAATAGCTCTAAATTACATTAGTTGCTTCTATGATCATTTATTTAATCAATCTCGATTAATTAATTAAATACCTAATTTCATGTGTATGTACTCAAATTAATTATTATAAAATTTTGAAATTGATTACGGCGTGTAAATGTCAGATTATTTTCAAGTTAATAAGCCTAACAATTGTATGCAGTAAAAGGTAGTGCTGCATATTTTACCCTTTCGACTAGTTGGATATCAGGCTTAATCATGTGAAGTAAATGCGCCCATAATGGATTATATAAAATAATTGTTCAACGCACAACAAAACTTAGCCCTATACATCGAAGAAACGACAAAGATAGAAGGAAAGAAGACCAGGTTTGGCCGAACCAAACCAGTCATACAGTAAGTGTGATACACTTGTTAGGCATAGTTGCATTCCTGAAACATCCTAAACCCTACTCAATCAAGTGGTGCCCTTCTACTTTGAAGGATGTTGTTTCTATAAAGTCCCAGGATAACTTATAAAATTGCTCTTTTTCTTGTTTTTCCTATCACATTTCTTCTTTACCTTGACATAATGAAAGAGTCATGAGAAACACATTAGTTCAAGGACTACTAAATGCAGCAAGTGGCAAGAACAAGTGTGCACATATCCGCATGCATAAAGTTGGTTCGGAGATGAGAGAGCAATAAATGAATAAGAGCTAATGCACAAAATTATATGTGAAAGAAAGAGCAAAGAGGCATTAATCCCATTCTTTCAATGAGAGATTGGCATTACGTGGATTGTTTACGTATTCCCCTAAGAAAGTTTTTCTCATTCAAGACATAAGGAAATGAAAGTATGAAGAAGTCCACAGTAAAGGAAAACAAATAGAATAATCACCAAAAAATCGATAGCGCCTCAGACCAACAAGAATTCCTTCTTCAACAACACTGCCCGTGGTATTTGAGTCATCCTCTAAAAACTTGACTATTAATATGTTATCATCCCCCAATGACCTCTGAAGGTGAGTTCTGAAACTATTTAGATAGGGGCCCTGTATCATCCAAAATATACTTCATGGTAATAAGGATAATGAACAATAAAGTGGAATACAACAAAATCAAGAACTGCTGAAATAATTATTATTTTCTATATAACAAGTATGAATGGCACAAAAGTTTCTTGTGTTTTTTTGCTTTGACCAAACTAACTGTTGAGAATCGTGAATTGATTCTCCAAATAATTATAAAATTACAAGAGAATCATAATAATGTCTAAGTGATTCTTGTGATATTTATATGATTTGGTTCTGGAGAGATTTCCTCCATATTCCATTATCGACATATGTAATTCACCTATATTGATTCTCAACACTAACTTTATAATGTATTAGTTTTAAGTGTTGGAATGTAACATAATGTACCTATTAACTCCTAGTAATTAGTTTTTATATTAATTCTTGCTATATTTACTTAGCATATTTATTATCTGCTATTAGTTACTTTTATATTTATTGTTCATATTAATTACTTTTCATATTTATTAATTCCTAGTATTACTTTTTGTATTATATTGCAATGTAATATACTAAAAGGAACACCTTTATAGAAGAATATGAAATAGTTTGAAAAAATCAAATCTAAAAAGATACACCAATGTTATTATTCTCTATATTTGTTATATGTATATTTCTATCTTATTCTTTATGTCATTTAATTTTTAATGTCCCAATAATATTATTTTAAATGGTTTTATTTAAGTCAATATTATCATTATTTTTAAATTTTAATTTTGATTCTATTTTTTGTTATTTGAATTACTTCTATTAATGACTTTTTGTATTTAGTACTTCCTGCTAAATAATTTTTACATTATATTCATAATGCAATATACCTACTAAAAGTACTCTTATAGTAGAATATGAAATAATTAGAAAATGTTAGAGAAATTGAAAGGACGCACAAATATTTTGATCTATCTGTTTTATATCTCTATCTCCATCTTATAGCTATATAAAGCATGAATATATCTAAAACTTTTAATATCCCTACAATAATAAAATTCTAAATGGTTTTATGTAAGTCAATATTGTTATTATTTTTAAACTTAAATTTCATTGTATTATGTTATCTGTATGACTTCAAGTATTGAAGTTAAAATTTGCTCTGTGATAAGATTTTACAAGTTTATTGGATTATATAATTTTTATTAAAATGAAAAAATTCGTATCTCATTTTCTGGATATATGCATATATTTCTGAAAAATGTATATACTTAATCAACATATATGATGATACAGTATATATGTTATACATACATATAATCTAAAATACCTACATCCGTTCTATATAAATAATATATATGTATATAGTATAAAAGTATGAATTTGTATAAAATAGTTTATGTTTCTAAACTTAAAAAAATATGGAGAAAAATTAGTTTACGTCTCCATATAAATTGATGAACTTAATTTTTTCTAAAAATTATTTGCAACATGTGTACATTTTACTAGTTAATATAAGACATGGCCACGCAGAGTTGATAATCACTTTGCGAAGCAGTAACAAGGAAATACTAAAAGTGAATACATAAAATACACAAGTTGGGACTGACCTTGAAATAATAACTTCCATCTCGGCATACATGGCAGTTGTAGTGATGCGTTTTTTGTGAATCCCAATCAAGATACTGCAAGAAGAAACCACAAAAAGGTCATGTAAACTAGAAACTGGATACTGAAGAAGAGCTTCTATAACACAGTGATCAAGGCTGCAAATATTTAGAGCTCACACATCGAATTGTAGTTCAGCTTTATGTTCTTTCATTTCAAGAATAAAATGTACCCCTTCAGTCAACATAAGTAATGCTATTCCTTTATGAACTGGCAACATGCAATAGATCTCTTTCTCAAAGTAGAAGTCTTTTGGAAAAATTAACTATTGCCGACTTCTCTATGGAAATATGTAACAAGTGCACAAGATTATCATCTTTGAACTATCTCCTAAAACTTGGAAACCAGTTCAAAGGCTGAAGCATTCAAACGAGCAATTACAGATTGTACCTTACACAGGCTCAACAAGAGTATGATTGTAACAAGCTTTAATGGAAAGAACATTTATTAGATGCATAACTAACCTGGCTACGGTCTGATTCCTCACAGAATTTCTCCCCATATGAGTTCCAAATTTTGGCCTCAAAATCTTTCATAGGAAGATCCTTCATACTATATATTTCATTGGCACCTTCTAGGTTTACCACAGCTTCCAGTTTTTGCCTATGCGTCGAATTGCTTAATTGTGATATCAGATCAATTATCAGAAAACACATGGAACAACAATAGAACATTAAGTAAAATTAACCTCCCAATATAGCTTAGAACCAAAAATAATTTCCTGAACTGGAGCTTGCTCAGGATCATCAACTGTTGACTGATTGTGACAGAATTTCTCATCTCTCTGAGTTCATCCGGGGGTGGTGATCGACGTCTAGCACCAGGACTCCTCTTCTCTAGAGTTTCATTTTCAAAAGATAGATTGCAACGGATATTTTGAGAGCCTGTCCTATGCAAATTTGATGGGATAGAGTCCACTGAGAAACTTGATATAGGTGACCGCAACCTGTCACAGTCTGACCACAATACAAATGACCATATAAACAATGCAACAAGGTAGTTAGAAGAAAAGAAACAACAGGTGATAGAGAAGAGTGAATTCAGCAGTTTGTATCTTACAGTAGCAAGAAGAACCACAAGAAATTTATATCCATTATATCCATCCCAAACTACTAAAATTGCATAGTAGTATTTTATTACATTTACCCCTTTAGATTATATACACATTACATTTACACCTACAAATTTGAAAATAGCGCCAAGGCTAATTTGATAAACAAAATGCAAGAATCTTCCCCAAGGACAACATTAAAAGTTCACTCCATATTTTTTGCTGTTTTGTCCAAGATCATAACCACAAAGTTTGATAGCCCACCAAAAATTTTCAAAAGAATCTAGAAATAATTTCGAAAGTTCATACTCAATCCTTGGCACCAACCCAAAAAGACAGTTTCAGAAAGGACATCAAATGAAATATACAGAACAGAGAGTGGAAAAAGAAATGAAAAGCAGAAGAAAGTTATGAAATTTACTCACATGCCGTGTGGTGAGATGCGTCCGGAGAAGTAGAGGAAGATGACCACGTCCTCTGAAACTGAGGAGAATTATAAGCACTGAGCACAGCGGCAGCCTCAATTGGGAAGTCTTTCTTGACCAAAAACGACACATATCCGCTAAAGCTCCGAATGGATTGAGAGTATGAAATGGTTGTGAGCACCTCCAGAGCCGCTTCCTCTCCGATCTCCGCCAGCATATTTCTGGCATACTTCTTGAGTGGTGGTTGGCTTCTTTCCAGGCAAATTCTTTGAATGGCCATTTCCACCGATTCTGGTAGACGAACTTGTTGATCAGGCGAAGAAGCGTCCATCTCCGTTTCCTTCTTCGTGTTGGTTTGAATCTTTTTCTTGTGGGAGTTTGAAGTTTTGGTGAGAGAGAAAGAGGATGAATGGAAGGAGAGAGAGAGAGTGATCTGCAGAAGACAGGTTTATAGTGGTGAAAATCAAATGTAGGGACGTCGTATGGGATTTCCCGCTTTTCTGTTTGTGATGGAATTTTACGAATATTGGCTGACAGCTTACTGTTGCCTGACTACTATTTGGACAGAGATGATGAAAAAAGTTGGGAAAATTGCATAAAACCCCCTATTAGTAAATTACATCTACCTCCCCTAATGTTTGATATAATTACAAATACATCTTATTGTTTGAAAAGTTATAAATACCTTATGAGGTTTGTAACTATCTAACAAATAATCCATTTCCATTCATTTTTATGGGTGAACTGACCAAATGCCCTTATGCATTTTATTTAATTTTTAAATTTTTTTATTTTTTTAGACTACAATACACGGGGAGAGGTTCTTGAAGTTTTTTACACAGAGGAGTTAATAATGCAATTTGTCTCGACTGATTTTTCTACAATTTAACTAAAAAATCAAGAGTAAAATAGTCAATTTTAGACCTTTGATTGAAAATTACAAACCTCATGGGGTATTTATAATTTTTTTAAAAATAAAAAAATATTTATAATTATGCCAAACCTTAGAGGAGGTGGATGTAATTTACCCTAAAAAATAGGTAGAAAAATAATCTATATTTACCCCTCATAAATCTCTAAAACTCTAAACTTGCATAAAACCCCCTTGGGTTTCAACATTTGAATGCTGAAAGTTTAAATCTTTAGAACTCTAAATTTGCATAAAACCCCTCATAAGGAGTTTTGAAAACTCTAAATTTTAAAATTATTGCCAACCTTTATATATACCCCTCATAAGTAGAAGAATTTATATATTTCAGCACTCAAAATGTTGATTTTTACCATAAGGATTATAGATCCGGCAAAGTAATTTAAAAATAAAAAAAATTAAGATTAGTGGAAAGATTATATTCTAAAAAAAATAAAATTTTAGGCATAACCGTAAGGCTCAATATATATATCAAATTTGGCAGAATCATATTTAACCAATTCGATTTTGCCTAAAATTTTAATTATTTTTTAAACTCGATATTTTAATAATTATTTATCTTTTTAAATTATTTGGCCTATAGTAATGATTGCGGATAGAAAAATCAATTGTACTTGCCATTGTCCAATCAATCAGTATTAACTTTTCAGAGGCATCATTCCACTGCCTACTCAATACTTTTTTGCTGTTGTTTACACGTTACATACTAAAATAACATTAATCTCAATCAACTCATTTTATTTTATTTTTTCTTGCTGAAATAAAAAATAAATCAAATTACTCAATGATCGATTCAAATTGATCGGTTAAAATTCGTCTGAATTCGATTTATTAAGCTTAACAAAGCAAAAGAAAAAAATTGTTCGATAAATTTTTGAACTCGATTCAATTAGTACATAAATGATAAAAATATACTATAAAATATCAAATTATTCGAATTCGACCCGTGTTTGATTTGATTAAAACTCGATTGAATTCAATTAAATTAATAATCAAACCAAATTCAAACGTAAATTTTTTAAGCTTGATAATAATTTAAACAAACTTTAACTATGATATGTTCAACTAGACTCGAATAATTTACAAACTTACTGAAATGAAATAAAATAGAAGATTTAATCCATTTATAAAGAGCTACTCTTTTTCGTTTTTCCTTTTCCTTATAGTATCAACAACTACACAAGAAAAAAAAATTACTATCAGCTACACTTTTTATGATTTTGACTAAAAATCGTGATGAATAATTATTATTAACTAATATTAAATAAAAATTGATGCAAAATTTATATTTTCCACCATTAAAAAAAACTTGTTATAAATGGATCCGTTATAATTATATCACTGATTTTAATTATTGACGACTAGTATTCTAATTATCAATCTTTTATGACTAACAAGCAATTAGTATTATAGTAGACAAATAATTATTCTTAAAATAGATAAATATATCCACACACTTGAGGATTTGAACTCATCACCTCATGGTCATGGGGTTTATCTTTGTCGACTAAGCTAGATTTCATTGACACTACAATAAAGTTTAACTATAAATAAAAAGATTCGAGGACAATAAGTTATAAATAATTATTAATTTTAATAAAAAAATTATTTCAATGTTAAAAAATTTAAAATGTCATACAAGGTGTGATAATTTTGAATTGAGACTTATAGCATAATCTAGTTATCAATCTCAGTAACATATGAAGAAATTTTAATATTCATATTTTAGTTATTAAAAGGTGTAATTTTATTTAGATAATTAAAAGATTTAAAGATTAAAAAGTATTGTTTTATATAATTTGTACTTTAATTAAGATTAGTACAATATACAAAGAGTAATTAAAACAATTAAAAGTTAATAAATTAAAAATATAATATAATATAAGTTTTAGTTTATTTAATTATAAGATAATAAAAAAAATAAATCATAAATTAGTAACTAATCTCTTTTAATATATAAACTTTAATTTGAAACTTCTTACATATCAAAAAGTACCATATATCAAAGGTAGGCTTTGTTGGAAAGATGAAGCTGTGTCGTGGGAAAACCACTGCCTTGAAAGAGAAATTTCGGTTCTACCGAGGTGCTAATAGGATATACCGATCGCTCCCCAAGGTTCACACAGCAAGACCCTCTAACACGCGCACTCGTGGTAGAGAGTATGGAACAACTCAATGAAAAACACTCAAGAAAGGAAGAAGAAGAACTGAGAGAAGAAGCAGAGGAAAACACTCGGTTTTTCGTGTGTCTCAAAGCAGCAAATGGAGCTGCTATTTATAGGAGTGAAAGTGTGAGTGAGTTGAGAAATTTCAGCAACACAAATTCTCAACCATGCAGCAAAAAATCAGATATGTTGCATGATTTTCTCAACTTCTAAAGACTTGGTCAAATGACCTATTCAAATCAAAATCTGAAGGAAAAATAATGAATTTCTCCAAAAAGATATGTGTCACGCGCACGGCCCGGCCCACCCGGACCGGGACGGGACGGGGCGGGCGTGCACGTGTGGCAATTCCTCCAAAATCCACCTACTCACAGTTCTTATCCAAGGACTAAGTGGAAAGATGAATATATCTTAAATAAAGGTGGGTTGTCAAAGCAATGTGGGACAAGGAAAGAGAGAGGAAAGAAAAATTAGTCATTCCCAACAGGCTTAATTTAAAAGTTGGTATAAATAAATAAAAATATATTATTTTTAAATCAAAAGTAGATTTAATAAGAATTCCTCTGAAGTTCTTTGACATATAATACACATACACTTTTTCTCACATTTCTTAATTATACATACACCCGTTATTAGGGGCATTAGGTCCATAATAAGTTTGCAATATTGAAGACTACATCCATGGGAGCACAAATGATTTTCACTTCAACATTTTTCGAGTCGAAATTCTCTGATAGAAATAATGTCGTAACAACGATATTTTTGATGAATATATGTATAATTATATAAGGATAAGATGGAATAGGCAATTTCACTGCAGTTCAAGAGGTGTTGTTGTAGTTATCCCATTGTAAAAAATACAAATTCGAATCCTAACAATAAAAAAAGGGTTTATATTTGTTCCACAACACTTTGAATATGGTGTTATTTTTTAGTCCTTGTGTTTCTAATCAATTTTCAAAATTATTCAAAAAAAATTTTGTTATTTTTTGATTTCGGTCATTCAGTGGAATTTTGGTCAATTTTTCTGCAATTAAAGGTTGTTCTTGTACTTTTCTTTATATTTATACAAAAAAAAAAAGAAATTGTGAGTTGTAAATATTATGGCATAGTATATATTATAATATTATTTTATACTAGTATATGTTGCACGCTCAAATGTGTATGCTTAATTATTTTTAAACTTTAAAAATTAATTAATTATTATTTTAAAAAATATATAATGTTATATAATAAAAATGCTAGAAGAATGTATAAAAGTTATGAAGAGTTATTGAAAAAAATGAGAGGAAACAAAAAGGAATGTGGAAATTGATAAAATAGAAAATGCAAAGTTGAGTAGAGAGAGAGAGTAAAATGGAGATTAACAAAATAAATTAAAAAAATTAAAAATTGACATACCAAAATAATTGACCAAAAGGGTGCATTTCAATTATATAAAGGTATAGATATCTTTAGGGCTGCTAGACAGATCTGAATATAAAGGTATCTGAATATATTGGCATAAGTATAAATTATGACATATCTTATATATTTTTTATGGGTAAAATGCAATTTGCCCCCCTGTGTTATGGAAAAAGAGCAAAAAACCCCCTGTGTTATAAAAAAGAGCAAAAAACCCCCTCGTGTTACAAAAAATGAAGCACACTGCCCCCTGGAGTAAAAAAGCGTGGAATTGAAGGTAAAATACCCAAAATACCCCTCCTTAATAATGAAATATGCTGATTGCGTTGACCCATTAGAAATTAGGGTTTTTTCATTTCTGAAAGAGAGAGGCGATCCAAAACTTTTTTCTCTTCATCGTACGAGCGATTTGGCAAAAATCTGAAGATTTTACCGTTCAATCTTGCAAAAAGTTGTTTTACAAGGTACCATTTTACTTTCAGGAACTTTTTTGTTAATTTTTATGGTTTATTTTTGGGTTTTTTTAATGAAAATGGCGAACACCACTTCGACGTTTGTAGTGAACACGAGGGATTTATACAATTGGAATCTTGTAAAGGTACTACGACGGTGTTAAGGTAAGTTTCCGTATGTTTTTTTATATATTTTTTGATCAGTTTTTGTTGATTTTAATAAAGTATATTTGGATGATTTGTAGAGTTTCTGTATGTTGGACCACCAGTGCAGACAACCAAAATTTCAGTAATATTTTTATTTAAAAAGGTAAGAGCCGTAGTTTTTTTTTTTAATATTTTTTATCCTCTTTTGTTATGAGTACTGATTATTTTTTTTTTTATCTTTTGTAGTGATATTGTGGTGATTCTGGTGGTGGATCCAGAGAGTGGGGCTCGAAAGTGTGTTGTTGAGTTATACTGGTGCTGCAATGAAGGTAGGTCCGCTGCACTTTAAACTATTATATTGAACCAAGTTGATGTGGTCCCCTGTTTCCCCTTTTTACTCGTTTTTTGTTGGATGTTATGCTAGTGACATGTGCATTTCCCCCCCTGTGATACAGTTAGTCAGTTATGTGCATGTTTTATATTGAACCAAGTTGAGGGCATATTTTATTGAAACTGATGGATGTATGTGTTGTGTTTTTATTATATTGCAGAGTTTTGAATACCATAACATACAATTTCATTGGGGTGGTAAATTTGTTGAAAAACCTAAGTTGAGATATGTTGGTGGAAATATGAAAATATTTGAAAATGTAGATATAGATTATCTTGGGTTTTATGAATTAGGGGAGATGTATGAGCAATTTGGTGGGAAAAAATATGCCCTCAACTTTTATTATTGTGTTCCTACACAAGATTTAGAAAGAGGCCTAAGAAAGATAAAAAATGAATGCACTGATTTGTGTATGTCATACTTGCAAAATGTGCATAGAGGTTTGGATGTCCCAATTAAAATTTATGTGGAGGAAGATGAAGGAGAACCACTTCAAATTATAGACAGTCAGGGTAATGCAATAAGTAAAGAACAAGAAGAAGATATTAGGTTTCTTTTAAATGAAATTAACTTTGATGAATTAGATGAAGGGTTTAAGTTTGAGGGAGAAACACAGAGGCAGGACTGTGAGGGGCAGGGGATGGGAAGGGTTGAGGTTGAGGGTGCTCAGGACAGGCAGGACTATGAGGGGCAGGGATTAGAGGGCCAAGGTATAAATGGGGTTGAGTTTGAGGGTGAGGTGGACAGGCAGAACTGTGAGGGGCAGGGTAAGGGTGGGCAGGGTCAGGATAGGACTGAAAATGTGAATGTTTCTGAAAATATGGCTGAAAATGTGAATGTTTCTGAAAATGTGGCTGAAAATGTGAATGAAACTGTGAATGTAAACTTGGCTGAAAATGTGAATGAAACTGTTAATGAAAACCTGACAGAAACTGTAAAGGATAAGGGGAAAAGGAAGCTATATGAACAATTTTTAAATGAGTCCTCATCAGAGTTTGATGATTCCTCTGATGAGGATTATGTGCAGCCTATGCTTGATAGTGAGTCTGATACCCCTAGTCTTGTTTTAGAAGATATTGAATTTGAAAGTGATGATGATATTTTCATTGACAAGAACCCAACAAAAACAGAACTTGTCAAGAAACTAAAAAAGGTTTTGAAAGGTTGCCAAAAAGCTAAAACAAAACTGGATGAAACAGAGGTAACTGAAGAGGGTTGGGCTTCTGAATGTGATGAGGATGACCTGGAATCTTTGCCAGGTAGTGAGGGAGAAACAAATGATAAACACCATGTGTTTAAAGACTCAACCAGTTTGAAGTCTTTAAACTTGGTGGATAGGATAAAATTCAAAAATACAAAACAGTTTAGGGAAGTTTTAAGGGACTGGTGTATCAGACATGGATATGACCTTGAATATATAAAGAATGAAACTTCTAGGATAACTGCTAAATGCAAAGTTGATGGGTGTCAGTGGAGAATTCATGCCTCACATGTCATGAAGGGCCCCACTTTCCAAATAAAATCAGTGAAGGGTAAACACACTTGTGCTAGAACGTATGATAATAGCCTGGCAAAGGCTACATACTTGGCCAAAAGAACGGAAGATGCCATAAGGGATCATCCTTCAATCCCAATTCAACAGTTAAAAAACAGAATTTTGACAAAATGCAGTGTGGATGTAAGTAGATATAAGGTCATGAGGGCTAAAAGGAAAGCTTTAGAAGCTATCAGGGGTGCTGATGCATTGCAATATGAAAAGTTATGGATTACTGTGAAACTGTTAGACATTTCAATCCAGGTAGTAAGCTGATTTTGAAAAAAATTGAAAATTCTGACCCACCTGTGTTTGATAAAATGTATGTCTCATATTGGGCTTTAAGAAAGGGGTTTCTAGAGGGATGTAGACCCATAATAGGTCTTGATGGATGTTTCCTCAAGACATGTTATGGGGGTCAATTACTTGTAGTTGTTGGTAGAGATGGGAATGATAACATGTTTTCCATTGCCATGGCTGTTGTACAAGTAGAAAACAGGGAAACATGGACATGGTTTCTAAATGAGTTGCTTGATGAAATTGGGGGGTTGGGCACCCATAAATGGTCCTTTATTTCAGATAGACAAAAGGGTCTAATTGAAGCATTGAAGGAACTAGTCCCAGACAGTGAACACAGGTTTTGTACAAGGCATATGTACCAAAACTTTAAGCTTAAATTCAAGTCTGTTGAGTTGAAAGAATTTTTTGGAAGGCTGCTTCTACTGCAAATAAAAAAGACTTTGAAAGATACATGAAAAAAATTCAAGAACTTGACTCAAAAGTGTCTGAAGATGTAGAGACAGCCCATGAATGGTTAATGAAGATAAGTCCTGAACACTGGTCTAGGGCATTTTTTCCTGTTGATAGCAAATGTGATATATTGGGTAACAACTTGTGTGAAAGCTTTAATAATTATATCCTTGAAGCAAGGGATAAACCTATAATCACAATACTTGAATGGATAAGAACCAGGTTAATGATGAGGTTGCAACAGAAAAGGGAGGGGATGGAGAAATATGCAGGGATAGTTTGTCCCAACATTCTGAAAAAAATCAATAAACAACAAAAGGGTACTAGGAATTGTTTTAACAGATGGTGTGGGGGTAATGAGTTTGAAATAGACCACTTTTTAGACAAGTATGTGGTGGATTTAGACAAAAAAAACATGCACTTGTGGCATGTTTCAATTGAATGGATACCCTTGCTGCCATGCATGTGCAGCAATTGGGTCAAAAAGAGTCCAAATTGAGGAGTTTGTTGAACATTGGTATAAGAAAGATACATATATGAGGGTCTATAGTGATATGATACATGCTGTACCTGGGGCTAAAGATTACATTAATACAACATTTGAACCCTTTAGACCACCCCCAATGAAGACAAAGAGAGGCAGGCCAAAGAAGTTGAGGAGAAAAGGTCCTGATGAGCTTCAACAAAAAAGGGTGTCAACCAGGAAGGGGTTGACACACACTTGCAGCAGGTGCCTGACTGTAGGACACAACAAAATAGGCTGCAAGGGACCAATTCACCCAAAGTCCAAATACTTCAAGGTAATTTCATTTGAATCTGCCATTTCTAAGTTTATTGCAAAAGTTTAAGTACTAACAACAAATCCGCAGGGAAGTATACCTGAAGAGATCCCTCAAGGATCTTAAGCACCAGTTGCAAGCCAGGAGCAACCCATCCCAACAGTCAGGAAAAGGGTAATTTTTATTTTTAGCTTTCAAGCTTTATCTAAGGTTTAAAATGTAACCTTATTTCCTTCTTTTTGAATTTCAGAAGAAGGCAAAATCTGCCCAAAATGAGACAAGTGAACAGCCTGAAAGTAGATCTGTAGCTTCTAGGGTTAGCATAATCTGCACAATATATGTAATTTTACAATTTAATACTTATGCTTAACCATCTTCTTTGTTTTCTGTAGGCAGAAATTACCTACCAAGGCCCTAGAAATGCATCCTTGCTTGGCAGATCTGCTGCAAGTTCAGCAGGAACAATGGGTGATACACCAAGGCCATCAAATCCTGCAAAAAGCAAATACAACAAAAGGCCAACCATATCAGATGTGTTGGAAAAAATCAAAGAAAGAAGCAAGAGAAGGCTGTCAAAGTGAAAGTAAATGTGAATTTGAAATATTGTTGTTTTTGTTGTCTTTGGCTGTTTTTGGTTGTTCAGGATGTCAAATATTGATGTTTTTGTTTGGGAACTAGGCTGTCAAAGTGAAATAGGTTTTTGTTTACAAAATAGGCTGTTCAGGATGTTGAATATTGATGTTTTTGGCTGTTTTTGGGATTGAACACTTTTGCATCCTGTTTGTTGGAATGAATTTTTTTTCCTATTTTTATTTACTGTCCAGTTTAATATTTTTGTTCTCTAAACAGGTTGAATAATTAAGATAACAAACAAAAACCCACAAATTGGAACATTTCATCTGCAAATATATCTTCAAATTCAGCGCAACAAATTACATTGAAAATTACTTTCATTTCATTAAAAGAACTAAGACTAATAAAAAGAGCACACTACTAACCCCTATCCAAAAGTTAACACTTTTTCCTATTTTTTCTTCTTTTACATCAACAGATCCACCATTTTTTGTCACCCTTGAAACCACATCGTCAATATCAAATTCTTCATCTACATGCCTTGAATTACAGTGCTCCTCAAACCCATGGCAGAATTGGTTGTCACCGTGACCATGGAAATTTACAGGGATCCCACTTGGTAACCATGTTGCTCTCTCGGGTTCAATCCATCGAAAAAAATTACAACTTTGAAATCTGCAACAATAGTATAATTTACCTTTAGATGGCTTTCTTTGAGATTCCACCGTTCTAATTTCAGCCTTTACATTGCACAAACAAAATGGCGTATTCGAAAACCTCAAATCGAGACGTTGCTTGTACTCATTGGAATTAAAATTCCATTTGGCAGTCATTCTGGACTGTTTTTTTCATCTAAGAATGTGGGAAGAAATAGTGAAAGCCCAGCCATTTTTATTTACAAAGCAAAGGGCAAAAGAGTCAAAAAAAGAGTAAAAAATGTGTACAAAGCGCAGGTTCCGCGCGTGAGGTCCACTTCACGCACGAAGGGGGCTCCTTGCTCTATTTTTGTAACACGAGGGGGTTTTTTGCCACTTAAAATAACACAGGGGGGTAACAGCACATTACCCATAACACAAGGGAGGTAATTGCATTTTTCCCTATTTTTTATTGTTGCTCTATTGATGTTGTTGTTGCTGGTTGAATTGAAGAAAACATAATCAATGTATAAACAATAAATTGGTTGGAAATGATATGTGGTTGATGATTGATTTTTATGTGAAATAGTTACAATAAATATGGTTGATTGTTATTATTCGCAACCTCTTGATGCATTTTTTTTTGCTTTTGTCAAATTTGATTTGTTCATTTCATTTCTAATTGTACCATATATTATAAGGGAGTATGTTTGGCAGCAAAATTTCAACTGTCAATTCAATTTATGTCAATAGTGGCCTTAAAATCGTAAAATTCCAATGGTCATAATTTTCTAAACGTTATAAAGGACTAACTTGAAATTGACTTTAAAAATAAAGGGCTGCTTTTGCAATGATGCATATTTTACCAAAACTTTTGGGGACATTTTTGGCAAAGATCATCTTTTGATCGAAAAATTGATCAAAATTTCACTAGAAGGATGAACTTGAAAATTAACAAAAAGAATTGGACCATTTTAAAAATTAATTAAAAATATAGGGACTAAATTGAAAATAACCCTTGAATATGCTTTCTCAAAATTGAAATTAATCATTTATTAATGTTAGTTTTCTAGTACACCAGTTATGCTTGTTTCGGTTCTTTTTTCCCTCATAATTATTCTCCCTATTTATTATTTTGGGTAAATTATGCAACAGCCTCTATATTATGGTGAAATTGCAGCCAACCCCTATGTTAAATTTATAAGCAAAAACCCATGTGTAATATTAAATGAAGCACGAAACCCCTTCTCTGTCAGATCCTAACTGAATTGCAAGTAGGGTTCTTTTTTAATAATTTTGGCATTGTTTTATGATTTCAAAGACTTATTTTGTCCCCTTTTTTGACATGTAAGAGAAAACAATGTTTTAATTTAAATATGTATTAATAAATTATATTTTATTGATTAATATAAATTATTATTTAGTTTTAAAATATTTTAAAAGATGTATGTTATTTATAGAATGTATAAAAATACCCAAATAGTATATAGACTTTTTAAAAGTTTAAACTTTAAATGAAAATCATAATACTAAATTTAATATACTGAAATCCACTTTCAATATTTAAACATATGAATATAAATAAAACTTAATTATAATAATTATATATTGCTAACAAATTAAATTGTTGTTTATTATAAAACATTTAAAAAAATTATATTTATTTATAGAATATCTTAATTAATATCTACGTACAGAAACAATATAAACAATTTTAAATTATGTTATTGATTGTAAATAATAATTAAATTAAATTAGCATAATATATTTTAAAAAAATTAATACTTTATTTGTATTATTTTTAAATTTTAGAAAATATGTTCTCTCTCCCCTTCCGCCTCCTTACTCCTTCCCACCGACTATCACTTGCGCAAGTGACGATGACTGTCATCGTCCATCATCGTATAGGAGACGATTGTCGCTGCCACATAGAGCTGGGTGGCGACGTCGCATGAATCTGAGTATCTGTGTTGGCAATGACTCGCCTCCCAAATTTGGGTGGCGACATCATTCCAACACTCGCTCTGGGTGGCGACATCATGCCATCGTCCACCCACCCATCTGGGCATGACTTCGCCATCTAGATCTAGGCGGCGACATCATTATTGCCTAGGCGGGTGACAACCGGTGGAGGTGAAGCAACGGCCCTACACCAGCATCTATACTACAAATACATATATATTATATTTGTGTGTAAATATTATACATTTATCATAAAATATCTTTTTGTTTCATATATATTTGTATATATATAAATGTAAAATATATTTTTAAAATACTGAAAATTCAACATTTTTAACTATTAAAAACAGATGACCACTAAAATTTGATTGGATCCTATAATTTTAATGCAAGTAAAGAAGATCCAACGATTATTGCATAAATATAATTTATAATATATAAAAATATAACAAATAATAGCGAGTGCAAAATTCCAAAAATCATAGGTTATTTTTTTTTTCCTATTTTTAACACAAGGGTTGTTAGCTAAATTTTTAAAACTCATAGGTAATTTATGCAAATTTCCCTATTATTTTTCTCTCGTGTTTTTTTTTTTTTCGGCCCGGGATACTAACTACAATAAACAAGTACTACACAAATTAATTATTGTATTACACCATCATTTTTGTAACCATTCGAATTTAACACCTGCATCGACTTTATGGTGACAAATAATGTGAATTTGACATTACTTGGACAAAGTAACGTCAAACAGATTTATTTTAAATCAAACGGTTTCAGGTGCACTTTCATTCCAAATAGAAGTGTTCTTTTTTCCTGCCCCATTTTGCAAGCAATCCTAAGCACATTTTGCAATGGTTATAAATTGATAAAAACCAGAGCTCCTGCAAACTGAACTGGCTTGATTACGCAGTTCAGTCAAGACAAAGACTTCACCTGCAACCATACGCGAACTAGTTTTTATCAAATTAAAAACACAAGAAATCGTATTTCTCTTTACAAATATCATAATTCGAGTAAAAATATCAAACAAGTAAAAAGCTATTTTATAAGTTTAGTTGGATTTTAGTCCTTGAGTATGGTAATCAAAGTAAACTTTATAATGAATGAACATCTACCATAAAAAATGGAAGTCCAAACAAACAATTTTCGAGAGTTTTATGTATACAGATAGTTGTGTTAAATGTGCAAAGAATGTCATATATCACTCCAGTCAGTGTTCATTCGGAAAACCAAAGATGTTAGTCATTTACATCTCATGGAGAGTTAGTCTAGTCCGGTGCATGAATCTTGTTAGACTGGGAAACCAGTGGGACTGACCTTGAGAAAAACTCATTTCACAATAGGCTTACCAGACACATATCGAGAAAGTGAGTTCTTGTGAAAAATTTTATGATGAAATCACCCAGTCGTCCCTTGCGACATTCTTGATATGCAGTAAGTATTAACTGGAAGCCGCTTCCAGCTAGGCTGCTCAAGGTAACGTTTTGTTCAATAATCCCATAGACGCTGCAACTTCTCTGGATGTGTAATTATCAGCTTGCTCCTGCGCATTGTACAGAACACAGGCTTAGTGAAATGTGACAAATTAAACTAAAGTAGGAGTATTAAGATAACTGTAAATGTAACACTTCAAATCCATAAAGTCATAATGCTGTGTGGGCATATCCACATGTATGCTGCAATATCGGTGGAAAAGATAGTGCTACTAGGTTGGTGAATATATGGGCCATAATAAAGAGAAGCTGCTAATGAAATAATTGCCTTAGTAGAAGTGGCAGAGAAGCTGCAGTGGAACTTCAAAACTCTATGCAAATAAGGTTTAAGGTTTATAAAAATAGACAGTGAAAAGGACATGGGATGAAGCCTCACGAAACAATTTGATTTGTATTCCATGATCCTATTTCGTTAAATTTCCTCAGATGTTTCTTGAGATCACGATATTTCCAACATCAGACTACACAAGTTATAGCATATTCCACAAACTCGTTATCTAGTACGATTTCTACCATCATGCTTTCTTCCTGTTTAATGACAAATTGATTAAATAAGCAACAGGGTATCCATACCTGAAGGCGATGCAAGAGGTACATCAAGAAGAAATGCACAAATACCTGTCAACATTAGCAGAGAGTATTATTTAACAAGCAACATAGCTTCTCTGAACTATGTAATATGAACTTTGCAAGTCTTGAGTATATGTGTGAGTTGGAAAATTCCAATTTTGATGCCTCATAACAATGTTTAGCTAAACAGGTAAACTCAGTCTCTTAATAGAAGATGGTTTCACAGCTCAAGGTCCATTTCATTCTCTTGAGGTAGCACAGCATCAACCTAGCTGGTCTTTTAAACTGTTTTCCAGGCAGAAACTCAGGCACACAATTTAGCTAAAACTGGCAGGTAGATGAATTATTTTTTACTTTCTTTCATTTTCACCAATACTTCGGTCTCACTTTTCTTGCATCGGGGAATCCACATTGTATCCCCAGGATTACCATTGTGGTTTTATCTCATGTTATATGACAACGAAAAGGACAAATGCAAAGCATGCCAACTAGTGTAAAGGTAGACAACAATATCAAATGAATCAGATGCCAACTTATTGATTAGATGTTCTAACCAGATAGCAAAGCAGGCTAATTCGGGCAGTAGGATACCGCCACAAGAATCTTGTGGCCCTGACTGCTCCAGTATCTAAAAGCTTTGCTGCCTTCTGTAACTGCAATTTTCCAGTAAATTGAGAGTGGCAAAACATAATCGCAATAGACAATGAATGAATAGTGGGGAACAAGGCATATAAAGCATACCTGTAAGCTTGCCCCAGCCATGTGGCGATGATGCAATGGGAGAGGCCTGAAAGTTAGAATGAGATTCAAGAATTTAGAGAAATTGAGATAAAAAGGAATTAAAATGTGGTTTCTAAATATAAAATTACAAGATATCTTCTCAAGTCTCTCCTAATAAGGTCCATTGGCAGGAATTTAGTGGAGGATTATAGTGTATCCATAACATAACTTTACAAGCTTCAAGGCATCTTCAAGATGCAAATCGGGGTCAGAGATGTAATTTGCTCCCACATTTCATCAAGATTTTATCACCCAGATTTGAGAATATCTATACACATTTTCTACTTTGTAATTAATTCTATTGAGATGAAATGAAAAAGAAATAGATCAATGTTTGACTGAAGTTCATAAGCTTCAGTTAAACAAACAATATCTTTAGGAAGGAGATACAATGCAAAAGCTTTTAAAGATGAGAGAGGCCCATTACAGTAGTGAAGTGACTCCTTACTCAGATATTTAAAAGGAATATGTTCTCTCTGTTACTTCATAAAGCAACTACATGAGAACTGATTACATGCTCTGGTAAAACATTGAAATATCTCATGCAGAACACATAAACAGGTAAACTTTACACATGATCTTGGTAAGAATAAATTCTTCATGCAACACATGTTTGCAGAAAAGGAGACCTAAGTACAGCTTAGAAGCCATAAGACATTATAAACGATGGCAGTTGCTTTTAAACAAAAAAGGAAGGCTAAACATATACATGCCTGGGAAACTCTATTCAAAGTCTCACTTAAAGGATAGACTATTCATTTGAGTGACAAATCAAAATCAAAAGGTATAACGCAACAAATTGATCTTAAGAGACTTTTAAGAAATGTTGAGTCCACTGGGGGAAAAGCAAATAAAACAGCGAAAAAAATCCAAGTTATAGCGTATGATCACCAACAGCAACATTTTAAAATATTTTAGGCTGTATATAACTAGACGAGGCAAACATACTCGAGAGCTTTCATGTCAGTGTCCTCTTCCCAAGAGGATGATGCTCGACGAGAAGCTCTATTCCTTTCAGCTTCTAACTGTTTTAAAAGATAATTTGATAAAAGTGAGACTAGGTAAAAGCAAAAGAGAGTAAATGGTGCGCAAGAATGACAAAATATGCAACATAAGTTCAGACCTGTGCTTCTTGAAGCCGCTTTACTTCCTTTTCCAACTGAAACTCAGCTGCAGCCTTCTCACTGGCCATAGTTTCCAGTTGTGTTTGCTTGTAATACTGGAGAACAATTGCAATAGTTGGGCATTTAAACAAGTTATGGTGGTGCAGAGCAAGTGACAAGAGCGTGAAATGACTTACCAATAAATCAGTTAGCTCGCGATAGCGTTTCTCCAGCTCCATATGTTCCTGCTCAAAGACATATACGGACTCACTCTTAAATAACTGAGAGACCTGTTCAATATATGGGAGTATATGGACGAACTATATGGCCTAAAATTATGGATAACAGATTAATAATTGGACAGTAGAAACAACTTTGAAAGGTAAAACCCTTGTACTTTTCTGTCACCACAATCTTATGACAATAGAACGCAGAAACATTTCTGTCTGATAACTCGGCAGGTGATGAATCACGAACAATACAAGATCATTTGTGGAATTCTAATTCCTTCAATCACATGACTTTTAAGTTCAAGGTAATTTTAGGCTTAGCAATCGTTAATATTAAATATAGAGGCACAGGCTTGATTATCAATACCATGGCATACTATTAGACCTGAAACCTCTCCACGCTGATATGATTTAAAATCATCAATTATCAGCATGCACTCAAGTGCATTACATAACTTTCACAGAACTATGCTACGATCATGGGATCAACATGATGAGTAGGAAATAAATATGAACCAGGAATGTACAAGACAAAGTCTATAAACAGCTCAAATGAACAACATCATAAGACAAGTAGATAAAACTCAAAAGACTAGCAGTCACTAGGTTTTCATAAAGGGAAAAGTGCATTTGTATTGTATTATATGGCTGGTTCTCAGCTGCAGAGATGTTCTCGTTTAGGTAGTTTCTCTTTCACACATAACATTTAACACTAAGTACTTAACAGTAATGCCGTAATCACTATTACTAAGCAAAAGGAAGATGTGTTAACCCTTTAAAAAAATCATTACATGTTACCAGGTCTACTAAATTTGATCAAAAGTCTAAAACATGTAAACAAGTTTATTCCAGAAGAATCCAGATCTGCTGAGAGAAAGAAAGGGTTACCTGGCGTGAATAATGCTCAGCATCCCTCTTCATGGCAGCCATTTCAACTCTCATCTTTTGAACTTCAGCCTGCAAGATACATTGAAAAACAGACCTTGAGAAATTAGTACGGATTTCTGCAGGGAGATACCAACTTAACCTAGTTGTATATTATCAGACATGTCCTATAAGCAAGAACACGCAACTTGCCTCCATTGAAGAAAGTTTGCTCTCGGCTTCTCTCTGGCCGAAACGTGCACGCTCGACTTCCTCTTGCCATGCCTGCACCTTCATGTTCAGAACATAAAATCAATCACAAGCTACGGGAGATATCATGTTTGCAGATGGAAGAACTAACTCATATCAGGTTTCCAGTTTGTTTGAATGTTAAGGCATTCGGCACCAACAGCCCCCCCACCCCACCCCCACCCAAGCAACCCCAACTATCCATAAATTTTAGAAAGAAGACAAGAGAAATTGCCATCCAACTAAATGCTACTAAAGAAGACATCTATTACTAACTTCTGATATGCTAGAACTAGGAAGATGGCTGGATAAATCTGGGAACAAAATGCTTCAAGAAAAAGTAGAGACCACAGCATATCCAGTAGTTCAGGTCTTAAGATGACTTCTTACAGAGATGCTCCTCGCGTTATTTCAAATTGACTTTTCCAACCACATTCCAGAAAAACTATCCGATAGCTCCCCAAAGGAAATGTCAATGTACACTTACCATGAATATACATCATTGTACAGTCAGTATGTCTAAGATATAACTCAAACCATCAGCAAGTGATGAAATCTACAAACCAACTGAAACCCATTATCCCAATGGTTTAATTAATCAAGTAGTTCGCGCAAAGGGAGAACTGAATAATGTAGGATCTGTCTCACTACTCAGAAGAATAAACAATTGACCTACTAGACACTACTCAATCTTCAAGCCCCCAATAGAAGTGCTAAATATCAGTAGAAGAATAAAAAAAGATAAAAAGTAAATGGAGGAAAGTGAGGACTGAGACCAGGGCCATATAATTTTGAGACTTGGGTCCTTATCCTTCACTATGGCGACTCAATTATATGAAGTGGGTCAGTCACTTATGAACTAAAGAAAATGATCACATAAATCTTAAAAAATGCTTATTTGGACTATTCAGCATAGGTCCTCTTCCGTCCACTCTAGTCTGTCAAATTCATGTTTACATATTATTATCAGAGAGGCTCATCCTTTATCATTAGCTTATACGATCTTAGGTTGTCTTTCTCCTTCCATTTACCACTGATACCATAAGTTTTCCTAGAAACTGCATCTAACAGCCTCCAAAGTAGAAGTCTAACAATCTGATATAAGATGTCCCTCCAATTTTTCACTGATAGGTGCTACTTTAACTGACTCAAAGGTAAGACTGATTTCTACTTTATCCTTTCTCTTTTTACAACATATATGTTCTAATATTGTGACCTCAGCGATATTCAAGCCATATAGATATTGTTTCTAAGTAACTATTTGTGACATAGAAGATCCAAGACAATTTTATTTTAGAGATTATCTGGAATCCACACTCCTTCACTTTCCTGAACCAGCTAAATACTTTGAATAACATCTCTGATCCTATTCTATAAATCGAAACTGATAAATAAGGGTCAATCAATTTTGGTTATGGGTATCTTCCAATCTCCAATATAAAATTCCCTCTGGCGTCTTTCTTTGCCACACCCTCTGATTTCTAACTTAAAAACAATTCCCTTTCTGGTTTCATCCAACTAAGATTTATCAACAAGGAAAAGCATACACCATTTGGCATACAGATAATCTTAAAGAAGAAAGAATAGCAATCAAATTATCATGACGTGGGACTACAATAAGATGAGTTCTGTTCTTATATATATATATATATATGTATAATTGAGATCTCTATCATTAGTACGAAATGCAACCAATACATATTTATTAAAATATGATAGCGATATTTTTCCTTTCTGAACCTGAATTGCTTGATTTGCATCTTCAGGGGACTTCTTTTGTCCACGGCGAATACGGGCTTCCATATCTTGCAGTTCTTGATTGAGGGACGAACATTCAGCCTAGCACATGTGTTAGGGATTAGATGAAGTTTTATTTGTGCATTTGATTCAATTTCTCCATTTTGAAGAGGGGTCAGAATGAGGCTGGGGACAAGGAGATAAATAACATAAAGATAAGAAAGGAATGTCATTACCTCAAGAAGTGCTACCTTCTGCTCAAGTTCTGCTGCCTTTGAAGCCCTATCATCTGCAGTTCTCTGATGGAATAATCAATGATTGTACATGTGAACATTGAGGTATAGAAAAAAGAATATCAATTATGAGGAAGATTACCAATAAATAATCTTCCTTGAATTCAAAAGATTAGTTCAATCCTTGTGCAATAGAGAGGCAAAGCAATACACTTAGGATACCACAAAGCAAAATAATGAGAAAAGTCAAGGTTATGTTTAGTGGCAACTTCAGAAACCAGTGCAAGTGTCTTTAGAATAGTTTCCGGTAACAAGGTTCTATTTAACCACAAAATTTCACTTCAACTCAAACTTTATCAGTTAATGGATTTCCATCTGCACCAATTATGCCAAAATTCTTCCTTTCAACTGTCAGCGATGAAATCAATTTCCAATGACACACATATTGCTAGGATGCCCAAGACTTTTTCTTTCAATTCCCCGGGATGAACTCAATTTTTAATGATGAATCAAGAAACATGATGCCAGGATGCATCAAGTATTGCCAGAAAGAGAATGCAGAATGGAAACCTCTTTCAGGAACAGAAAGTTACCTCCCAAGAAGATTTCCTTGACGAGCAAAGAAAACTTTTCCAAGAAAAATAGACCACTCGACTAAAGCATGATCAAGAAGGTGAAAACTATATTATGATTACAGGGCTATTAAATTTAACAGAAATTGTAAATGAGTAGATGATATCACAAGGCCACTGCTGCCAGTATTTACAAAAAAATGTTTTGACAAGAGCCAATGTGTCTTATACAGCCTATTTGCCAGCACAGCTTGAATGCTTGGACACCATTGTATATCAGCTATAGTTAAATTAGTGTGGTCTATAGACTTTGCATATAGATGGAACTTGAACCCCAAGAGCAGAGAAATAATCTTACTGGGTACTAATCATATCAATATGTAAAATGATTTACAAAGACAACAAAAAGGAAGAGACAAGGTAAGTCTTTACAGATAACGTCTAAGAAAAAACTTGTCATGCTCCCTTGCATTACCTGAATTCTGGCTAATGCTGTGGATGCCTCAATAGCTCTCTGTTCCAATTCTACTTCCCTTTCCCTTGCTGCCTGTTAGATTAAGAAGTTCATTATACTGCATGACAGCAAGCTTCAACAGCAAAATTCACATATCCTTCAGAAACAACAAAATACCATCTACATGCACGAAGACGGACAGAACATACAGAACTCAGGAGAAAGAGAGAGAGGGAAGAGATGATAACTAGAGACAAACCAGCTTTGTAGCATTATGTGCAGAGCGCTCTTCCTCAGCTCTTCGCTCAGCAGCAGCCAGTTCCTCCCTTAGGGCCTGGCATTAGATGACATCTATATTACAGCTTCACTACAACCATGTTCCTTACACTTTAGAAAAGAAAGTGAACTTACTTGCATCATCCTTGTTTCTGTTAGTTCTCTATTTCTCATTATAGACTCCATATTTGCCTGATAAATTTATAAACAGGATAAGAAAGACAATAAAATGGTTGATGTGATAATTACTCATCAAACAAATAGGCAAAGAAGAAAGAGAGGTAAAAAAGAAATTGGCAATTTCCATGAACAAGATGAATTACACAATTCTGAGAGGATAATAGCATTCAGCTCTGTGCAGCGTACAACTATGCTCAAATGGCATCTTTTGATCACTCCCGCACCCCCCCCCCCCCCAAAAAAAAAAAAAAAAAAAAAAGTAAAGCTAAAGTCTGACTGTTTTTGTCGAAAAAGTGATATACAATGAAAATAAGCATCTCTTATAGACAGTAAATGACCTGCAGCGATGCCAAATTCCCTTCAGACAAAGCAGCTTGCTTCTTCAGCGTATCAACAGAACTGACAAGTGCCTCAATTTCAGCATTCTTTGCTGATAATGCCTCTACCATACTTGCCTCCACTCTGCTCACCTCCCCTTTCGATGCAGATAAATCTTTCTGGAGCTGCTTTATGTGAGCCTCATATGATTTAGTTAATTCCCTCTGTCACAGAAGAGCGCAACCACATAGAACGTCATATTTTAAAGCGACCAGGACTTAGATTGAACTTTTAGTCCATCTGAAATAGGAGCTTGTTATTCACCTCTGCGACGAGAAGCTCTTCCAACTGAGCATTCTCAGATTTGTACTCTTGCAGGCGTGTTGAAAGTCCCGCACAAACCTGAGCATGATAAACATTAAGCTATACAAACGTAAAGAAAAATGTCTGCACATTACATATGACAAAAGTTGTTCTTTTGCCTTCTAAAATGACACCAGAATCTGCTGACCAGGTTGCTTACCATAAGACATGATCTCAATTATGACTAATGCTAGGACAAATAGTTTAAAACATTGCAGCACCACAATCATGCACCGATGCTCAGTTAACAAATGGCATTAAGAGAACAAAGACTGGCCAACCTTCTTCAGTTCTTTGCCATACTACTGGCCAAGTTACTTAGTTAAAGAGTTTCCAAATGCAATTTGGATATATTTAATTTTAGCTTACGATATGAAAATGTTAGGTATAAGCCGGAAAAACTGTTTTCTTGTTTAATTTTATAAAGGTAAGAGTCAACATAATGCTCCTGTTCATGGTAGTACCCCTGTTTGGTCTATCAGTTCTTACTTCTTAGGTACTGTTAAAGGTGTATACTTAGGAGGTCACTGTTTTAAGCATTAGGACAAACGCCTCGAGTGCTTCCTAAGCAATCAATTTTCCTAGGCAAAACAATACCTGGTCAACTGGTTGCTTGGATAAGATCAATAAATGAAATGTCGAACTTTGGTGTACATACAGAAAACGTTTCTTACAGTAAGCTGCTTTCTAATAAATATGGTAGGTATGATGTAGTATTTGGTAATCTTTTGGGCTTCTCTTCACAGGCATCTATTGTGTCTCTTCTAATTTGTCATTCACACAGAGATCACCAATGGTTTTCCGCAAGACTTACAGGGAAAAATGATGCTGAGCAGCTCATGTTTCACCTACTTACATGCTCCAGTTAAGTAACTTATCATGACACCCTTCTCTCTTTGTCCTATATACATAGAGTTCGTGCAGCAGCAATCTCTATTGTATGAAAATCTCAGGCAGAAATAGTAAGAAATCAGGAACAACAGATGTGGCGTGGAGAGATAAAATCCTCTATCTCAGCTTTCTTGAACCACAATCTTTCTCCAGTTATCATTCAATTGTAGTGAATACAACGATCTACATTGCATAAGTTTCCTTGAAAATTCTGAGACTGCACGCTCACAGTGATTTGAATACAAGCAACAGTTACAAGTGGCGAACAATTAAATTCACAAAGTAAAAGAGTTCAGATGTCCTTTCATTGTGCAAGTCTTCAAGTAAGGTAGGCAACGCTTCATTTACAGAATGTATTTTTGCATGGAGAAGATTTGTGGCAACAGCTGTCACATTGAAGAATATGTGGATCATACCACTCTTGCATTCACTCAGACAATCAATCTCCCAACAAAGTGATTCAAAAGAAATAGATGGGTAATAGACCATAAATTGACCGTACCAATCCGCTTTGTTTATCCCTTGCTTTCCTTTTTCTATTAATTGCAGAATAAAAATCCTCTGTAGTAGAAAATAGGGAACATGCTTATTATTTCGAATTAATTAAGGCTTGTCTGGGGTTAAGTAGCCCTCTTACTATTTCCATTTGTGTATATACTCCATCTCAACTCGAGGACTTGAACTATTGAACTCCATTCACTTAAAAGCATCAACAAGTAACTCGAGATGACTTTGTATTTGGTCGGAAAATGAAAACAAGCACATCCTGATAGCAATTCATTGCAGTCATGGAAAGGATAATAGTTCTTACCCGGGCTAGTCGAGCTTCTTTTGACTGCCCTGTCGAAATTGCACTTTTAAGTAATCCTTGAGCCTGTTGAACTAAAAATATTTAGTTTATGCAAAAGCACTCATCATTAAAGATTATAAATTAAGAAACAGAACTAAAAATTTTCACAATTATACATATATTACCTCATCTAGTTGCTCCTGTACTTTTACCGCAGAAGGAACAGTTCTTTGTTCTTTATGCTGCTTATTCTGGATACCAGGTTCAATTGCTAATTCCACATCCTTTGAGTGGGAATCAGCTTTGGGTGCCGCATCTTCATGTGGAGTTTGAGATTCTGGAAGTTCAGCACTTTTCAAAGGACCTGCATCTTCTGACATCATATTCTGATTGGAGTTAGCTGGGGAGTTGCCATTCACAACGTCAACATCTTTGGCAGAAGTTGATGGATTATCAACTGGGGTATCTGCAAGTTCTGCCACCCTGAGATCACCATTTAAGTTTGAAGCCATAGCTTCTACATTAGAAGTTTCTACATCCGGATGATCACCAACTGGCTTGGCCTCATCATTAGATATTGTTCCAGATAAAGAAGTCTCTGTTGTGGAACCATCTCTATCAGCCTTGTGTTTCTCATCACTGTCGATTTTGCCACTAGTACCTGGATTATTTTCACTACTTTCAATCGGAGATATGGGTACATTCCCATCAGGTTCTGCTTGTGATTGTGATGTTTCAGTGATAGTTTGCTCTCTTTCCTCTACGGGGGTTGGAACTTCATCTGGTAGGAGTTTCTTCTGGAGCGATAAGAAACTTCCGTATTATAATCATATAACAACCTTAGATTCTAAATGTGATTACATAGATCTAGGTACCAACAAAGAACTAAGGAAACAAATACGTACCTTTGATTTCGGTCTAGTCTTCTTTGCACGAGATCCTAGTCCATTAGAACCTTTACAATTTTAGAAGTACAAAAAGAGACATTTAGTTAAACAGGAGAAGCATTAGTTCCAACTCAATATTAAAATCCACATTTAACAATCTGGGGTTGGCTACACAAGTTCATTTTCTGATGCTAGCCTTAGAAGGCTATTGTAGTGACACATAGACCCCCAGAGGCATTACCAGGCAAGCCTTTATGTAATTTGGGCCTTGTTATGGCTTAAGACTCAGAGAATCCTTTGAACAGAGGGACTCAATGCCAAGATGAGGAAAGGCAAAAATTTTAACATTGCATTTCTATGATGGTAATGAAGCACCTAGGTGCCTCTCACCAGTTTTCTAGTCAAATTAATAAAATCCCATACAATAAGTCCTTGTTTTTTCTCCAGTGACTTTTAACCATATGATCTTGGACGAAACCAGAGTTAATGGGCCACTCCATTTGAACAGACTAAATCTGGTTTACTATCAGTTTTCAGATCTCTTCAGCCTGGGTTGGAGCAATTTAGCATCTTTGAAGGCTCATAAGCTTCCTATTCTTTGTCTCTACAAAGGTTTCAATGGTTAATGCTCCACCTTTTGGTAACTATACTAAGTAAAAGGTGGACTAGTTTGCAATCTTCTCAAGTCTGAGTAGCCAATTCTCGGAATCTGTTCTTTGCTTTTGGACCACTCAGTGAAAATAGCTTTTATATCTGGCTTCTTTCGGAAGGAAATTTTTTTCTCAGAGGTCACAAAATTAACATATGTAAATGAGGTAACACATATGTTTTTCTCATTAGCTGATAAATGTAATGCAGGTTGTTATGCCACCACCAATTTGACAGACATATGTATAATTCATCACGAATTTACGACAAAGTTACAAGTTCAGCAAATGGCTGGGGTTCCCGGTGCTGAGTGCCCTATATCTCAAAATCTATGTATATGAAAGCTTCTTAGAGCATAAGTTAAACCTATTTTATATGAGTTTAAACTTTAAAGGTTCTTATTCTAGAGACTAGGAGAATTGAAATTGTGCATCAAGTCTGAATTATCAATTTCTTTCAGACAAATAAGAACTAAGAATTCAATTTTCATGAGATATTTGTAATGTGAAGTCAACAAGAAGTTATTTCTAAGAAAAAAAACAGACTTGTTTATGCATTTTCCTTGTTGGCAAGGGACTTTTAAGACTTTTGTCTGGAAGTAAGAGATCCATTTCATAGTGGAATACAAGCAAAGTAAAAGATACCTCAAAGAAGGAAAAAGTGCAGCAGGCCAGGAGCCATGCATGGAGCATGGTAAGTCTGTTGGGAAAGGTGAAAATGAAAAGAGATTTCCTCATTGCAAGAAGCATTCATTCCATATTAGATATCTAAAGGAAGGAGACCGTGGAACAGCTCTCTTTATGTATTCAATGTTCCTCAACCTTAAAAGTTAGAAGTAGAGCCAAAGGTTAAGCAGTTATGGGCCAGCTAAGTGCTAAATGCCTCTATACCAGCAATCATTATTAGATGGAGAGGTCCCTCGTCCTGGCAGCCTTGAACTCTTGGAGCATTATCAGAACAATAAACTAACAATTCCCCGAGTATTATAGCGGGTTAAGATCAGGTCCAGCGTCCATTGACGAATCAGCCAAGGCCTTACCATGCATGGTATCGTTGTACACTAGAAAGTCCGCACTTTAAATAAGTGGAGAACTGACTAGTTTAAGCTTGTGAATTCAGCTTCATGGGTTCCCTGGTTGCTGCAATTTCGGGAGGGTCGTAATTTAAGTGAGGTCAATTAGCATTGACTGGTATATTGTACAAAAATGCGTAAAAGTGCCTCTTGAGCATCTCTTTGTCAGAGGGGATGCTTAACATAGACTCGCTCAGTCCGTGGTCAGTTCCGAAAGACTAAGGTCTAAAAGAAGACAAAACATTGGAAACAGAAATTAATTGCTTAAGATGGCAATGACTCGTCGATTTCTAGATTCCAGATATTAAAAGTGTGCTTTAACCTGGTCGGCATTTTCAATTGATTAATTAGGATAGGAAGAGATAAAAGAGGAATCAAATTTCTCAGACATAATATACCTGGGGCGGGAACAGGCAGCTCATCTGATTTCTCACCAACCACAAGCTTCGCCCTTCGATCCACTACCTCAAATAAATCTGGCAAAACACAAGCACAAATTACAAAAATATGCAAAAGTTTTCAACTCTCTTTCTTGCAGAACTAGTCTTTCCCCTTACTGTTTTCCTTGAAAGACTAAAAATTACAAATGAACACATTCTGTTCCCACACAGCACACGAACGCTTCAGATTACAAAATTTTCTCCAAACATATTATCAATTCTCAGCATATCATTCGGCCAAGAACAGATGCGTAAAGTTCTAAACTAGGTAACAAAAACAAACCAAACATTGGGGTTAAATTAGCTCCAATTGACGAGAAACGCACAATTCAGATCAGGCTGTGATCCCAGCAATGACGCAAATCATCAGTACATAAAATATCAAACTTCAATTAAGATTCAGAAACACGACGCAGAAGGAGCTATAACAACCGTACCTTCAGCCGCTTTCAGCCACGAAGCCATCGAATCAACTCAATTACTGCAAAAAAACGCCCTATACTCTTTGAATCATCAAATGGGGCAAATTCAAGATACAAGTATTTCAACTGAACTAATTTCTCAGTGAGATATCGGAGATCGATTAAATATAGTGAAATAATTTCAAGGTAGATCGCTTCTGTCAGTTGTTTGTTACAGGGGCTGTGTGCATTTCAAGCAATGGGGCGTACTCCCGTTGCGATGTCGTATGGACAATCGGCGAATTAACGGTTAGAGCCATATGGGTTACTAGTCTTGGGCTGGTTACGTTGATGGGCCGAATTCAATGGGCTGGGCCCCTTTTGGTCTATGTCATTTTGTGGGCTTGGTTCGTCCAATTACAGCCGTAGAATACAAGCCCATTAAGATAACTTTGAGCATATCAAGGATGACTGATGATCCCAAGTGACCACAAATTACTGGTGATTTGAACTCAAATCAATCGCATATAGATGAATTATATTTAGGGTAAATTATATTTTACCATTTGAACTATATATGTTTTTATACTTTGTTGGTTATATATTTTTTTTGGTCAATTTATCATATCAATTTTGAGAAATTTGTACTTTGCCATATATAATTATTTTTTGTCGATTTTTGCCGGAAAAATATTACATACATTGCTCATGTGATATTTAAGGACAATGAAGTGATTTTTTTTCGACTGTGCACTGATTGTGATGGTTTTCTGGTAGAAAATCTATTAAAAAATGGTCATATATGGCAAAGAGTAAATTCGACAATGCTGAAATGGTAAGTTAACACAAAAAAGAATTAGATGACAAAGTGTAAAAACAAGTATAATTTGGATGGCAAAATATAAATTACCCTTATATTTATTATATAACTAATGTGTGACATGTGCTTTGTATGGAAAATTTAATTATAAATAAAATTATATTTTATAAAATTGTTAAATTATACGAAAGTGAATCAAAAGAAAATTTATAAATTAGATAAATAATAAAATTTAACTTTTTTTTAATTATAATGCCTCGATATTAATAAAATTTAAAACAAATTTGATTCATATAAATTAAATAGAAATCATCGTCATTATTTAAAAAATATTAAAAAGAAACTTAAGCATGAGGATAAATGCTCAATTAAACTAGAAATTCTACCAATTAACCCCCTGGACTAAATGTTTGGACAAAATTACCCTGGCAACCACAAATATTTTCTAAAAATTTCATCTTAAATTCAACATAAAAACCTTCTTAATTAAGCCAATGTGATAGGGATAATAATGCCACAATGAAGAAATGACGAGAGTACCCTACAAGAAGGCTTAAAATTACAAATGGGGCAGACCCATGTCCTCACCCGGTCGGGTCGGGTGAGCCGAGCCATTTGGACGACCCGATCAAGACAACCCATCAAACAGGAGCCGTCGGATTACCTGAAGAATTCAAATTGACAAGACATTTGGCAGAGAATAAGGGAGCAATTTTAGCCCTATAAATACCATTTTCCGACATCATTTAAGAGATGACATTTATTATACTAGCTTTAAATATTAAGGAGATTATATTCCTCTATCTCGATCTAGTCTCTGACTTAAGCATCGGAGGGTTTTAGTTGGGGACACTAGAAAAAAAATTACTATTAGCTACATTTTTAATGACTATGGCAAAAAACCGTAGTAAATAACTATCATTAACTACGGTTAAATAAAAACTGTTGCAAAAACTAGCTTTTCCACCACAAAAAATTTATTTGCCACGGCTAAGAGCCATGGTAAAAATATTCGCCATGGCTTTTAGCCATGGCAAATGTTTTACCACCCTCGCAAAAACCACGGCCGACAACCGTTGCTTGGCCATGGTCAATGACTATTCGCTACGGCTAATTTAGTATTAACCACGATAAGTAGCCGTGGTTAAATATCATATTTCTTGTAGTGGGACCTTACAACAAACCTAACGATTCTCTTCTCTCAAGGTCCCAAAATACCCAAAGACGTCACAGGTGACCAACGACCTGAGATCCCAGATCATTTCTGTTCTTAGTGTAATATTATTTACTCTAAGACAATGTATTTTAATGTTAATAAAAAAACACATAGCAGCTTAAGTAATTAAAACCTCCAAGACTAAACATTAAGTAATATATGAATTAAAAAATACAGAAAAATCTTGAATATAAAAAGATGTTACTAGTTTTTGAAAGTTAAAATCTCAACTATTCAAAATACTATAAAGATGAATAATTACATCTCCATTTTCAAATATATATCTTTTATAAAAACTAGACGGTGTATTTATATATTCATATTTTTTTTGTGCAACATTTCTTCAATTTTAATTTTTCTTTTGCGTAAGTTAATCGAATATATTTATCCATTTATCAAGAAAAGCCAAATCTCGTTTGACTAGTTATTTAATAACTTCCTTTTTAGTTTAAATAAATAAAATAAATTCTTCATCTTTAGTATTTTATATATCATGCTAATCTGTTACTTCAATCCAATCTATAATGCTCAAGTTATTAATTACTCTTTTTATATTTCAACTAATTAGAATACTTTTTCTTCTAAGTAAAAAAATAATATGATATTAAGTTAATGTTCAAAATATTTAGTTGAGGGGGGTAAATTGTATTTAACCCTATTAAATACAATAGAATATACCAAAAAAAAAAAAATACAATAAAATTCCCATCCACTCTCCAAAGACTTGAAATCGAAAAATTCTCACCTGGACATAGTTTGATTGAACCAAACATTTTTTTTTTTTAACTAAATCGACCACAATCAGCCCTGGTAACCATCAATATCTAATAGAGACAATTATAATAATCATACATTGATCAATAATACAATATCACATAAATTAAATCTAAACAACCCCTTACTATTACAGTATACAAATAATTCAGATTATACAGTAGACTATTATCCCACACACTAGTAGGGTTCGAACCCATGACCTCTCAAGTCATGGAACCTCACTCGAACCAAACAAATTATACAGTAAGTGTGATACGTTTACTATGTGTTCAGTCACTTTTGTAAGTTGTATATCAACCATATGATAGATATATTATATTTATTATAATTAGTTTAGATTCGATCGAACTCAATCTGAGTTAGAATTTCCCGACAAGAACTAAAGAGGAAAAACAATAGAGAACTAGAAAACGGAAAGGAAAGTAGAAAACAAAGTATGAGTGAATGGGAACATCCATCCACCTACACTTTTTTCCACCTAAAAATTGGTGAAGAAAAAGGGGGAACATAATAGAAAATTAAAAAGGCCAAAACCAAAGTAGGAAACAGTCTGTCAGCGGCAATGTCCACACACCTCCTAAATATTGGGGAGAATATATATTAGGATAAATTATAGTGATATTTCTTTATATCAAAATATATAAATATTTTTTATTTTTGTTAAAATTACAGTTAAATATTTTGAGGTGTAATTGTATTACTACTACAATCTCTATTTAAAAGTAAAACTTACATTAATACCCTTTGGAAAATATTACACTAACACTCCTCATGAGGTGTAGCTGTTTTTTTTTGCAAAAAACAATAATATTTATGTAATTGAGTCTAATCTTAGGGGGTGTCATTGTAATTTACCCTATATTTTATTGCTTCCAGAACTAGAATCATTTGTTTGCTTCAAAATTTCTTGTTCTTTATACACTTTCCTCTAAATTCTGACTTTTCAATTATTTCTCCTTCTCTATGGGTTCTAGCGACTCGTATTCATAAGGAATGATTACATTTATGTTTTCAGAAACTACTTGAGCCTCTTGCATAATTATAAAAATCACTCATAACAGTAAAAAAATAGAGATAATTTATACAATAATGTTGACGTTTTCTTTTGGGTGGGGGTTGTAATTTTTTAAAAATCAGGGGTGGTTTGTGTAAATATGTAATTTTTTTGCGACTATATGTGTGATTTATTCAAAAGGCAAGAACGATTTATATAAATAGACCATAAGTCAGGTGGTGTAAATATAATTATCCTTGTTCATAATATTGAATGATGAAAAAGTTCTATATTGAGTGCGCAAATTTCAAATAATATGAATCAATCAACAAAATACAGTAGTGAGGGACTATTATTGATGAGTCTATATGGTATATTTATTTTTTTTCCCATTAACAATGATTGTTTAATTCCTTTTCTCCTAATGTTGAAATTCCAAAACTCTTTATATAATAAAAGGTCTTGGATTCGAGTTCAAGTATGTGGATATTTTCTACTTTTATAATAATTTGTACTTTATTGTATATTTATTGTCTATTTGTTATCTCTCAATATATGCTTATTGATGTATTTAATTGATCTTGAATATGTTGATGTACTGAAGTTTGTAATTCATTGTTTTTTTGGCGAAGCTGAGGCCCCATAATTTTAGGGGTCATGGGTTCGAATTCCTGTATGGGTTAATGTTGTTTCTACTATATAGTAGGTATGATTTGGTGTTGTAATAGTTAGGTGTTAGTTTACGTGATATTATTGATATGATTGTTGTAATTGTCTTTGCTCGATATTGATAGCCGACATGACTAAACGTATATAATTACTTTACTTCCGATTAATAAAATTCATCGCTTCCAATTTAAAAAAAAAAAGTAATCGATCTCTTCTAATAATAATAATAATAATAATAATAATAATAATAAAATCCAGATAGGCAATATCTTCTAGAATCAGCAGCAATTCCATGTATATGGATATTTTTCTACTCTCGCATGTATTTATTGTGTATTTCTTATCTTTCAACGTATACTTATTAATGTACTTAATTCGTCTTTAATAGATTAATGTACTGGAGTTTTTAATACATCTTTCTATAAATAAAATAAAATAAAAACAGAAAAATCAAATACTTTTATAACGGGTTAAATGCAATTTGCTCCCCTATATTAACCAAAAAGAGCAATTACTCCCCTGTGAAAAAATAATTAGCAATTTATGCCCACGTATTATTCAAAATGCAGCAAACAACCCCATCACAGGGGGGTTTTTTGCTCCATTTTTTAAAATACAGAGGGTAAATTGCTATTTATTTTTTCACAAGAGTTTTTTTTGCACATTTTGTATATAACAAGGGGAATAATTGCATTTCTCCCCTTTTATAACAGTTTGTATCTGTTGTTTATTTATTATCCTTTCACACATAATGCTTATTGTTGTGCTTAACTGTTCTTTAACATATTGATTTATTTGTCTTCGAGGCATTGCTCCTGCAGTAAGATTGAAACTCACAATAAAAAAGTTTTGAATTCGAGTTCAACGAATATGAGTATATATACAGTCTACTCTGTTATTAGTTTCTTATATCTTTGGTTTATTTAAACTCATTCGTTATTTGGGAAATATCAATGTATTAAATCAATTTTTAATTCAAACATATTAAATAATATAATATATTAATCTATTCGAGTTCGTAATTCAAACTCTTTTGAGAAAAAAAAAAACCGCGGAAAAAACCAATGAAAATATCTTTTAAAATGAACCCCAATTTCCATTCATAAATAGATTGTGGAATCAATGATCCAAGTTGCATGTAGCCATTAATGCTCGGAGAAAAATAAGAGAAGTAGACGTCAAGTCCTATGGTTCATGGTTGTGAGAATTGTGGCCAGAAATATTCCCTCATAAGACTGGATTTGTTTGTTGCTTGTAATGCTTTAAAGATCTGTTTCAAGATTTCTAAGGCTCAGTTTATCCGACAGTTGCATAATTAATTATAAAATAATGCGTTTATATTTACGCTTTTCTAGTAATTGATTGTAAAATTAAAAGTTATAGTTAAATTTCAAATACTTATTTAGTCGGCACAATGAGTAATTAGATAAAAATTAAATGCGATGGAATTAAAAATTTAACTTTTATTGAAGCATGGTTCTGCTGAGATTTAATTTCAAAAGTGATTATTAAGAAAGGAGAATCAAACAGTATAAGAAATTGTGTTTGCTTTCAAAACATAGATTTGGCCTGCCAAAATCGCGGGGCTAGACAGGCACCAAGTATCCATATATACAATCAGAATTACATTGTTAGAATATTACCTTTCCTAAGTTTTGGTAAAATTACATGCACACAACCTCTATTTCTCTGCAACAAATAAATATGTTTGTTAGTAACATTAATAGAATTTGTTGACATTAGCAAGAATGTTTGAACGAAAATTCATATTTACCTACGATTGACTTACAGACTTAATGTAAGATTGTAAGTCAAATAAATCTCTACATTAGCGTGGGAAATGTATTAGGGTAGTTTGGTCAGAAAAGATCTGTTTGAACTATAATAAATTAGTAATAAGTCAATCAAGGGTAAGTATAAACTTTTCTTTAATTTTTTTTGTTGATATCAACAAGTTCCATAAATATTGATTAGCATATGATCTATTTCTTGGAGGGGAACAAACGTTAGGGGTAGTAAATGTAATTTCCTAAATCACGGGAGATATATGTGTAATTACACAAAATCTTAAGGGAGGGTGGTGTAAATCTCAAATATTAATTGATTCTACTCTTAAAACAACTTAAGCCTTTAGATTATGTGATCGTTTAATATGGTATTAGAGTCACACCAAAAAAGAGCTTCTGAATTCGAATCTCATTGCCATCCATTATAAAATAAAGATTTCATGTGTGTAGAGTTTGCACGTGAAGGATCGGGTGTGTTAAAATATTAAATATTAAATGGTTCTTCTGTCTAATAGTCCTTTAAGCTTTTAGATAAGGTTTCCCGTGCGAAGTTTGCATGTGGATGGGGTGCGTTAAAATATTAAATAAGTATCATATTTAACTATTTAATTTTTTAGATGATGAAGTCGTTTAACATACATGTATATAACAAATTTTACATAAAATTCTGCAACATGAATAATCGTAATTGTCCAAAATTTGAACTTTTGAAAACATAAAATATTTAAAATTCTCTTTAGCAAAAACAATAGATTAAAGGGTAAATTTATTAACACCCTTTGAGTTTAGGCTCAATTACACAAACACCCCTTATTTTTTGTGAAATTATAGCTACACCCCCTGTGTTAGTGTAATATTTTTCAAGAGGTATTAGTGCAAACTTTGCCTTTCAATAGGTGGTGTAGTTGTAATACAATTACAACCTCATATAGTGTAGCTGTAATTTTAACAAAAACAAAAAATATTTGTGTATTTTGATCTAATTTAAAAAAGTATCACTCTAATTTACCCTAGATTAAAGGAGGATGAACAAGAAGCATTAGTAATGCACACAAAAGGAAAGAAATTATTGTGCAAAAATCATATACTATATATCATCCTTAATCATTTCGCTTCATTAAAATGTCTGGCGCGGACCATGCTATTGAATTGCCTTTCTTTTCTTTTCCTTTTTTTTTGAATTTTCTTTACCTTGAATTTGATTAAAATTGATTTGTTTTTTTTTTTTTTCCTGAAAACCTGAGTGTGTAAATATAACTGATGCCAAAAAGAGAAAAAAAAAAAAAAAAAGAAGAAGGAGCAACTTTCGTTCAAGACTGAAGTAACTTTAGAATTTTTTTTTTTATAAAAGTGATAATTATATAATTATATTAATATTTTAATATATTGGTTTGACTAATAATCAATATATAAAGAATCATGATATAAATTATGAGGGAAAATAGTACTTTTGGTCCCATAAGTTAGGCCTGTTTCACTTTTGGTACCATTCATTATGGGAGTAGCACTTTTGGTCCCGTAAGTTGCTAAAATTAACACTTTTGATCCATGTCTATAATTCCGTCTATTATTTAACGGGGTTGACCATTTTCCGTTAGATTTTTGTGTTGAAGGGAATTTTGACGCCATTTCTTGCTTAGTGACATTTTTGGAGGGTAATATAACTAATTTTAGGAGGGAATCGAAGTTTGAAGCTTTGAGTTCAAAGAAAGAGATTTTTCCTCTCCTCACCAAAAAAAATTCAATCTCATCTCCAATTACCAATTTTTAAGTCTTATTCATTATTGAAATTTAGTACAAAATAGAAGAATTTTAAAACGAAAAAAATCTCCTCGCCCATTTAATTTTTTGGCTTTAAAATTATTCTATTTTGTACTAAAATTGGTAAGAGGACTGCAAAAAAGTCTCATCGTCCATTTAATAAGACTTAAAAACTGGTAATTGGAGATGAGATTGAATTTTTTTGGGTGAAGAGAGGAAAAATCTCTTTCTTTGCACTCAAAGCTTCAAACTTCGATTTTCCCTCCTAAAATTAGTTATATTACCCTCTAAAAATGTCACTAAGCAAGAATTGGCGCCAAAATTCCCTCCAACACAAAAATCTAATGGAAAATGGTCAACTTCGTTAAATAATAGACGGAATTATAGACGTGGACCAAAAGTGTTAATTTTTGTAACTTACGGGACCAAAAGTGCTACTCCCATAATGAATAGTACCAAAAGTGAAACGGGCCTAATTATGGGACCAAAAGTGCTATTTGCCCAAAATTATGATAAACTCATATAAAGTAAAATAAATAATCAAATTAAAAGTTTAGTATGGTGATAAATTTTAATTTTACAAAAAATTAGATTTTGGACTTTTGTATTTATCTCGAGACCCAACTAAATTTCAGAAAATCTTTATTACAGAAAAGTAGAATTAATAAATGTATCCTTTGTATGATTATGTTCCCTCACTTTTCTCCCTTTCTTCTCCAGAGTGTCTTCCTCTTCAAGCTATAATATCTTATATCTTTATATTGAGGTTATATAATATATATTTATATATATATGTATTTGTTAAAAGAATTCAAGAAAGGATTTCACAATTTCTTTATCTTAACCAATAATTAACTTCATTTTGATAATTGAATATATATATATATGGTTATATATGTTCGTAGCTGATAATCAGGGTTGAAAGATAAATCAAATGACTCGACACACGATTAAAATTGATCGATAAAAGTTCGTTTGAATTTGATTTATAAAACCTAACAAACCAAACTCGATTTACTCGACACACGATTAAAATCGATCGATAAACTTTCAAGCTCGACTCTAGCTCGATTATATTAGTGCAAAAATATCTAAAAAATATCAAAGTTAGTCAGAATTGACTCATGTTTGATCCAGTTAAACTCCTTTGAGCTCGATTAGTCGCTAATCAAACCAAATTCAAACTTAATTTTTTAAGTTCAATAATAATTCAAACAAATTTAAACAATAATGTGTTCAATTCGACTTAATCATTTATAATCCTACTGATAATTTCCATATCCTCCCTGTTGGTATTATGTGTGCAAATTTGGGCATGTTTGAAGGATTAATAGCATTTTACACCCCATCAAAATAATAAATAGGCAAAAAAAATCTGAACACAAAGAAACAACAATATGCTTTTTTAAACTTTTAAATAAGAAGCTCACTGTCTCTCTATTCATTTTTAGCTTGATAAATTTTTTATTAGAATACTGTTGTATATAAATTTAAAAACCGTTGTATAATTCAATATTTATATTTTTATATCTATATATTAGGGAAAAGCATACATTAAATATGTCATAAATCAGTTATCGGTTGATTTTGGCGCATATGTAAGTAAATTGTCTATATTTTAAAAGTTCAAGGGGCTGAGTTTTTTTTTTTTTTTTTTTTTTTTTGGCCGAGGAGGTCTAGCTTAGTTGACAAGCTGAGGTTCCATGATCCTAGAGGTCATAGGTTCGAACCCATATGTGGGTATGATCTTATCTCTACTGTATAGTATGCATGATTTGTTGCTATAATAGGTAGGTGTTAATTTATGTGATATTATTGATTTGATTGTTTGTAATTGTCTCTATTTGATATTGATAGTCGACAGGACTGAATTTAATCACGTTACTTTCGATTAGTAGTAATTGTTGAGTAGATATAGTTATTTGATATTAATGATTGATATATGATTGTTATAATTGTCATTAGGTTATTAGACATAATATTTGATATTGATGATTGTAATCGATTTATTAAAAAAAAATTGGTGTTTGTCAAAATTATTGTGAAATCAACTAGAATTGTTCTATAAATAATTTAGATCGAGTAAGCTATTTAATTTGGTATATATTCCGCCATATATCAGCATTTTATTGTCTAGTAGTCTTGATATGTCCATATCAAGATGTAGTTCATTCATGAGGGTATGGTCCTGTAACTCGACCTCAATTTAAGAACAAAAAAAAAAAAAAAAAGAAACTAGGATCTAAAACATGTAATTAAATTTGTGGGTATTCTCCAATTATAATGATTAAAAGGGTGTTTCGTTAAGTTTATTTAACACATTTTGTAAACTCGCCCGTCTTATAAGATATTTTAGAAATTTAAAAATTTTGAATTTTTTTAAAAATAAATTTCTAAATTGTTTGGATAAATAAGATGTAATAATGAAAAAATCCATCAAACTATTAGGATTTAGAATCATATAATCGATACTTTTGTGAAAGTATTTTTGTCTATTGAATGTTAAGATTAAAAAATTTAAAAGATCCTATATTTATAAATAGGTTGAGCTTACTTTTTTTCTAAAGAGGTTAAAAGACCCTAAATATTTTATTTTAAGATCTTATTATATAAGTTGTTTAGAGAAAAAAAAAAAACCAATCGGTTATATAAAATTTATAAACTCTCAATTATTTTATAAGATGTTTTGAAGAGTTTTATAAGCTCAACCAAGCATACTCTAAATCATGTTCGAGTTTGAATAAAGTAACACAGGTGAAAGAGTTAGACCTCATTGTAACGAATACGTACTTTGTATATGTAGGATCTAGAGATATTTACAGTTGTATTTTATCTGTCAAATGATGTATATAAAACCGTCATACGTCATTGTTAATTTAAGATGTGGAAGACCTCCCAATCAAAGGTCTACGTTTTGGGGTCAAAATTTAATTCGAATTCCGATTGAACAGAACATAAATAATTATAGGAGAATAGATCCTTGTCGTGTTTAAACATTATTTCTTAATTTCAAGTACATATTTTTATTAATACTTTGAGTTTATTTTACATTAATTTTTTTATAAAAAGTTATAGGCTTGATTTAGTTAACAAAAGAAAAAAAGTCACAAAATGAATAAACAACAATCAGTTTATGATTCTCTTACAATTAGAATTGAAAATGACTAATTATAAAACTTATCACATATATACTTTTCTAAGGAGTTACTAATAAAATTATAAATAATTTAAATTGGTATAAAAATAAATAAACAATATATAATCTAAAATTTAAATTAAAATAACCACGTACAAAAGTATATTGAACATAAAAATAATTTAAATTATTCTATTAACTAGTATTTACCTAGAAAATATGAGTGAATTTGGATGAAGATAATCCATAGTATGATCATTTAAATACATAAAATAACTTTTTAAGTGGCAAATAAAAATAATTTTTAAGTATTATTTTCATCAAAATAAATTTTGAATTGTATTACTCAGAATTTATCCAAAAAAAAAAAAAAAAAAAACAGTGAATTTTTAGATAAAAAAAAAACAACCATATGCTTATCTAAATTCACATAAAAAATATTAATTTACGTGGTAAAAAGGTAAATCAAAGAGATATCCAAAGATGCACTTACTTTGGATAGCCTCTATGTTTTATTTTATCTATACTATTGATTAAGGGGGAAACCCCAAACTAGAGTAATCACCATTGTTGATAAAATGTGAATTGTCTAAAACGCCCTCAACTATATTTTTGGTTCTTCCACAAATAACCATCTTTTATTATTAATTAATTTTATTAATAATTCTTTTGTCATACTTAATTCATTTTACCAGTTTTGATCAATTATTTATTTTATTTTTCATTCAGTTAAATAATTATAGGGCGAATTACATTGACACCCCTTAAGGTTAGGTCTAAATATACAAACATCCCTATACACTACAAGAAAATGGCTCAATAGCAACAAAAAAAGAAAAGTATCCAACTAATTAGCAAGTAAAATTCTCGTTGCTAAGTTACATTATTTAATACAAAAAATTTACTTGCTGAGCAATTAGGAATGGTAATTAAGGATTAAATATAATTTCCGTCATGTATCTTTTGTATTTTGGCATTTTAGTATCCTTTATCTTTCTAGGATTGCAAATAGGTCCTGTAATTTTTTAATTTTTCGCGATTTTGGTCCTTCAGTCGCTGAGTTTACAAATATTGTCGGATTTTTTTTTTAATTTGGGGCTTTTAATTTGTTCTCATTGGTCAATTTAATGGACCAAAATCGCAAAAACATTATAAGTTACTGGACCTATTTGCTACACTAGAAAGATAAAGGACTAAAACCCAAAAATATAAAAGATATAGGATGAAAATTCGGTTCCATTTGACCAATGGGAACGAAAGCCCCAAATTAAATTTTTTTTTCGGTAACATTTGCAAACTCCGGTGATTGAAGAACCAAAATCGCAAAAAATTAAACAATTATAGGACCTAGTTGCTAACCTAGAAAGATAAAGGACTAAAATGCCAAAATATAAAGGATACAAGACGAAAAATACATTTAAGCCTAGTAATTAGTTACTTGCTAATGAATTTATCAACAAGTTATTTAAAATATATATTAAATAGTGTAGACTAGCTAGCAACAAAAATTTTACTTGCTAATTAGCTCGATATCGATTTTAACATCAAATTTTTTCATTGCTATTGAGTCATTTTTTGTAGTAATACCATTCGCAAAGTTACAAGCATACCCTTTGATATTGTAGTTGTAATTACGATTACAATATTATTCAAAAAACAAAAACTTAAACAAACACCTTTAAGGTACATTACACTAACACCCTCAAAAGGTTTATTGTAATTTTATAAACGATAAGAAATATTTATGTAATTAGACTTAAACTCAAGACACGTCACGTGTACATGGAAGGGAGATCGAATGAAATGCATTGGTGGCGAGAGTAGGTAACGACGACGGATTGCAGCCAATAGCTTTTAGCTGGCAACTGGGGTACCTATATATTCCCCACCTACTATGGTACACAAACATAAATAACGACTTATAAACACCATACACTTCAAGCTACATTCATTTCCCCATTAATTTGTTCACATCTTCAATTCAAAATTCTAGCTTGGAAACTTTAGTAAATTCCAAAATCAAATATTTTGAAAAAAATAATTATTTGATTTTGATGTGGGACTGCACCTGAATACCATGAAATGGTTAAAACGCATCTAGAATAGATTTTTATATTTTCAAAAGTCTAGATCAACACATATTATGTTCGAGTTGTACCAAAGTTATCCAAGCTTGTATATGTACAGTCAATGGAGAAATCTCATTATAATCGTCCGATCAACTATATATGCACTATATATAATTTTGCTACCTTATCCACTCTCTAGATTTGATCCTCCAAACGACATATTTGGCTTAAGCATCGAACAATTATAAATAGGTCTTCTTTATGTTGTTCTTATCGAACTTTGTCTTGCAAGAATCTTGAGACTTTGACCTGATTTTGATTTGAAAGATTTTAAGGATCACTTAACTTAATTTTGGGCTCAAATCAAATTTTTTTAATTGGGAACGATGAATTTTATTAATTGAAGTAAAGTGATTAATCTTGTCGAATATCCATCGAGCAGAGACAATTACAATAATCAAATCAACAATATTACATAAAGTAATACAGAACTATTTCAGTTACAAATAATACCTACTATATACTAGTAATATCATTCCACGCAGGAGTTCAAACTCATGACCTCTAAGATCATGGGGCCTCAACTTCGCCAACTGAGATAAGCCTCATTGGGGATGCAAATCAAATTTAAAACCATCATATTGTTCTGAGTTACCCTAAAATGATTCAAATGAACAAAAATGTTAATTTTTGTGGTGTTTAAGAAAAATATTAAGTTTTTCAATTTAATTACTCAAATTTAACTATTTAAGACATACTAAACTATATATACTATATATTGTTGCAGTCCCCTTTTGTTGTCCAAATTAATTTTGATCTATAATTTTTTTAAACAACTTAAATTAATTAATTATTTTTTAACTTCTCCACTTATCATGATCTTACATAACTACTTTTGGTAGTTTTTTTTTTTTCCTCATGGATTTTTATCTTATACACATATATATTATCTTATATATATTTTTAGGTAACTTTTAACTTTATAAAAAAACAAATAATATAGTTTATACATTATTTTAAATATTTCTTAAAAATTATGCATATACAAAGAATGTGTCACACGTATTAATATATATGAATATTCTTGTTTGTAGGGTTTCCAGGCAGTACCTAAATTAAATTATTAATTAAAAAAAAAAGTTTGCTGGGACAAGGGAACAAAAACCATACATATTTTTCTTGCATATTTGATAGAGGTGTGAATAATATAAGGGAGATGGCATTTATTGTTAATACCCCACACTTGTTCCTCATAATTGCTCATCAAATGCAAAATTTATTTATACCCTTCACTTTGCTTTCTTCACACACACACTCAAGGTATATACACACACACTAATAATACTTTTTCACAAAAGTAATGTTTTTAGATGTTAATTATAATTAAAGAATTAAATTAATTGTAAGTTGTAACCCATATGCAAGTACAAGTAATTAATATTATCAAAGTACTTTGCGTGTTATTCTCTATTTCGGGTATGGGACCAAAATTTTATTTTGAAAACTAAGCATAGTACGTCAAAAAAAAAAAAAATTTAAATATGGAGGAAAGAAGGTTAGATTTTTCTTTTTTTTTTAAAGAGAATTAAATGTCGTGTTAAATTTGTATTGAGTACTTAAATTGCTATAAATATATATTTTCAACGTAATAATGAGGAGATAATTAATGACTATTGGAGCTAGCTAGTATTTTAAATTTGTAAGTACGTATACTAGCATGTACAATTTTATTTTTTATCTTTTACAAATGTTACCAGCGTAATATCTCATTGTCAAAAATATAAATGTATATATTATTTAAGTGAAAAAATTAATATTTATCTTTAAATTTTATCAAACTCCAATTTAATTTAGTTCATACACTACAGAAATTACGTCCAAATATATATGTTGGTACGTAATTAGCAAAGAATTTAGCAAGGAATGAGAATTTTTAAGATCTCGTGTTTCAAAGTTAATATTAGAAAAAAAGATATATTCCCTTGCTATAACTTGAAACTTCGTAGTTGGGGTTGGCAAAAGAACTTGAAAATTCCCCTCCAAAATTTTACCTAACATGTTTTTGTTAGCAAAATTTTTATCAAAATCAACAACAAAAAAAACTCGATATTAAAATCAACGACGAACTAATTATCAAGTATTCTTAAATGAGCGACGGATTTCATTATTTATTTTTTTAAAAAAATATGTTATTGCTAATGACATTATTCCTTCAAATATGAACAATAAATTAGTACTAAAAGAAAATAAAAATAAAAATAGTTTTGGACCACATTGGGGTGATACTAATTAAACCACTTGAAGGAGAGCGTCGTGTAGCCCATTGACCAAAACAAACTTAGTGCCTTTATTCATTACTTCTGCCAAACTTGAACGGCTATTATTTGCCTTTTAAACCTATTTAATTACTGAAAATTTTAATTCAGAATTAATGAATCTGATTTAATCAATTACATAAAACGTATAATATATTTACTATATAATTAATGTATAATTTAAGAATATTGACTAATTACATCTCAAGGGTATTATATATATTATATATTAGTTCCGTCTGATTAAGGATAATTGCAATTTCAGTCTCATAATGATATGTGTGTCAATTTTAGTCTTGTTGTAATTCAATTTTGCAATTAACCTCTACAATTTTAAAAAACGACACATTAAGAACAAAATCCATCGAAAATTGCAAATTTGACCATATTTAGCATGTGGCCCTCACTTTTTTTTTTTGAATTGGAAGTGATGAAATTTATTAATTGGGAGTAAAGTGATTACATTTAGTCTTGTCGGCTATCAATATCGAAAAGAGATAATTACAAACAATCAGATCAATAATATCACATAAACTAATATCTGGTTATTACAACAACAAGCCATACCTACTATACAGTAGAAATGACATTAACCCACGCAGGGGTTTGAACTCATGACCTCTAGGATCACGGGGCCTCAACTTTGTCAACTAAGTTAGGCTTCCTCGGCAGTATGTGGCCCTCACTTGAGCCCCAAATTCCAATCAGATTGCAATTTTCAACATATTTTGTCCTTAATTTTGCCATTTTTTTAATCTAAAACTTAATTAATTGTCAAATATAATTCCATCAAGACCAAAATCACCAGCCTAGAATTACGGGACTAAAATTACAATTTCCTCGTCCTATCAAATATGATCTAAATAATTTTTGGGCACTACAAGAAAATAACTCAATAGCGATAAAAAAAAAAATCAATATCGAGCTAATTAGCAAGTAAAAATTCTCGCTGCTAATTTACATTATTTAATACAAGAAATTCACTCGTTGTGAAGAATTTAACAACAAAAATTTACTCACTAGTGAATTCAACAACAAATTATTTTGAATATATATTAAATAGTATAGATTAATATTAAAAAATTTATTTGTTAATTAATTCAACGTTGATTTCATCATTAAATATTTTCATAGCTATTGAGCCAGTTTATTGTAACGTGATTTTAACTTTCTTTAACCACTCTCAATGCATGATTGAGTTGGGAGGGTAGGGTTTTCAATTAAATTTTCATGTAGAATATGCCCCACTTCTCTCCATATATAGACCTATATATATACCTCTCTCCCTCATTTCTCACTCATAAACCAACCAAGCAACTCTCTCTCTCTCTCCTACTCTTTCTCTCTCTAGAAAAACAAAATCAAGTGAAGATGGAAATAGAGAAAAGCCCACCAGAAATAGCCAAGAAACTATGGAACATAGTGAGAATAGTTTTCTACATGATGAGAAAAGGCATAGCAAAGAGCAAAATCATGCTCGACCTCCACACGCTTCTAAAGAGAGGGAAAATAGCAAGCAAGGCGGCGATCGGAAACCTCCTCATGCTCCACCACCACCACCACCACAACAACAACTACTACTCCGCCCTCACTTGCCGGTCCAACGACATAAACGCGTCGTTCGTTTCGCCCCGAGAGTACGAGTTCAGCTGCAGCAATAGCCCCGTCGTCTACGGCCTCTCAAAGCGCAGAAACCACCGCCACCATCGACCAGAGGAGCTCAAGGTAATGCACAAGGTGTTGGACATTTTGAACCGTTACGACGTGGTGGAGGCGTCGTCCCCGCTGCCGGGGTTCGGGCGGAGCCCTGCCGGGCGGCAGCTGAGGGTGACGGACTCGCCGTTCCCGGTGAAGGATCCGGAGGAGAAGCATGATCAAGTGGATAGGGATTGTGAAGAGTTTATCAAGAATTTCTACAAGGATTTGAAGAATCAGAAGAGGATAGCAGCTGGGGTGGAGTCTCCATCGCCATACCACGTATGGGCTAGATGAAGAAGAATTGATGAAAAGGGCGGGGCAATAAATTCTGTAGGCTGCTATTAATTGAATTAATTTTTCACATTGTTGTTCATAATTATGATGATCACGGCCTTAGGGTTTACGTGGTCCGCGACATTAAGACCAATTAATATGCGCCACAAAAATTACAGCCTTCGACATCGTACCAGGTCACGTGACTTGTGCATGACATCAACATCATTTTCCATGTGAATTTTTTTTTTTTTTACTGAATTTGGATTATAGTTCTAACTCTTGGGATAGGGTTCTTTTTACTTTGTATTTCAATGTTGAATTGTGTTCTTGGCTTAAATTGTTATTTGTATACGTGCATACAGTATATGTTATGATCATGGGATGGTTAAAATAAAAGAAAAAAGTTTCATTTTTGGGTCGCCACGGTTTCGTTATTTTTTGGACATTAGTTTATACCTTTCAAGGCCACCGATCATGCTTTATCTCATGTTTGCTCTTTCTACGGTAAAATAGTCTGTCAAATATAAATATTTTTAAGATAATTCATGCCCACAAACACTAGAAAAAATTTAACATTTAACTATGGTTAATTACCATAGTTAAAAATAAAAAGCCGTAGGTGAATAGTCATTCACCACGATCATGCTTTATCTCATGTTCACTCTGACTACGGTAAAATAGTCTGTCAAACATAAATGTTTTTATAATAATCCATGGCTACATACTATAGCCTTAGTTGCAGTTTGGTTTCATAACTTTTGGAAATAGTCAAAAATAGTCTCACACTTTAACTTTTGGTTGCAAAAGTAGTCTCACCGTTAAAATTCTAACCGAGAAACCAAAAAATCATTAGTTCAACTTGTTGAAGGGTGGAGTGACCGGTAGCAAAAGATTTGGGTGGGGGGATGTGTATAAGAGTTGTTTTGGAGCCAAAAATTCATTTTCGTTCTCACCTTCATCTCTCTGTTCTCTTCATCTCAAGCCTTTTTTTTTTATTATTTATTTGGCTGCAACGTTCTCGTGGAATAGGAGAGGAAAAAATGTCTTCATCTTCTAATCTTAGGATTTTATTAAAGATTCTTGGATCCTTGTGGTGCTACTGAACTCCGGTACGCATCAATATATATATTTTTATTTTCAATTAGTGAAAAAGCAAAAATAAACAAGTGCATTTAATTTTTTGAAAGAAAATTTCTCATCCTAAAGAAATATTTACAAAAATATTAAACTTTGAATTTGTCGTTTCAACCTAATAAATCAAATATAACTAACTTAAATAAATGAACTATACTCTAAGTAATTGAATATAATATTTATATTAATTTTCAAAATTAATATAAACTTTTTATTATAATAAATAAAAAATTATTGCTATATTATCAATTTCTTGTTTATAGCACATGGCTCGATGATGATTTTTGTGTTGTAGAAGATGAAAACATTTTTCTCTCTCCGAACGATGTAGGCTAGTAGCCAAATCCAAAAAAAAAAAAAAAGAACTTTGAGATGAAAAGAATAAGAGAGATGAAGATAAAGAAGGAAAATGATTTTTTTTTGCTTCCAAAACACCCCTATGTGGCTAGTCACCACATCCTTCAACAGTCAAACTAACGATTTTTTGGTATTCTCGTTAGAATTTTAACGACAGGACTACTTTTACAACCAAAAGATTAACGTGTTGGATTATTTTTAACTATTTCTAAAAGTATGGGTCCAAATTTGCAATTGGACCTGTATTATGAGATCAATTTTGCATTTAACTCCGTTATTTTAATTTTACGGCAATTTTCAATTCTTTATTTATAAAACTCCTCTAAAGTTAAGTCGTGACTTATCAATCAGCTAAAATGAACTTTTAATTAAAGTCATTTGTCCAACATGATTACTTTTTCTTTTCTTTTGTTTTGATAACTTGAAATTGGTTGGGTGATTATGATTACGAGTCTTGTATTTATTACTTCATTTGATTATAAAAAAAAAAAAAATTTGTAGATAATACATGTCGTGTTGTTTGTAGTAGGGATCTGTACGACTATTCCCTTGCTTCTATCCTTATTTGAGTAGTTGGCAGGTCACTTTTCATGTGTAATATAAAGGGAAAAGTAACAATAATCTATATTTTCACTACGACTACTTACATTTATATATTTTCTATATATATATATATAAATATCTAAGACAAATAATTAATATATAGGTTAATTAGTCAGGTTTGTAATTTTTTTTAAGACATTGTGGTACTTGTGGAAAACTATTTTGGCATTTATACGCATGTGGGTCGAGGAGTTTTTCTGCAAACCTATTAACATAATTAAACATGTATAGTATTTCTTTGGTGATATTATATGTATTGTTATATATATCATATATATATATACTCTGTACTAATTTGAAAAAAAGGTTAATTGCAATTTTCGTTCTGTATCTATAAACTCCTAGTATTTTAATCCTTTAATTATCTAGGGTAGCAAAATGGTCCTCTGACTTTTCAATTTTAGCAAATTTGACACTTCGATCGCTGGATTTTTACAAAGTTGCCGGAAGAGCGGCACACGCCTCTCACGTGATGGATTAAAATTGGAGTTTTTTTTTTTTTGCTATTAATTGACATTTCACAACGTAGCAGCTAAGTAAATTTATTATAAAAAAATATACTTACCGACTTGACTAAAATAACCATGTCATGCTACTTAGTTGAAAATGGAGGGACTTACCGACGTGGCTAAAAATAGCCACGTCGGTAAGTATTTTTTTTTCTTTTAAAATTTACTCCAACTACCACTTTGAAAAATATTAACCAATAGCATAAAAAGCCCCAATTTTAATCCATCGCGTGAGAGGCATGTGCCACTTTTTGGCGACATTGTAAAAATCCGGCGATTAGAGGACTAAATTCGCGAAAATTGAAAAGATAGAGGATCATTTTGCTACCCTAGATATTTAAATGACCAAAATAACAGGAGCCTATAACTACAAGACGAAAATTGCAATTAACCCTTGAAAAAAAAGCCACTTTTCACTCACAATCGACAATTTGTGATACCACAACATCAAATTTTAATTTATCAATTATATCGTTAAGTATTTATATATTCCCGCAATTCACATTATCTTTTAACCGCCTATACACCATCATATATACGTACTTTCACTCGTGATGCCTAGTATATATATATATATATATATATATATATATATAAAGACAATAAAAAGGCAAAGAAGACAGGTTCCTGTGTGGTCTCTGCTTTATGTGGTGTATAGAATCTTGGTCGATTTGTTAAATCAGTAGTTTAGGTTTAGGTAGAAGCATCCTCTTGATCCGGTTGTCTGTCGCTAGCTATATCTACTTTTTTCAATGCTTGTCCAGTCACTCACTAATCATATGTATATATATGGACTGTAAAATAACGAATAATGATTAGTAATGCTTTGTATAATGGAAAAAAAAAAAGCATGTTTTTTTTTCTTTTCTAATTTCTAGGGTTTATACATTGCATTTTCGTAATTTTTTTTAAAGTTAGTCATTGTGGTATAATATTCTATTTTCGTACATATAATAAATAATTTTATTTACTTTAATATATTATAAATAAGAATAATTAAAATATATAAACCAGCACACATCCCGTTTCAAGAAAAGAAAATAAAATAAAATCAATATAGTAGAATTATCAGCATAACAAAAAATTGATATCGTGGTGTTAAAAATCGTCGTTTATGAATGATTTTTTTGTATTAGTATATATCGATGTTACGAATAAACTCAACATCTTGTAAATATGTAATCTTATGCCATAAAATGAATAAAGACTTGCTTATACTAAGTGATGGAGAAAGAATTTGACCAGGGACCAAAATATTGTTTTCGAAAGTATCAAAAGATCAAGACCACATATTTTTTAGTTATTTTGTAATTACTAGATTACCCCTAGTTAGTGAACTACGTCCACATATTAACGGTTGGTGAGAGGTAAAAACGAGTTTACACCCCAACATTAATTACCTAGAATAGTATAAATACCCCATTTGTATCATTGTAAAGGGGGACTTTTTGGCAATTGAAGGAAAAAAGACTTTTCTAATTCACAATATGTGAAGTCTGTTTAGATTATAAGCTCTCCATTTATTCCCCATTACTAAGGTTAACATCTTGAATATTAGCAATATGTATATAAGTAACATATATCATAGTGGTAAAATTTAATTAAAGGGGGGACGCAAAATAGATATTTGCTGCATCAGGATAATTGTAATAAAAAAATGTAAAATCAAATTCAAATTTATTGCCACAATAAAGTGGGGTTATGCAGTAAAAGCATATATATATACATATATATATATATATAAAAGAATTTCTGTAGCAAAATATGATGATTTTATTGCTACATTTTGAAAAATATAGGGAGGGTAAATTGTTTTTTTTTTTTTTTTTTTTCTATAAAGGGATAATTTGCTCATTTGTAATATCACAGTGAGGTAAATTGTATTAAATCCATTAAAAAATAAAGCAAAACACCCCGGACACAAAGGCAACATGTATCATTTTTTAAATATAAGAGAAGTTTTTGTATTTAATTTTTTTTCATGGGAGAAGTTTTGAAAATTTTAAATTTCACATTATAACTTATATTTAACCCCCTTTAAAAACGTGGTGACGCGACATTCAAGTCAAGTTTGCCACATTGTTGTGGCCCTGCAGCCATCATAACCATTTGCTAGAGTGTACCAAGTCCTAATAAAAATAAAATGTATAAATTAACATATCATATTTAAAAAGAACAAAATTTAATTCAAGGGTAATATTGATATAATAATAAAAATATTAATGTAATAGTATCACAAATTATCATTTGTGAGTGAATAATATATATATATATATATATAAATGTGTTGTGAAAAGTTTTACAAACACAACCTCTCTGTGTGTGCATTCAAAAAAATGCACAAATTCTTGAAATGTGGACTAATATAGTAGATTTTACATGCTTAATTTATCAATACTTGAAAAAAAAAAAAGAATTTAGACTTCAACGTTTAATTATTTACAAGCTTAATTTTTTTTTATTTTACATTATTTTCAATGTTTAATTATTTTATAGTTCTCACTAATTATGACCTCATTTTATTACAAGTTATTATCTTATTCATTGTATGACAGTTAGACTATAAATTTTTCATTTTATGGCCCCTCTTAATTTGATTTATGATTATACTTATTCTTAATTTATAATATGATTTAGTAGGACCATTATTTCACATAACGGTCATATTTTTTCATCTATATAAGAGATCATTTGATGTGTTTGTCGTTGTAAGAAGTTGAGAGATTTTTTATGCTCCCTCAATTGTTAGAGAGTTTTTGATAATGTGACAAAGGATTGTTGGATTGTAGTCTCCTATTGGTCGTGCACATAGGATGAGATACTGCTGAAAACTAAATTTTATGTTGGAGTCATGGTCAGCCGTTAATACCTACACATAGAAAGACAATCACGACTTTAATTAAATTAGCGACAAGTGCCGTGACTTTCCACTGTTGCAACTTTTCTAGTTCAAGCTTTATTATTTAATTTCATCATTTAATATATTGTGATAATTTATTCTTTGATATTTATATATTGGGAAAATCACACTATTCCCAATACATTTTCTCCAATTTGAAAAGATAACAGCAATGGCCCGAGACTTTTACGTGGTTTTTTCATAAATTTCCTAATAGAAGTTGACTTAGAAACTGAAAATATGACTTTTTGCAAGTTACAAGAATATTTTCAAAAATCTTGTAAGCAACATGACTGAAAATGTACTGTGCCTAAATTTTGAGAACGAAAAACGCAATTTCCCCTAACATTAATCATTATTATTAACACTTAACCATGTTAATTTGAGAAAACAAGCTCAAATAAATTCAAGAACAAAAGCTTGTAAGTTAATTTAATTAGATGTAAATACTCCAAGTATTTTTGGCTCATCCGATTTGATTGGCAACCATAGAAATACCCATAAATGCGCCTGCAATAATAGTAGAAGATATATAAATCAATGAATTATGAGATTTATTACAATTGTAGACGACGGCTAACAAGATATTGATGTGAAACCAAATTAATGTAGAAGGTCACGAGCCTCATAATTTGTGTCTAGATATAGACAACATGACTGCAACCAAAATTCCAAAACATTTGGGCACCACAAACCATGAAGAAGAAGAATGTCATGAACATGGAAAAGTAGAAACCCCTCATTTTAAATGCTTGAGAGAGACTCTTCTTTAATCATGAACAACTATGGCCACAACTTCTCAACCCTACTCTTTATTAGGGCACTGGTTGTTGTGTGCTCTGATCCGCACATATCTGCTACTTGAGTATAGATTATTTTACGAGGTATGAGATTAATTATTATTAGATTTTATGTGATAATGTCCGAGTTTGATATTAATTATAATATTATATTATCTCTATGTTCAACTGTTCATAATAATTTTCGTGTCATAATATGCAATATTTTGCGTTTAAAGTGAACTAATTAAAAACTGGGTGAAAGTTATTAGTATTCGAATTTTGTTATTAATGCCACTTTGTGTTCGAGTATTAACAGATCACTCAATTGATTTTTTTGAGTTTTACCCCTAGTTAGTCCGTCAGAAGCCAAGTGATATTTTTCATCCATTTTTTGTTATCTTTTTATTATTATTATTATTATTGTGTTATCTTTTACTGTTTTTTATTTATCAGCATTTGTAGATTATGTAGTTACTTTTATTTACATTCAAATTTGCCTAAGGAATATTAGAGCAGTGATTACTTTGTTCTAATATGGTAAAGATATAGGAGATATTTTTGTGTTTCCCAATCTAGTAAGGTTTCAAAGGGACAAATCTATTTTAGAAAAGTTCCAAGTGCTTAGTTAAGCTTGGAATGCGGTTGCTTCCTCCGTAAGAAAGGAACATGTGAGAACGTTTAGTGTAGGTGATTAGAAAGTCAATTAGTTGGTTGTTTTGTAATTTACTATTAATGATCTTTTCAATGTAATATGAAATACTATTAATATAGTTTATTCTTTGTCATTTTTGTCGTATTATAGTTTATGTTATTACTGCATCTGCATGTCATGGACAAAGCCACATATCAGTTAAACCAATGAAGTTGAGTTGCGGAATTGATGACGGCTATGAAACCAACTTTCGAGGGTTGGCTTTGAAACATTCGAAGTCAAGTTTCCTCAACAATGAGCATTGAAGAGTTCTACAGAGACTTGCACTAAGTGATGCATTTATACGATGAGTGTCGCGTTATTGAAGATAGATGTATACCGACTATGTACTTTAGTGAGTGCTTGACAAGTAGGTTGTCAAGGTCATGAATTGGCTCGCAAAAGTTGTCATATGGAAGTCGACATGACATGATTGGTATGATTAAAAATCCTTAGTTGTGATATTACGAAAGTTAGTCACCCGACCTAAGGAGCCACAATCGCCTTTTGTATGAGGCAGTTGTATCTTGGTTCTGACTAAGGTAACTACGTTATTATGTGGTTGTCAAAAGCTTTGCACCAGCACAACCAGAACATGCATGGAGGTTGGTGCATTCCAAGAAGGATGTATCTCTCATTATGAGATGATAGCGTCTCCTATGTCCTCTAAACCGTATAAAATAGCTCTAGTAGAATTTAGGAGTTTAAAAAGCAAACAGAAGAATTAGTCGAGAAATGATTCATTAAATTGAGTATTTCACCGTGGGGAGCACTAGAGTTATTCATGAGAAATAAGATTGATTGTATGAGGTTGTGTATTGATTATTGCCAATTGAATAGGGTGATAGTGAAAAATGAAGACCCATTACTAAGAGTTGATGATTTGCTAAACTAGTTGAAGGGAGTTACAATCTTTCTAAAGTAGCTATTGGCCACTGAGGATACCAGAGAATGATATATCCCAAACAAGTTTTCACATTCCTTGTGGTTATTATGAATTTTAGTGATGCCATTCAAATTAAGAAATGCATAGACAATATTTATGGCATTGATGAATCGAATATTTCAAGAGTACTTGGACCAATTTGTGATGGTTTTTGCAGATGATTTAATGTATTTGAAGAGTAGAAAGGAGCATGAACAACATTAAAAAATAGTGTTGCAGATCTTAAAAGAGAATGAATGGTATTCTCTAGTTAAATAAGGATCCACTAGTTAAATTACCCCATGCATGACTTAGAGTTAGCAACAATTATACATGCATTGAAGATTTGGAGATACTATTTGTATAGGGAAAGGTTTCATATTTTTAATGATCATAAGAGTTTGAAATATGTTTTGACGCAGAAGGAGATGTAAGACAAAGGAAGTAGATATAATCATTAAAGAATTATGATTGTACTATTGATTTTCATCCTAAAAGGGCAAAATTGGTAACAGTACCCTAAATCTTGAATAATTAGAAATTTTATTTTTCTCCTTTCTTTATTTTTATAAATGCTAAGTTTGAATGTTAAATACAAAATTATTATGTCTACTTAATCTTTCGATTAAAATATAGATTATCTTATTGGGTTAAATGTGAATTTCTTATAAGATAAAATGTAATTACGAAGGGTGTGTTACAACAGAAGTACAACAAATTGCAAACTATTATAGTGATCCTGTACAAATTCATTTTCGCAATTTTGTCATGTATTTTATTAAATCTCACACAGGACAAAATGGCTGGAATTTGCTAAAATGACTGAAAAAGCACACGTGACCAGCTTAATTAGATGCACTTTTTCGATCACTGCAGCAAATTCTGCCATTTTTGTACTTAACGTGCGAAATTTTTAAAATTACAAGACAAAATTGGCAAAACGGATTCATACATGACTAAAATTATCATACCCTCGTACATAGAAGATTAAAAGTGTAATTTTTCAACTACTATATAAATAGACATATGGCTACATACAAAAGATGCGAACATAATAAACAGTAAACTCAAACATTGTATGAGTAGACAAACTCCCATATACATGAGATTCGAGCATATATAAGACAATACACTACAAACTATCGTATAAATAAACAGACACCCACATAAATGAGACTCGAACATATGAAAAATATATGTTAATGAAAGTTTTGAAATCTCAACCTTTACTGATAAGAGCAACATAATTTGTCAAAAGACAAAATAAATAAATGTTTAACGAATAATTCTTTGTGTAGAGGATTGTTTAGATTTTCGGATCGATCCAGAGATCACATCACTGCTACTCCGGTCCAAGCGACTACAATACTGATGCATCCTTTTCTTGATTCATTATTTTCCTTGTACTTGTCACACCATGGGGTCTACGTTTGTTAATGGTCAATTAAGCCTTGCAGAAAATTACATGCATTATTAAATTATTATTATTATTATTATGCATACTAATTACTCTATTCTGCGTGAACACGTTGTTTGACTTTGACGATTGATTAATTCATTATGATAATATACATTTTAAATAATTAACTTTAGAGAAAAATAATTATGTTGTTTGAATCTCCATTTCATAGTTGATTGTGTAGATGGACATTGGGGTCGATAGTTGATTGTGTTAGTATGTGAATGTGCAGGCATTATTTTATTCGGATTCGAACCCAATAAATACTCATAGTTATTATTTATAAACCCTATTCATATAATACTCGTTGGGTCTTATCCATGCTATACTCATAATAATTTGGTCTAATATGGGTCTCACCTATTGTGTTTACTTATGTTAATTTGTTAAAGTGAATGAAGCATTATACACATTTTTTTTATAATGATATCACCAGAACATATTACAAAATTAATTTAATAAAAGTATTTCATGAACTTGCAATCGATACAATAAATTAAAAGCTATTCAACTTTTCAGAAACATTTGCAACTTGAACATCATTGAAATGTAAATAATGATTTTGACTTTGCTCAAATATTAGATTGTTATTAATCAATTACACAATCTATATAAATTCGAGATATGAACAGAAATTGAAAAACGATAGGAAAAAAAATAAGTATGAAAATAAACTTTAACTTTGAAATAATATTTTATCATTTGAAATTGCGTTCCACTTTAATTTAATGAGTTTCTACAACTCAAATTCAAATAAAACTTATCAGTTTCATATGTTAGTCGAGCTTAACTAATTTTAGATGACAAGTAAATCAAGTTGATTAATATATATATATATATATATAACTTACAAATTCAATGTATTTTAAATTTTACCCGTTTAATACATACCCACGGGTATTTTAAGGTCTAGACCTTATATTACCCATATGCAAAAGACTTATTTCATTGGATATGGGTCCGAGTCTAGGTCTAGTATAAAATTATTGGGTCCGAGTCTGAGTATTAGCTATTGTAGTGGGTACGGGTTTGGTATTACCCTCTCATTGACAGGTCTAGATTGTGTAAATGGACATTGGGGTCGAATTTGATGATGGTTGCATAATTAATTATGAGATAATTATTTTTTTAAAAAAAAGGAATATGATGTTTGAATTTACAGTTTCATAATTGATTATAAAAATGCAAATTGTAACTAAATTCTAGAACTAACTAATTTCTAAGGTTCATGAAGAAATTTAAAAAATTATCCAATGGGTAATTAGAAGAAAAATAATTGAGATATTAAAAGCTGTAAATTGTGATTATTGAAACAATACAAAAAAATACACTTGCATTCCCAACACATGTTTGACCTTGCGCAAGGACAAACATGCATTGTAGCTAAATTCCAAAATTAGTCCTAATTTTAAAGATTAATGAAGGAAATAGGAAATTATTTAATGAGCTTATTAGGTAATTAGATTAAAATTATTTGTAATGGGGTTTATAGTTTTTATCAAAATACAATTTTGATTTATTTAATTGTAAAAGTGAAAATTGAGAAAGGGGCTAAAGGACATAAAAATTTATGTTTATATACAAAAAAAAAATTTAGATTTGACCTGTTCAATGTTGGTAGGGATGACAATGGGTCCCGATTAGGACTTGATCTGGACCCAAACTCATCTTATTTGGGACGGAATTTCAATCCTATACCAGTTGTCAAGGGACGAGTCTCGAGTCTTGGTATTTTGGATCCAGACCCAGATCCGAACCATTTGGAGAGGATTTCAAGCTATAACCAGGTCATGAGTTTTAGTGTTTTGGATCGGACGGTTCTTTTAATAAATTTTTATAAATTTTATATATATTATATGAAGCTTGTTTATACATAAATGGGAAAAAAAATTATTTATACTTACATATAATATATATAAAATAATATTTTTATAAATTAAAATAATGAGTCAAACTAATTTTATGTTTTAATGTATTCTTAATAAGTAACATATATTTTTGAAAGTTTTTAATATTTTAGAATCCAAAATATGCACATATAATATTATAAAAAACTAAATTTTTAATAATATTCTTTTCTCATATTTACAACGTTAAGGTAGTATTATTTTTATTTGGAGGACCCAAACGGGCACTTAAAACAACTCCAGTCTCCAATTTTCATATCAAGAAAATTGCATATTAAGAAAAGGGGCAGTCAAAATCACTGGGACATTCTGGTTTAATAATTAGCCTCCAGTGTTTACTTTTTGGCTTTGGCTTTAATGAGGTATAATTATACTGGTTTAGAATTTTTTTTTATTGAAAGCGATGAATATTATTAATTAAAATAAATTGATTATAATTAGTCATGTCGAACATAGACCATTACATCATATCCTGATCAACAATAATCATATAAATTAACTCTAAACAACATCTTACTATTACAGTATACAAACAATACCAACTATACAGTAGACTATCATCCCACGCATTGGTGGGGTTCGAACCCATGACATCTAAGGCCATGAGACATCAACCTTAACTATTAGGCTAAAAGATCATTGGTCTGGTCTAGAAATTTAAATTCCATCAAATTTTATTTCTTTATTACATATGAAGATCCCAAATTATTCGTAGATTATATTTAACAGTCAAATTTTGCTCAATTTTAATTATTAATAAAAAAATATATGTAAAAATGATATTTAGTTAATCAACTACATTAATATGCACTGTACTATGTTTAGAACGGTTGAAAATATCGATAATCAAATCAAGTTCAGATATCTTCAAGTCCGATATAAAATCATCACAAGTTGCACTTAGACATCTTTGGGTTTCTTTCATGATCAATATAAAAATTAATTCTTGAGGTGTCAAAAATATCCAGGAATAGTAAAAATCGATAATATATAGAAAAATTCTTTTCATCATGACAACTCAAGAATAATTTATTAAGACAAGAAAAAATATTATTTATCATTGAGAGAGAGATTTTCCTATTTATGAATTTCTTAATGAAGTTTCTACATTGATGCGATAGCTACAACTTTATGTCAATCCACAGACTCAGAGAAAGTGACAATAAGTCGCTACGAATAATTTTGTCCGGACATTGTCCATCCCTGCTTTCAGACGTAGTTTGGAATAAGTTTGAAGTAAAGAGATGAATTATTATTTATTTTAAATAAATTAATTATAATTATTTATATTAAATATATTATATTTAATAATTTATCAACAATTATAACAATATTCAACGCTGATGAGGTTCGAACCATCCATAACGATAAGAGTTATTGGGTCTTAGTTTTATCAATTGAGTTAGACCTTATTGACGTATACCTCTCTCGTTGGTTGTATACTTTTTACAATTTTTTCCTTTCATTAGTTCATTGTTGTTGGTCTTAGGTAAATATATATATATATATATATATATTTGATAAATTAAATTAACCCTTTTCGATATTAGGCCTAATGAAACAAGTATCTTCTATAGGTACACCCCATGAGAGTGTGTTAGTGTAATATATTTCAAATGATGTTTGTGTAAAATTTCGTTATTGAATATGGGGTGTATTTATAATTTTGTAAAATGCATGAAGTGTATTTGTGGGGGTTGTTGGGAAAAACTTATATTTTAGAAAAAAAAAAAAATGGATAAATGAGTAAAATGTAAAAGTTGGGGGTGTTTGGAAGTAACAGTTATAAATAAAAAAAAGTTGATGTGGAAGTTTGGTAAAAGAAAAGGTGTTATATTACCATGTTATTTGTAGTTTACCTAACTACTCTATAGGCCTGTAGATTTTAAGCATTTTAGAATACGTGGTATTTTTAAAATATGAAAAAATGCAAGCGTTTCCCATGTAATATACCATATGTACACGATACTTCTTGTGAAAAAACTAAAATAATAATAATAATAACAATAATGATAACTTAGAGGGTGTTTGGCTAAGCTTATAAACTCCCAAACATCTTATAAGATGTTTGAGAGCTTATAAGCTCTAAAAAACCGTTTGACAAATTTTTATTTAAAGAGTTTATAAGATCTCAAAATAAGATGTTTTGGATTTTATAAGCTCTTTAGAAAAAAGTTAACCTCCTCCAACTTTTTTTTTAAAGATATTATAAGCTCTATAAAATTAATGTGTAATTAGACAAAAATACCCTCATTCACACACACCCACACATGCACTCTCTCTCTCTCTCTCTCTTCTCTCTCTCTCTCTCTCTCTCTCTCTCTCTCTCTCTCCACACACACACCTTCACACACTCAAATACACTTTCCCTATCATAAGATTTTAAAGCATTTTATTAATATTTATTTATTTTCCAATTGAAAATAAAAAGTTGTTTCATTACTTAATAAATTATTATTTATGAACCCCTTGTTATGTTGTTTTGAAGGGGGCACTAATCCTTTCAATCCGATACCAACGGGTATCATACCCCCCAAAACAACGTTCTCTTTCAGGCCTTAGAGAGTGGTAAGCGGGATCTTTCTAGGATTGATAGTTCAGTTCAAGCGTATCATAGATCAAACAAGTCTTTTTAGCCAAGCTTGTTGTAAGGCTCAAGCCCCTTTACTATACTAGTAGAGGCAGAAATAGGAAAGCAGTCAGTCTTTTCGGTAAATCAGTGTTACAAGTCTTATGGTCCGAAGTGAAGTCCTTACTTTCCGCTTGACTGGTTCCAGTCTTTGCTCGAATGTGAAGTGAAGTCCTTATTTTTAGCCCTAGGTAAGGCGCGGGTTTAGTCTTACAAGTCAAAAATAAGATTGCTGTTGATATTATATTTACTGAAAAAATATAAATTAACGACATTAAAAATTATACGACTAGAAAATAGTCATTTCGTTAACAAAGATAATATCAATTATATATTAATGTCAATATTCGACTAACATTAATGTACATATATATTATTTTTATTCAAAATATTAAGTAATAATTATCATCATTTTCTTATTTTTTAAAAAATATTATCAATTAGATTTTTATTAGAAGTTAAACTAATCTTCATATGAATTATCCACAACAAAAAATTATCCAAAATGTGTTCAATAAAATCATCCGACCACCCCAACTGATCGGCCAAACCACACCGTGTACACTCATACTTACTTCCACAAGTACTTTGGTGAATCAATATGTGTAGGTAGTATAAAAATTATCACTTTGTATCTACAACACCATTCATTTTAGGGAAAGTTATTTTTTTAGTCCGCTAAGTATGCCCAATATTAATTTTAGTCCAATAACTATGTCCATTTTTTGAAGTCCAGTAAATTGTAAAATTGATGATATTTAGTCCGAATTAGGAATTTTTACTCAATTTTTCGACAATATTTTGAAAATTAGCCGAAAAATGCACACGTGGCAAATATTTGGTTAATTTCCGATAACTTATACACGTGTACAGCCATATGTAATGGCACATGACCATTAATGCTGACTGGATATTATTTAAAATATCATAATTCCAAAACAAATACATAAAATATTAATTGATTATAAAAATTATATTTTATTAATTAATTTGAATAATTATTTAGTTAAATATATTTTATTAATTATTTTTTTTAATTTTCTTTTAATAATATATAAGTAAACTAATTAAAATATATTAACTTTTTTCCTCCAAGGCGCGGCACCAGCTTTGGGCGACCGCGTCGCCTAGATAGAGAGCGAGGAGCATCGCCCTCCTCACCTCTAGGTCGTCACCCAGATCTGTTATGGTCTAGGCAACTGGCGTCGCCCAGATTGGGGGGCGACGGCACCTTCAACGCCGTCGCCCCCTTATGCGGGTGGTTCCAGGGGGTGAGAATGAGGGTCGGCGGGGGTTTGGGGTGGGGGTTGGGGGTTAATTTTTTTTTAAATAATAATTTTATTTTTGTAAATTATAAGTAATATATATCTATATATATATAATAATTAAAATTAAAATCCACCACATTTCAATTGCCACGTAGGCTTAAAAATTCTCAAAATATGTCTAATTGGCATGCCATATAATATTTCCAGCCAATAAAGCAAAAATCGACCACCGGAGGACTAAATCTCATCAATTTTGCAAGTTATTGAACTTATAAAAAAAAAGGACATAATTACCGGACTAAAATTAATATTAGGCATACTTAGCAGACTAAAAAAATAATTTTTTCGTCTTTTATAATAGTATAGATAATGATTGTTGTTGGTGTTCGGCAAAACAAAAATAAAGTGAATCACATCGACGCTCCTTGAGGTTAGCCTTATTACACAAAAATTTCATGTCCTTTGTTAAATTATAAATACACCCTTTAATAGAATTTAGTGTAATGTACCTCAAGATGTATTTTGTGAAAATTTTTGCCGCTGATTAAAAGGGTATGCACATCAATGAAATATGGAAAAAGCTGTCTAGTTCAGGACATTAAAATAAATTAGAAACTGGTGTGTTGAGTTCGACTTCCTTACAAAATATTGCAGCGACAACCATGTATTAAAATTTCATTCCTAACACATATTTTCAATTATAAATATTAAAAACTTTTTGAAAATCATTTTGAAGCGCTGTAGAAAATTGTAAAATTAATTAAATATATATAATAGTAATAAAATTTAAAAATGTTGTCTTTCTCTTTGTAATACAAGCATATCTGCTTTAATTTTGTATAATTTATGCCAACAAAAAATAATTTATTTTCATATAGTATAACTATATATTTGGAGTTATTATTTGATGTAGTTGCTTTTTCAAACTAAACAATACTATAGTATTTAAATTTTTCACTTTGTGTTATAAAATTCTTTATTACATCGAGATATACATACAATATTACTAATTTCGCATAATATTAAATCAATTATCATTATATAAATTTTTCACTTTGTGTTATAAAATTCTTTATTACATCGAGATATACATACAATATTACTAATTTCGCATAATATTAAATCAATTATCATTATATGTAGCATAAAGTATAAAATAAATGTTTTGCTAAAACATAAAAAAAAAAAAAAAAAAAAAAAAGCTTTCTAGGAATCTCAAAGATTTTGCAGGAAAACAAGAAAAAGGAAGGATTTTGAGAAAAAATTAGATAATTTTGAAACTAATCTCTATTTTTGTTTTCATAAAATCGAGAATGAAATTTTTCAATATATAGTTTCGAGGGAAACATATGAAAATTTTAAACCATGGTCAGAACAAGAATTTCATTCTGCAGAGCAATATGCATCCATCCCTTCATGTCGTGATGTGCTTCAACCGCAAACGTACAATTTATTGTGTAATACTTAAGATATTGTTCCCACGGAGACCAGTGTGAATTCCAGAATTTTAGCAAATTTGAACATAAATTAAAACAATCTGATAAAAAAATTAAAATCAAATTAAATAAAGTCAATGATAAAATGAATTTTAGAACCAAGTATCACCACAATGATCAATTCATTTGTTAGTAAGACTTCGAACATGGAATATGTTTAATGAACACCCTAAGGGCCTGTCTGGCCTGTAATTGAGCCCAGACCCTTCAAATAATTATGAAAAGAATGTTTGTTATTATGTGCCCAATTTGTTATATTAGTATTTAATCATGAGTAGATTCATAATTTTTTGAAAAAAAAAAAAAAATCTTCCTTGGTTATAGTCATTTCCCTTTTTCTACTAAGAGGCCTTCCTCCAACACTCATGTTATGTCTGATACAAAATTAAAATGTGTTTTTAATCAAAGAATTAGAATATTTAAAAATACCACTTGAAACTTTTACAGCTACACCATCATCTCTAACAATTAATGAAGAAAATAAATTAATTGATGAATTTGCACAACACCACCTCCTGTTGAAAATGAAAAAACACCTAACTCTAGGAATCATAATTATCTTTCACCAGTATAAATAAAACTTGTAAAATTTGACATTTTGTTTAAATTAATACCGGAACAACAAGAACAAATTATGTGACATGTTTGTAAAAGAACTTTTAAATATGCAAAAATAGTGGCACCGCAACTTTAACTTAAACACATTACTTCTTGTTTTCCTAGTTGGGATAATGCCAATGAACCTCCGGGTCCTTCACAAACACATCTACAAAGAATCTCAAGTGGTTCTCTTAATAAGTTTATTTAAAAACACGAAAAATGCGATTAGGGATTCCTGGATTAGTTGTTCAAACTGAAGTTTCATTTAAGTATGTTGAAAATTCACATTAGGAAGATCTTATGCAATCATATGTTGTCGAACAATTTAAAACGTTTTCATGTCTACTTGATATAGATATGGATATAAACAATTGAAAGAACAAATGATTGCTTTACGAACTTAATTTTTAATTTTAAATTCAAGAATTTTTTTAACCTCAAATTTGTGGAGAGATAGGGGTAATACGCAATATATTAATGAAGTTTTTTTTTTCTTGAAAAAGAAATAACTGATTTTACAACTATTAATCTTCCACATATTGATGGTCATGTTGTCAATGCCATTATTGATTGTTTAAATATTGGAATACTGACATAAAAAAATTATCCATTATTTTTTATAATGTAAATAATGCAACTATAGTAATACAAAAGTTTATTCGGTATTTAAACTAGTATTTAAAGTTCATGTTTGGTGAAAAATTTATTCATGTTAAATGTAGTTGTCATATATTACATCTTTTTCTAATAAATCATTAGATGTTGTAATTGACATTTTATAATGTTAATTTGTAATAATAAAGTGTTATAAAATATGGGTTTAATTACGTGTAAATCCATAGATTAGATAGTGAGAGAAATAGAGAGATTACACTTCTCCCACATAGAAATATGAAAGTTTGGAGATTTGATAAGGATATAATGTGTATGTGGGGGTAAGTGTTTTACACTCAAAGTTGTCCCACATTGAAAGGTTAAGGATAACTTAAACTCCTTATATTGAGATCAATGTTCAATTTGTATTTCAAGTGTTATGGAGGCTAGAGTGAACATGGGGTTGCCCCACACGCGCGCCACTGCCGCCCGCCCTGCCCGACTCGAGCGCCGGCGTTGGGGCGAATGTCTCAGTATCTATCTTTTTGCATCAAAAATATTTGGATTTAACAGTCAAATGGTTTTAAATCTGTTTTAATTCCTTTAAAACTCATTTTAATGGTGCTTTAATACCATATTTTAAACCTGGTTTTAATGTTGTTTTATTACAAACCTGAAACTCCTACATTTATGTGGCGGTTTCAGTTGGTTTTAATGCCTGATTTTAATTGTGTTTAATGGCTTTTAAACCTGTATTTAAAATTATTTTAATGTCGTTAATGACTATTTATTTTAGCCTTAATGATGGTTAAATGCTGCACTAATGATGATAATTAATGCGCATGTTGTAACCGCTGAAAGCCTTTCCTATAAAAGGCTGCATAGGCTCACTTCAAAGAATATACGAACGAGAACTATTCCTCTCTCTTTTGCTCTCTTCTCTCTCAGATTTCTCTCTCAAAATCTGAGGGTGTTTGCTCCTCATAATTTGAACTTTTGAGCTTTAGTTTTCAAAAGGCTACTGAGTGTTGTTTCAAGTTATTCTACGGTCAAGTGCATACCGTAAGAACTGAAATCGTCTTATCCTAGAAGAAGTTGCATAGTACCCGTGTGCACATCCGAAACGCAACGTATAATTTATTCAAGGCAAGCAGATTATATCTGTGATTCGGTTTGGTGAAATTATTGGACCGAGAATTGCTATGATACAATTCTCATTGTAAGTTTTATTTTATCGTTAAAACAACATTTCTAACTATTTCCTATCATTTGGTTCCAACGTGTTCTCTTGTGTTTTGGTTTCAAACCTGTTTATAAAATATGGTTGATTTTTTTTCAAAACGATACTACGATTGTCTAATTGACAACTTTTTTCAACAATCTTGAAGAAATTATAGGTTTTGAAAAAATTGGGTCTTGCATTGGAACGAAAACAGTTGTTGTTTTTTGATTCTATAAAATTCAGATTTTGGTTTTTTAAAATCTGTGATTTACTTTCTGCTTCTTAATTATTAAAATGGCCGATGCAATTTCCGTCGCTATTCCGATTGCCCCAAAAGTCGACTTATCCGGGATGCCGAAAAAGTTTTTAGGCCAGTTTTTCAAACATTGGCAACAACGAATGAAAATATGGCTGACGATGAATGGACTTTTGTCGGTTATTCAGGTGACTTGCCCTGAACTAACTGAAACCGATCCTAAGACGGCTGAGATTGCTCAGTGGACCGAGCAGGATCAAATAGGCCGAGGAGCTATTTTGTTAGCAATGTCACATACGCTATTTGATGTTTATTGCGACTAATACACTGCAAAATCGTTGTGAGATGAGTTGGACAGAAAATATAATACTGAAGAGCAAGGGCTCGAAAAGTATTCTGTTTCCAAGTTCATGAGGTATCAGATGGTCGAGGGAAGGTCTGTAACTGAACAGACACATGAGATCATCAATCTTGAGCATTCTCTATCTGATGCTGAGATTAAGCTTCCCGAGAAGTTTCTGGTCATGGCCATAGTGTATAAATTTCCCAAGTCCTGGAAAAGTTTTGGCATGACACTCAAGTATCAGAAAGGGAGAATATCTTTGGATGATCTTATGGTCACGATAAGCATTGAGGAAGAGCACAGGAATCAGACCCACAAGATGCCTGCTGAGCATCAGCCAAGGGCCAATTTAATAATCGGGAAAAAGAAAGTAGATAATATGAACCCGAACTCGAAAACCATCGATAAAGGCAAAGGCAAAGCCATTAAAAACAAGAAACCAAAAGCAAGCAAACCCTACTGGAATTGTGGGCAGGTGGGACATTGGGCCAGGGACTGTCATAATAAAAAGGCCAAGTCTGGGCATGTAGCTGTCAACATGGTTGTGGGAGGTTCTAGCGATGCTAGCACCTCATGAGCAATTGAAGGGTATGTTTCTGTACAACCCGAACTCCATACTATCTATGAACACTCGATTGGTTGATTGACACTGGAGCAAATGTGCACGTATGTGCTGATAAATCATTTTTTATGTCTTATTAGGCCATCAATGAAAGGACAATAAGCATGGGGAACTCCAGTACAACTGAAGTACTTGGGATAGGAAGCGTGGACTTGAAGTTTCCTTCAGGACGCATTCTGTCATTGAAAAAAGTTCACCATGTACCTACTGTTAGGAGAAATTTTGTTAGTGGTTCTGTAATAGTTAGTGAGGGATATGAATTATCCTTTAAATTCAATAAAGTATAATTCAACATTTTGGTGTTCTTGTTGGAAAAGGATATTTGTTTGATGGTTTATTTAAAATTCGAGTTTATTGCAATGACATTGTTGTTTCTGATTCTATTGTTTTGAATGTCGAATCTACTTCTCTGTGGCATAGTAGATTAGGTCATTTAGGGTTCATTTGGTTCAAATGGGTGGAAAGGGGAAGTGAAAGGGGGAGGGGGAGGGGAAGGGGAGGGGGAGGGAAAGAATAATAGTTTTGCTTCAAGTTGTTTGGTATGATTGAAAGGGAAGTAAATCTCAAATACTTCCCCTTGTTTGGTACGAGAAAAATAGATTGAGAAGAAAAGACTAAATTTTGTAATTTTACACTTTAACCCTTTTTCTTCATTTTGTAGTAGAAAACAAACAAGTTAATATTATACTAATATCAAAGATTAAAAACTTTAGTAATAAAAATATATATCAAACAAGAACCATAATTCCAGTTTTACTAATAAAAATATTTATCAAAACGAATATTGTTCATTTATTCTAAACTATTCAGTTTAAATAAAATAAAAATTACTACCAACACCCTCAAATAAAGAATCCAAATTCAAATGTCAGCACCTTTGTTGGTATCAAAAACAAGTTTGTATATCATCTCCAGACGCATTGGAGAAGGCAATGCAAAGAAGGCACGCATTTCCACAGGATTCTTCAAAAAGTAAAGAACTACATCCACAAATAACGTAGAAGGAACGTCGATGTTCTGTAGTTCAACCACAAGTTCTTCCTCAGAATATATTCTTGGACGAGATTTTTCTGCAAGTGCTACTTTTCTTTCAGCAATCAATAAACCTTCTTTAGCTATAGCATTACCTTCTTTCAACGTATCAGCCACACCAGTTATTCCTAAGTTAATAACCTCAATTTGTTTTTCTGCAAGTGCCATTTTTCTAACTTGAAAATCGTTTGATTCAGCTTTTCGCTTCAAAACTGTCACTTTTGCAGAAACATTAGAATTTTTCTGACTTGAGGCGTAAGTAGGAGAGTTTGAGTTTGGCTCAACACAAATATCTGGAGATTCAACTTCATGAATAGAACTATTTGTGAGATCAACATTTTCTTCTTCTCGCCATTGACGTGATTTTTCCTTAGCGTTAATTGCACCTTTACCTTTTGCTCTATCCTTGGCAAAGAGTCTCTCTAATTTGTCATAGTTCTGAATTCGAGTATATCTCCATTTTGCTGCATTTTAATTAGCCTAAAATGATTTCAAAGAAGAGAAAAGATCAATTAGATGTATGTTAGAATTATTTTCTTCTAAACCTTTTTCAAATAAATTATATATGACATGAAAAAGAATTAAAGAGTGAAAAGATTACCTCTATAATTTCTTTTCAAACCTCTGGTCAGCCTCAAACAATTGAGACTCTGGATTCCATGCAAATCCACTGTGACCGTGAAATGCATCATAGCATGCTGCAAAGTTCATTTTTAATGTTCTCTGGCGATTTTTCACATTTTCTTTGTCAATTACATGACCAAACTTCTCTACACACTCTTTCACAATATTATCAAATGCTGTTGATGTCCATGTTCCATCATGCCTATTGCCTTTTTCATCCTCTGCAACAAATGCATCAAGTAGTATTTCATCCATTTCAGCAGACCAGGTCATTCTGTCTCTTTTTGATTCATTTACAACACCTTGCTTTTTTTGTTTTACCATATTCACTGTATAATCGGAAAAAAAATAATTATGGTAAGAATTAGAATATGATATATTAAAGAATATGATACACACCTATATTGTGTTGGAAAACTCAAAGAGAAAGAAACTTAACAAAATCAAAATTTAAGGAATGTTACTACCAATTGGAAACTTAAATTCTAAATCAGAATTCAAAATCTAAACCATCATAATTCAAAATCTAAACCATCAGAATTTAAAGAATGATACTACCAAAAAGAGAGAAATATATTCAAATTAGTCTATTACTTTATGGTTTATTGGATTCCAGTGCTATTACAACACATAATTCTCCCACATTTGGTTTTTGATATCATCCCTGATTGCTGCTGCTAATGTGTAATCTGCATTATGAACAGATTCAACAACACACTCTGAACTTCCCATAGCATTCCTTAACTCTTCATCAACTTCCTCAAGAATGCTTTCATCAGGATCCACACCCATCAAGTAATTACGTAATATGCAACATGCTAATATGATCTGGGTCACAATATCCACTGGAAAATGAGGTTCTGCACCCCCTTCAATAATTGGAAACCTCTTTTTCAATACAACAAACACTCTTTCAATTACGTTACGTAGAGATGCATGACGAAGATTGAACAATTCTTCAGCATTCTCAGGGGATCGTGTTGAGTACTCTTTCAAGTGATAACGGGTGCTTCTATATGGTGCCATAAGTCCACTCCTTAGCATAAACCCACCATCTACCAAGTAATATTTGCCTAGAAAACCAAATTACGTAATTAATAAAATTAAAATGACAAATCTGTTATAGATAACAACCATTAGATTAACTTGAACTATACATGCCTCTAGGAATTTGAAGTCTATCTTCTCTATTAAGTGCATTCTTAAGTATTCTTGAATCAGATGCAGTTCCTTCCCACCTAGGTAATACGTAAGTAAATCTCATATCAAAGTCACAAGCTGCCAGTACATTTTGGGTTGACCATTCTTTTCTTCCTCTATATCTAGGTGCACTAGATCTCGAAACCTTTACACGTACATGAGTTCCATCAATAGCACCTATACAATCCTGAAAATTTTCAACTCTTCAATAATATAATAGTAATACCGTGGAAGTAGAATGAATATTTTCATGGTCTCAAAATTAAGATTACCTTAAAGTAAGGATAAAATCTTTGGTCCTTTTGTATTTTTTTAAGAATTACCTCTCCAGTGGGTTGTTTAAGAAATTGATCTTCCAATGTAATTAACGCCTTCAGAACATCATGGAAGTGACGACTAACAGTCTCTCCAGATCGTCGAAAAAAAAATCGAACTTGGCGGTTTGTAGTTCCATGTGATAACACCCACAAAAACTTAGCAACTTGTTCCTCGATTGTAGAATTTCTATTATCCCGAAGTCGGCTAGTTTTTTCGAAGGATCGCACATAAATGTAAAAATGCATAAGGGCTCATGCGTATTATATCTCGCGCATTATCACTCTGACATAGTGTGTGCATTAACTCATTGCGAACGACCCTTTTGTCTTGAGGAGTTTGGTCAATACCTCTATCAATCATGCTCCACGCATCATCTATTAAAAGTATTGCATGTACAACATAGCAAATTACTTGAACCACAGCCATCCAACGTCTCCTTTCCCATTCACTCATAATTTGTGATATATTGTCACCACTATTTTGCATACCATCCTTATATATATCTAGATCCGTCGAATTATTCGTGTCATCCATCTGAACGATAAACACTCAAATCATATTAACAGATACAATATTATATTATGAACAACATATTAAATCTCACAAATTCATCTAATAACAGAAAACAATAATATATATATATATATATATATATCAACAACAATCAGTTTTAAACAATAAGGTATCCTGATACAGTATCTGTAGATCCAACTTATTGTTTAAAACTGATTTAATAGTAAATAGTATTCATTAAATAATTGATTTGTATTCATTGTTTTCAACAACGATATATTAAATCTCATTGAATGTATTCATTAGATCCAATTTAATAGTAAATAGTATTCATTAAATAGTAATTAGTCTTGAACTAATTAGATCCAACTTTTCAACAACGATTTACGGTTTTTTTCATAAACAAAAACTTTTGTTCATAAACAAAATCTAGTACCGGCGGCGAGAAAATGGAACACGATTAGGGAAAAGGATTATTCAATCAAAATTAATAATAAATTAGCAATAAATTTTTTTGAGAAATCGCAAATACAAAGTATGTTTACCGGATTGTTGACTTCGATTGACGTAGTAGTTTTTCTAGCGATTCGGTTATCTTTTCTCTGGTGATTATATACGGTATGATCAGCGGGAAGGAGAAAAGATTTGGAGGGAAATAGATATATATATATATAAGGGTAATAGAGTAAATAAAAAGAAAATCTGTTTTTTTTTGTCTTTTTAGCCTTATACTTCCACTTTTCCGCCCAATTCCGGAAGGAAACAAAATTGGACTCCAGAGGAGTTTCATATACATCCAGTTTTACTTCCCCTCCATCTCTTCCTCCAAACCAAACACTAAACTTTTTCTTATACATCCCCTTTTACTTCCACTTCTCCTATACCTCCACTTTTACATCCAACCAAACCTACCCTTAAATTTGGGTGCAATCAAACGAATAACGAATCTTAATTTAATACCTAGTCATGAAATTGAATGAGGTCACAAATGCAAAATTTGTGTAGAAGCTAAATAAGTTAGGAAGCCCTATCAATCAGTTGAAAGGGATTCAGAAATACTTAATTTAGTTCACACTGATATTTGTGAGTTGAATGGAATTTTGACTAGGGACCATAAGCGTTATTTTATTACCTTTATAGATGATTGAAGTAGGTATTGTTATATCTTTCTCACGCGTAATAAAGATGAAGCATTAGATAAATTTATTTTGTTTAAAAATGAAGCAAAAAACCAAACTGGTAAGAAACTTAAATGATTAAGGTCTGATAGAGAAAGAGAATATGAGCCGAGTAAGTTTAATGAATATTGTCAAAATTTTGGCATAATTCATGAAGGGACTCTTCCATATTCCCCTTTGTCTAATGAAATAGTTGAACGAAAGAATAGAACCTTTAAAGACATGATCAACAGTCTTCTGTTAACCTCTGGGTTACCTAAGTATTTGTGGGGAGAGGCTTTGAATACTGCTTGCCATATTCTGAATAGAGTCCCTCTGAAACATAATACGAGTACTCCTTTCGAGTTATGGAAAGCGAGGAATCCAAGCCTCAAATACTTTCGAGTGTCGGGTTGCCTAAGCAAAGGTACTGGTCCCTGAACACAAAAGAAAGAAATTGGGCCCTAAGACTGTTGATGTTGTGTTATTGGGCTATGTGGAGACAAGTTATGCACTGAGATTTCTGGTTATTAAATCAGAAATTCCAGGCATTGAGGTCAACACAATAGTCGAATTTCTTGATACTACTTTCTCGGAAGATGTATTTCCCATGAAAATGGGAATACCTCCAAGTGTTTCACTTGATGATTCACTTGCCTCTATTTCTATTCATGAATATGTGGAAAAGATGACAAATGTGGGGGTTAATCCTAGTAGTACTAGTCTGACTCATGGAGAGTCGGATGAACCTAGACGGAGTAAGAGAGCTAGGATCGTCAAGGATTTTGGAAGTGACTTTGTCACTTACAATATCGAGGACGTGTCTGTAACCTTCAAAGATGCTATGGCTTCTTCTGAAGTCAAGCATTTGAGGGAAGTTGTCAAAAGCGAGATAGACTCCATTGTCTCCAACGGGACATAGGTGCTAGTCGATCTCCCTCCGGAGTGTACTACAATTGGGTGTAAGTGGATCTTTAAGAAGAAACTGAAACCTGATGGGACCATTGATAAGTTTAAGGCCAGATTAGTGGCTAAGGGTTTTAAACAAAATGAGGGAATAGAATATTTCGATATCCGGGTGCTTATAGCATTGACTTCAGTGTATAATCTTCCGGTTCACCAGATGGATGTGAAAACAACTTTCTTGTATGGTGAACTAGAGGAAGAGATATACATGGACCAGCCTGAGGGATTTGTAGCTCATGGTAACGAGCACAAGGTTTGTAAACTTGTTAAGTCTCTTTATGGACTTAAGCAAACACCCAAACAGTGGCATGAAAAGTTTGATAAAACTATTCTTGCGTTTGGCTTCACCGTGAATGAGAATGACAAATGCATTTACTGTAAAATTAAAGGAGATAAAATTATCATTTTATGTCTATATGTAGATGATATTCTGTTAATAGGATCCTCTTTAGACTTAAGAACCGAAACCAAGTCATTTTTGAAAAATAAGTTTGAAATGAAGGATATGGGTGAGGCTAATGTAATTCTTGGCATCAAATTGATTCGTTCAACTGATGGGATAGCTATTTCTCAATCTCACTATGTTGAGAAGATAATTGAGAAATTTGGCTATCAGAACAGTAGAATTGCTAAGACACCATATGATCCTTCTGTGGCTTTATTCAAAAACGAAAATGGTGTACCTGTTGCACAACTAAGGTATTCCCAAATTATTGGGAGTTTGCAGTATCTGGCAAATGGCACGAGACCAGATATTTCTTTTTCTATCTCGAAGCTAGCTAGATACACTAGTTGTCCAGACAAAACACATTGGGGAGCTTTGGATAGGATACTAAAGTACCTTAAGGACACAGTGTCACTGTCCATTCATTATGGCAGATTCCCTGTTGTTTTGGAGGGTTACAGTGATGCTAGTTGGATAGCCAAAAACTTCGGAACTAATGGATGTTCAGGATATGTGTTTACCTTAAGTAGGGGCGCAGTCTCTTAGAAGTCTACAAAACAGACTTTGATAACCTGGTCTACTTTTGAAGTCGAGTTATGTGTGTTGGATACGACTGGTACTGAGGGAGAATGGTTGTATGGATTGTTACTACAACTTCCATTGTAAGCCAACCTCTTCCACTTATTGATGTATATTGTGATAGTCAGACCACAATAGCAAAGGTTCGGAGTCGTAAATACAACCAAAAGACAAAAAGACACATCCATGTTAGACTTAAGTCTATAAGGGCATTAGTGTCGACAGAGTTATAGGCATTGATTTTGTGGGATAAAAGGACAATGTGGCTGATCCTTTGACGAAAGGATTAGATCTGTCACAAGAAAAAAAATCCAGATTGGCGATGGGACTGAAAACCCATCATGATATAACTACGATAATAACCTAACCTTCCAAGTGGAGATCCCACAAAGAAGGTTCAATATGGTATTAACAAGTCGTAGGGGATATCAGAGCACCAAAAATAGACTGATACTTTGTATCTGGAGTCTGTCCCCTGTAATGGAAGGTGCTGTTACTTGCAAGTATAGTAAGAGTTTTAACTCTGAATAGGGTCAAGTCTTTATAGACGAGATGCTAAGCAATGCATCCCTGGAGATGCCCAACTAAGTGAATGTAGTTGTTTGGCAGCAACTAAGGAATTGGGTTATTCCTCTGAAAACATTCAATGAATAGGATCAGGACACATGGTCTAATGTGTCAACCCTAAATATCAACACAAAGTCGGTGGTTTGTTGTTACTGACAGACGTTGTCACAACCACGGGCTCAAATTCAAGGCTTAGTTCCATTTGACCCGGTGACAGCTGACGTTAGATAACTTAGGTAGTGGTTCAAATCGGGAGGTACCATTGTTGAAAGCAAGACACAGAAGCTTGAGTTTAAATCTATGGATTTGTGGGAGATTGTTGTAATTGACATTTTATAATGTTAATTTGTAACAACAAAGTGTTCTAAAATATAAGTTCAATTACATGTGAATCCATAGATTAGATGGTGAAAGAAATAGAGAGATTACACTTGTCCCACATAGAAATATGATGGGAAAGTGTGGAGCTTTGATAAGGATATAAGGTGTATGTGGGGGTGAGTGTTTTACACTCAAAGTTGTCCCATATTGAAAGTTTAAGGATAACTTAAATTCCTTATATTAAGTTTAATGTTCAATTTGTGTTTGAAGTGTTATGGAGACTAGAGTGAACATGGGGTTGCCCCACACGCGCGCCACTGCCGCCGGCCCGGCCCGACTCGGGCGCGGGCATTAAGGCGAATGTCTCAGTATCTATCTTTTTGCCGCAAAAATATTTGGATTTAACTGTCAAATTGTTTTAAATCTATTTTAATTCCTTTAAAACTCGTTTTAATGGTGCTTTAATAACAGATTTTAAACCTGGTTTTAATGCTACTTTATTACAAACCTGAAACTCCTGCATTTATGTGGCGGTTTTCAAGTGGTTTTAATGCCTGGTTTTAGTTGTATTTAATGGCTTTTAAACCTGTACTTGAAACCGTTTTAATGCCGTTAATGGTTATTTATCTCAGCCTTAATGGTGGTTAAATGCTGCACTAATGATGGTAATTAATGCGGATGTTGTAACCGCTAAAAGCCTTGCTTATAAAAGGTTGCATAGGCTCATTTCAAAGAATATACGAACGAGAACTATTCCTCTCTCTTTTGCTCTCTTCTCTCTAGGATTTCTCTCTCAAAATCAGAGGGTGTTTGCTCCTCATAATTTGAGCTTTTGAGCTTTAGTTTCTAAAAGGCTACTAAGTGTTGTTTCGAGTCGTTTTACGGTAAAGTGCATACCATAAGAACTGAAACCTCTTATCCTGGAAGAAGTTGCGTATTATCCGTGTGCACATTTGAAACGGGACGAATAATTTCTTCAAGGCAAGCAGATTATATCTGTGATTCGGTTTGGTGAAATCATTGGACCGAGAATTGCTACGATACAATTCTCATTGTAAGTTTTATTTTATCGTTAAAACAACATTTCTAACTGTTTCTTTATCATTTGGTTCCAACGTGTTCTCTTGTGTTTTGGTTTCAAACTTGTTTATAAAATATGATTGATTTTTTTTCAAAACGATACTACGATTGTCTGATTGACCACTTTTTCCAACATTAGATGCTATAAACTCTAGCATAGAAAGAAATAAAAATTGCTTATCAAACATTATTTCTTGTCCGTAAGAACTAAAAAATATAGAAGAATGGTGCATTTAGCAAAAATGACACTGAGAGTTACATATCTTAATGGGTGGAATCCATATATAGAATGCTAAAAGAAGCATATCCATATACAAAAGTAATGACACAATTATGCAATGATGAATTACATGGTCTTTAATCATTATGGTGAAAATTTTATTGGTTTAGACGATTTTGATATTATAAATATAATTGCTTACTTTTAGAAGTTTTTTAGAGAAGTTAATTAGTATCCTGATGACCGGTATATATTACACTACTTCTAATATAATGTTGTCTAATATGCTTCGAATTGTAAAATATCTTAATGAACATCACTAAAAAAAAAAACCAATTATGTGGAACGGGTATTTGGAACGGGCGTGAAATATTTTTCAATGAGTTGACGTTTTTTTGCAATGGGTTTTCCCACGAGTTAAAAAGCCCATGCTTACTAGTAGTGCTGGAAAAATTTTATAACGGGCAAGAAAAATTTGCGACAAAATTGCGGCAGACTTGTGGCAAACATGTAGCGGGTTGGCTATGCCGTCACAAAAGTTGTCCGGTGAATGGTTAATAGTTCAATTAATTTGGCAACATGTTTTGTTGCCAAATTTGCAACGGGTTTTACGTAACGGATTTTTGTGACGCCTTTTGCCACGGAAACGTAAGACGCATTTATGCCATGAAAAAACTTTGTAAAGGGAAATTTGTGACACGTTTTGGTCTGCTCCAGTTACCGTCAACCTTCTTCTTGTAGCTTGGAGACGACCTCGATCTACTTTAGCGACCGACCTAATTGTGTCTCCTATGTAAGAAATGTAAATTATAAGACTATAATTTAATAAGCAAATCATATTTATTAATTATTCATAATTTTTTATTAATTATTCATAAATTTTTTTTTTAAGAAAAAAGAACTTATCAACTTTCTTTTGTGCATCCGAACGCAGGATGACCCCACGTGGTACACAGTGGTTGCGAATGTCGCGCTGACCGACTGGTTAGCCTTATTCTTCGTGGCTTTCTCCTTGAACTCGGGGGAGACCCAATAGTCCAACAACTGGCTCCAGATCTCATTGGCCAACCACATCGATTGGACCAACGTCGTCCTGGCTTCACCAAACTTGTGTCGATTGTATTTCCGATGAATATTTTGAAGACTACTAACGTGGTGTTCTCGATGTAGTCCCAGTATTAGCTAAGTTGAAGATATAGACACAAAAAAACTTGTTAGTCGATAGTAATATTTTTTTAAAAATACCAAAAGAAAGAAAAATAATAAGACCGTTATTTACCTTCAACTGGTCAAACTAGAAGTGTTGGTGTTCCCATGGGACATTCCTCATTCTAGACCGCTGATAGGGGAAGTGGCACCACGGTCCCGATGGCACTGTGAAAATTTCGATCAAACTTGAAGAAATAATAATTAGTATCCCAGTAAATAAAATATAGTGAATAAATTTGATGCAATTTATTTTTCTTACCTCGCGCTGGAGAGGATGATATATGTACGTTGGGTTGGTGGTGACGGAGACGGTGTAGAGGAGGAGTTGGGGGATGCCTTGACTGATGGGGAGCAGTCGACGATCCAGTAGTGATGTGTTGGGCCCCACTGCTAATGGATCTGCCGACGGGATTTGACACGCCGGAGTGGGCTCCAGTGGTGGGGGTGGTCGTGCAATGCAGTGGGTGGCGGTGCACCTGGCCACGACCTCGCCCACACCCCAGAGGAGCAGGACCCACGAGTCTCGATCTATAAGTTAAAAACTATATTAAGATATAATTTAATAAAAAGTATTAGATATTGTTAACTTCATCATAATCAGATATTATATTATAATTTAATAAAAGTATATTATATTTATATTATAAATTATTGTAAAGTATATTATATTTATCTTATATGATATTATGTGGTCTAAATCCCAAATTTTCTCTAAGATCTGCACTAAATTGCAATAATTTTTCTAAAATATTTACTAAATCCCAACAATTTTTCTAAAACATGTACTAAATCTCAAAAATATACCTAAAATGTGTGCTAAATCCCAATAATTCAATATTTTCATAAAATGTGTATTAGATCCCAATATTTTTCCTAATATTCCTAAAATTACAGAAATTATAGGAAAATTAACATTATATGCAAAAAATTCAAAAAAATATCCAGAAAATTGCAAGAAATTCTAGAAATTTTCATAAAACTAAGAAAAAAGTTAAAAAAATTTCTGAAATTTGCAGAAAATTACAAAATTACTTAAAACATTTTTTAATAATTTCCAATAATTTCAGGAAAAAAATCTCGAGCAATTTTTTTAATAATTTTCTAAAAATTTAATAAATTATAGAAAAATCCATAACAATCAGAAAATTTATTAAAAATGGTTTTTATAAATTTTCATAAATAATTTCAGCCAAAATTCTCATAATTTTATGGGCACTAAGTTCACGAAAATGTCCATACACAAAAGAGTACAAAGAACTTTGCAATTAAGGACCTCTAACGAACAAGCACAACAATGTATGAAGAGCGTTTTATTATTGAACTTTGAATCATGGATTCACTATATTAATAACAAAGTCATGACAAATTCAAGAATTGTTCCTTCTTATCTACACTCGTATTTTCTTGATGTGTTGGTGTAAAACCTGACATCAATGAACTTCAACTTAACCTGTAGTCATTCATTTGATCTGCACCATTAGAAATTGGCATAAAAAAGGTGATAAAAAAAACGATCAACTATGAAAAAGACTTAACGACCACAATAAATTTTCAAGGTATAATACATTACTATTATTCACAAAAGTAAAAAAAATAAATATAATTGCACTAAAGTCTCTCGACAGAAACTACTCCTACGAAACTTAATGAAATCAAGAGCTCCCATAATATATAAAACTAATCTCAACAACGAATTGTCTTGAATAACGTGAAAATATGCATCATTATGCATCGACCTCGACCTTTATCATCTATTCTTGATGGTGCCTCTGTTCCAACAAATTTATCCAAGCAAGCCAAATCGACTTAGTCATAAACCATGTAAGCAAAAAACTCATTCAACTATAGATAAACATATCAAATACCATATTAACAACAAAACAAACAAAATTCGACTCATTAATATTTTGATTGGAAAAGTAGTAGAAGAGGGCAATTATATTTTTTGAAGGATTAATGAGGGAAAATTACAATAGGAGAGGAAAAAGTTCACTGCTGGGATGGTTGATTTTGCTGACGAATAAAATGGCATTTTTATTCATATCATTAAAGGGTGTGTTTATCACATTGGATTGAATTGTACTAATAATTTAGTACAACCCAATTCATTGTTTACTTTCATTTTGCCAAGTCCTGTACTATTAACTCAGCCCGGTTTTTGGGGTGGGTTTTTAATCCAATGAGTCAGCCCACTTTTTTGTGTAAATATATAAACTATTTTGGCCTCAATTATTTTGGCTTTTACCAACTTCACCCACCCACATAAATATGATTTCCTCAAATCGCAGAAAGGAGATTGCAGTTGAGCTCCTCCATTTCCCCCTAAAGAAATAAAAAATAAAATTGCAGCTGAGCTTCTCCATCTCGAATTTGTTGTTCGTGAAATATCCCCGAGCTTCTATGCTTTTCGTTAGCTCAATGGCATTCATGCAACGCAATTTAGTTATAACAATTTATAATTAATTTTATAATTTGTAGTTATAAAAATGCAATACAATAAACAATTCAATTACAGATATAAAAATACAATTCAATTACAGTTAATTATTTTATAATAAATATTAATTTATAATTAACATTTATAACATTTGTAATTTTCTAATTTATACTTACAATTAATTTAAAAGGACCATTAGAATAAAAAGAAGAAATGTTAATTCAATTTTTATACTCTCCATTATTAAATTTCAATAAGTAAAATTATGTACAAAGAAAGATATTACAATGGGTATTTTTGGTATTTCAATACCAAAATAATATTTAATACCTTGTAGTAAACCATATATAGGAAAACATTACTAATCCAACAAACCAATTTTTGTTGCAGTCAACAACATACTATATATTTGGGCCTAATCCAAATTCGAAATTAATGGTTAAAGCTCGGTATAAGTTGTGATATTCGAATGATACATATCTAGATTTTTTCCAAGAATTAGGTAATCACCATGGCCCACCACCTCACGACAATTTTTTGGTTCCCACTTTTGCCCTCACCTTTTTTAATTTGTTACCCAATGTGCCCTTACAATTCCAATTTATACTCCACCTAACAGGTGCATGATTTGACCCTTCACTATTCATGTCATATCGCACCTTTTTTTTAAGGGTAAATGAGTAATTTCATGTAAAAATCACTATTATAAAAATACAAAAATCAATACCAATCATGGTCTAATCCTACATGTTACAATACAAGTATATATATTTTTTAAACAATCATATTTTTTTTTATCACTATCTTAATTCATACCAAAAAAGTAAAGGAAGGTAAATTGCAAATCAATACCAACCACTCGGGCTTGGTGGATAAATAATCGACCAGACCAGGTGGAATCGTTGTCCATCAGTTATCACACACAATTACGGGCTGGACCGATAAATGCAAGTCAACCAAATTTGAAGTAAATATGTGATTAGAATATCTAGTCTAATAACGTAAACCAAACACCTCGAAAAATTAATTAGGGCTTCATTTTGATGACTTTAAATTCGTTTGGATAATTTTAAATTTAAATAATTCTAAATCCTTCAAAACTAATTTGAATTATGTTTTGTAGAATATTAATAAATATGAAATTTTTAAGGGTTAATTATACTTAGATCCCCTATGAAAATGTGAAATTATATTTTCCCCAAAAAATTTGAAATTATACTTACACCCCCTCCAAAAATTTTGCATTTACACTTGACCTCCTTTCGTTAAGGTTTGGAAGAAAAAAGTTGACATAAATAAAAAGAATTACATAAATTTTTAATTTTATCCTTCATTTAACATTTTTCATGTATATTTTTATACTTATAAGGGGACAAATGTGATATATACATACAGAGTGAGGTTAACATTATTACAATTTATCCCTTATAAGTACAAAATTACTACATGATAATGTTAAATACGGGGTAAAATTAAAATTTATGTAATTTTTTGGCTCACGTCAGTATTTTTTTATCCAAATTCTAATGGAATGTGGTTAGGCGTAAATGAAGAATATTTGGAGGGAATGTAAGTGTAATTTCAAAAGTTTTTTAAATTGAAAGTATAATTTCATATTTTCAGAAAAAATTTAAATGTAATTAACCTTTTTTTAAATAGAATCGTTTGAAATTTTTTTCTCCAAATTATTCCCTCATATCCATATTCACCGGAGGCCATCTTTACTTGCCATGAAAAGGCATGATTAAATGGCTAATCCTACCTTATAACCTGTTTACTTTTTTTTTTCAAGGCCCGAGCACAATCCTGAGAGCCCGTGAGTTTGCATGATTATTGGCTGATTGAAATCCCCCCCCCCCCCCCCCCCCAAATTAACTAATCCGACTTGGCCACATGTCTGGATAATTTTTACATATCCAACTTTGGCCTCAATTTTAATAAATATATACCTATTTTGCCCATATAAATCTCATTATTTACACAGGCCACCCACCCATTGATTAGACAAGACATGCAGCAAATATTTTGACTAAATTGTGTCTTCCTTCCTCCATTATTAATGTTCTTCCTACTCATGGGTTTGCTCATTTCAAACCTTGGCCGCACACCATCCTCATACCCTCTTACATCAAAAATTGTTGAAAGAGTTTTAGTGTCTCGTCGGTGTTGGAAGGTACATGTTTGTTTTTGGAAAATTTTAACGTGTTTTGTTGAAGAATAGCGAGGCCATTATTTCGACGTTTCTTGCCGTGGTGAAGGCCTTGAGGGTTGTACTCTTTGATTCATTCTTCTTATGCACTCGCTCTGTTTAACAGGAGGTCGCTGTGATTAACAGGGGGTTGCTTTTTTGTATTGAGTGTGGGTGTCTTAGTACGAAGGAAGCTAAACTTGACATTTTGAACAATTCTGGTTAAGGTACGAGTTCGGTCTCCCCCACTGAAAGTGCAAAATTTTCTGTTTCTCTTTTCGTGCAATTACATATGTCATAATCGTACCATTCAGCCTGATATTATCTCGTTCTGAAATTCTAATTTAAATGCATTGTTGTAGTGGTTACTCTAATATAGGTGGCACTGTTGAAATCAGTCGATTCAAATTTGTGTGAAATGGGATAATTTTGTTGATCTTTTTTTTCGGCATTTTATCCATTTCAATTGCTAGCTATTTACCCTTTTTTTCATTTATTAGATGGAAATTTATTTTATACTCTATCCTTATTATGAAATAGATCTACAATCTTTTGTCCTTTACGATTGTCTTCCATGGTTACTTTGCTAGATCTTTGTCAATACACATCAAACATGGTTTTCTTTGTTGGCTGCTATGACTTTTAAAATTGTATCGTTAAGTAGTTAGTTCTACAAAATATATTATTGGTTCAACTGCATCCGTTCCCCTCTGTGTCTTTGAAATCAACATACGGACCCACATCTTTTATCTTCTCGGTATGTTTGTAGGATGAATAGGGCTCAAAGATTAAAGATTTTCTACGCTATACATCTAGTTTCGTTGAAGTTGTATTCGCTTTGTACTTGTTTTGTTGTGTTGCTTGCCGTCGGGAAACAAGGCGTCGATTGGGTCCCTCATTCGCTACACATAGATACTGATTGACCCATAGAATTCCAGATCAATTGAAGCATCTTAGACAGATAATCGAGTATAGTGATACCAAATATTTGGATAATCTACGTATGACAAGGAATGCGTTCGGTTGTCTATGTGAACTGTTAGAAATATCTGGTGGGCTGAAAGACACTGCTCACGTTTCTGTGGTTGAACAAGTTGCAATGTTTCTCAGTGTCATTGCACACCACAAGAAAAATTGCATTGTGAAGCATGACTTCATCCGTAGTGGTCGTACAGTTAGTAAACATTTTCACTCAGTGTTGAACACCGTTTTGCGTTTGAGTTCCATTTTGTTGGCACGTCCACAACCCGTAACGGAGGATCACCCAGAACAGCGTTGGCGTTGGTTTAAGGTACTTCACAATGTTAATATATCATCTAAATAATTTCGGTATTTATTTTACCTAGACATTATTATTTATTTTACCCTTAAATTATTCCTATAAATTCTGAGAAGGGATGTCTAGGCGCCCTGGACGAGATACATATTGCAGTACGCGTCCCAGATACTGATAAAGGACGGTACCGTAATAGAAAGGGGCAAGTATCAGTTAATGTCCTCGGCGTCTGCAATATGGAGGGGAATTTCATTTATGTATTGAGCGGTTGGGAGGGTAGCGCGGCAGATGGACGTGTACGGCGAGATGCTCTACATCAAACGACCGGACTCCAGATTCCTACGGGTATATTTTTTTTACATACTCGCCCTTGATAATACATTCTGTTATAGTGTGCGTAGTGCGCATTTCCATTTTGTGACTATATGCGGATAGCTTTGTAATGTTGCGTAATTTTGTACTTGGTATAGGAACTTACTACCTTTGCGACAATGGATACAACAACGTAGATGGGTTCCTAACGCCGTATAGAGGAATCAGATATCACCTAAAAGAGTGGGATAGGGGGACGGGAGGACCACAAAATGCATGTAAATTGTTTAACCTCCGTCATGCAACCTCTAGGAATATCATCAAGCGTACGTTTGGATTGTTAAAAGCACGGTGGGGTATAGTACGTAGCCATTCTTACTACCCAATTAGAGCGCAGAACAGTATTATTGTGGCGTGTTGTTTATTACATAACTTTTTACGAATGGAGATGCTCGATGACCTACTGGAAGCCGAGCTGGTGAATGATTGTGACTTGAGTTTGGATCAAAATTTAGAAAGTGGTCCTACAATGGAAGCGTCGCCCGCTTGGAACGCTTGGCATGATGGGTTGGCTGAAAACATATGGAATGATTGGTTGGCCCGCCATTGAACTATCCTTGGGATGTCTGCGCCGATACATAAACGCATTATTTCAATGGGAGCCGAACGTCCACCATATGACAATATAATTGATGAAACATTGCATGACAAACGTGGTTCTGTGTATTTCTTTCGGAGTCTGTATTTGAAATGTTATTGTTCAATGTATTAATGGATGTTATGTTTGACTAGATTTGATGGGTGGTTAAATCCATTGTTCTATTGATTTGGGTATGAAGTTATGATAAATGTTAGCAGTACGATTCAAGTTATGTGTCTCTATGGAGTTCGAATTTTTAAATAGTTTACAATCACTTTTTTGTTTTTTTTAGCAGAGGGAGGAAGCAGCAAACCTCGTGGTTGCCGAGTGAAGGCTGAGAAGGCAAGTACTCGTCGTTCATGGTCACAACGCGAAGAGGAGGTACTTATAAACGCCCTACATACCATTGTTACGATTGGTTGGAAATGTTAGAATGGGTTCAGGGCCGGATACTTGAACCAACTTGAGGCCCTCATGACGAAGCAATTCCCTAATACGGATATACGGGCCGAACCACACATTAACTCAAAGATACACGTGTGGAAAAAAAACTATGGCATGCTGACGGCTATGATGTTGAAGAGTGGGTTCAGCTGGGATGATAGTCGTAGCATGATTACCGTGGATACGCAAGATGTATGGGATGAGTTCTGCAAGGTAATTAATAATTTTTTAACGTCTTTTTTGTACAAGTTCAAATTTAATTAACACTTTATGCAGTACATGCTCTCATCCATTACACCGAACAGGTGGACCCTAGTGAACGTAAAATGCGTTACAAGTCTTGGCCTTATTTCCCTGCATGGCGAGATCTTCGGTCGGGATCGTGCTGTAGGCGAGGTGATAGTTGTGGGGCAATACACAAACGACCCACCGCCTGTTGTGAATTTAGCTGATGATGTGGTTGAGGACAACACGCAGGATTGTTATGTCCCGACAACTGAGTGGTGCCTAAATCCGGGTACGCCGGAAATGACAATGGGACTGTCGGGGAAACCCAAGGAAATATAGAGGTCAACGTCACATGTACCGCTAGTCAAAAAAAATTGGGAGTTCTGGAAAGAAAAGAAAGGCAAAGATGGTCGTCCAGGACGATGGCTTGACAAATGCTGTAAACTCTTTCAATGATTCAGCAAACGAAAGGCTAGGTGAATTAAGCAAAAAACTTTTTGCTGATTACGAGGAAGTTGAGAAACGGTCGTCAGTTTACGAGGCAGTTGGGAAAGTGCCAGGTATAGACTTGAACGATCAAATACTTTTATCTGATCGGCTTGCAGAAAACTCGAAGAAGATGGATCTGTTTTTCAGCCTACCTGAAGATGCAAGAGCTCGCATGATTCGCCTTATGCTTGACGGTAAGATGTGATCCGTGTCACTCGTTGAAGAGGTCCAATGTAGTTCAATTTGCAGGATTAATATGTTAACTTTTATGTATTCTCAATTATGTTTTAAGAAGACATTATCTCATGTGGAACCTTATTTGACGATTGACTGATTGGGATTGTATTTCAATATTTTCTATGATCCTTAAATTCGTATGTTTTCTACGGTCCGTAATTCGTCATTTTTCGGGTATTTTTCAACGAGCAACCCATATTTGTATATTTTTCAGTAGTCGAATAAAATTTTTATGTAGCAAAGAGATACCCCAAACTCCTTTGTTTGTATATTTTTTAGTAGGCGAATGAAATTACTATGTTGCAAAGAGATACCCCAAAATCCTTCAATATGTGATGTGAGAAAACTGATACGATCATTCACAATTTGAATGAAGATTTCAAATTGACATTCAAAAAATGAGAAAGTAGGAAGAAGATGAATAAATATATTAGATCAGTACTTCATGCTTGGGGCCTTGAATTACATTTTTCATTGGTAAAATGTGCCCAAGATACAACTCGCATGGAAGGTAGAGCAAGGAGCATGACATTCTTATTGATATAAAAAAAAAAAAAAAAAAAAAACCTATTTGAATACAACACTAGAGAAAATTTTTGGTCATCCTATTTGAATTTCATCACCCAAGATTAAGTAAAAACATAAAAAAATAACCTATTTGAATATAACACTAGAGTAAATTTTTTGTCAGCTATTTGAATTTCATCGCCCAAGATTAAGTAAAAACAGGAGCAAGCAACCTATTTGAAATCTTCATCCAAAAATATTATTATTTCATATGAATGCTACGCAATGTTCTTTTAAAATGGTCACATATTTATTACACGAACTATGATTGCACGCAGAGTCATTTCATCTAAAAGGATATATATTATAGGCATCATACAAGACCAAAAACCAAAATCCAAATGAATCTTGTTTTTGGTCCCCAATACAAATACAAGTTAAAAAAAAAAAAAAAAGATAACTACTTCACTTCTCCTTCCATGCAAATCTTTCACCAAATATTTCACCTCAATACCATGCTGAGCCACATCCTCTTAAACAAAACCAGCATATTTCACAAGGTGAAACCGCATCGAAAAAGAAAGAGGAGGTGTCTAAACGGACTACTACAAGAACCAACCACTTGCTCAATCTGAAATTGTGCTCTCATCGCTTCCTTCGGCATTCTTTCCATCCGACTCCGCCTCGTCACTTGATATGGCTACGGGATCATTGGGGCCTTATTCGGGACGTCCTGTTGAAAATATGGCTGAAAGCTCCTTCCAATCGGGCTCTCCCGCAAAACGGTATGCATTAACAAATTCGTTGGCCTAGCAAAATATATATATATATATATATATATAAATGTCTTGACGTTGGAAAGGAATAATGTGCATGGGATATAAGTCCACCAAAACAAAGAATGAAACATGAATGGTTCAAACGGACATGTAAAATCATACCATTACGAGATCATTCCAACGATCCTCGTCGAACAGTACAACGTTCCTTTGACGATCCCAAACCACTCCAGGTGACTCTAGGATAGTCTTGAAAGTTGTATACTGTAAATGGAGACGCTCAAGTCGTCGTTTGAAGACTATATACTTGAAATTGAAATTAAAGCACGCATTGACGAGGCGGCGTGCATGGTTCAACGAATGCATGTTTGTTGTTCGTGAGAGTTGTCTGTGGCCTTTTAGAGCTTGATAGTATAAGGCTTGAATGAAGGCATTGTCATGCCTCTTTGTCCAGGTTGTGTTATAGAAATAGTGTCGTTGGGGACGGGGTGCAAATGGTGGTGCCGGAGTTGCCGGGACGGGAGGATTTTGTTGAGGGGCGGCCATGAGAACGGTTGAGGTAAGGTTTTGGAAGTGGAGAATGCTATAGGAATATGCTAATGCTACCAAGTAAACATTGATGGGATTCAATGAGCAAAGAGAGGCAAGAGAGGAGCAATATATAGACGGGAAAAGAGTTTTTTGTGAAGCCAAGTAATGGGACACAAGGCTCAAGGCAATGCAATGTCAATCCAAATTCCTATCAAGTCTAATCCTACCTACCAAGTAGTAAATAAGGTGGAGGGAGGTTGGACAGTAATTGAGTATTTACCTACTCCATGACAAAAGCTTCTATCAATTCAATTCTTGCCATCATAGCAATGCCCACTCACATATATTATGGATAGCTTCTCACGTAATCACCTTCTTGACCATGATCATCCTCACTTTTTTGAATATTTGCTCCATGTGTTACCATCCGCATATGCAAAGTTTTTTCCTAGCATGTGTAGGAACCCTCGGAAACGACGGTTTTTTCATAGCAATGTTCTCGTCCTCACTTTGAATATTTGCTTCATGTGTTTGAATCCGCATGTGTAAATTCGATTATAGGGTGGTGAACAAACTCCCAATGTGAAAGAATAATGTATATATAAGACTTATACAAAAATTGTTAGTGTATGATGAGAACAATATATACGTAAAATTTTGGTGTAGGATGCTATATATTTTTACGGGAGTTGTAGGATAATAATTAATCATTTTCGGTACCATACTTGAAATAGGATGTAAATAAACGTATTTAATTAAGGATGTTATCAAACAAGTGGGTTCAAGTGTGTTCTCCATATACATGTGTTCTATATTATGTTTATTGAAAATATGCTTGTATAAGAAAATATTCTTAATATTATATAATAAAAAAAACTAAGATTGTAGGAGATATTAATTTTATTGAAGAGGTAGAAAAAGGAAAACTATGTTCATTGAACATATATAGTTCGAAGCATAATATAGATTAGTACAATTCAAAGAGGTTGGCACTGCATGTGGTCTTTTCATATATAACATAGGGTGGTGAACCATAATTTCATAATGTACAATGCCTTTTACGTACGCTATTATAAGACAAAACTATCCGAACATTATAAATTGGTGAGTTGAAAAGAATCGACAAATATAATTTAGCTAAATATAGGATAAACAGCTTCAAATGTCTATGCGCTAATAATGTCGATTCATTAATTGAAAACATTGGAAAATTACAAGCTTAAAATAGCTATGGCCGTGTCACATCCCTGGAGGTTTAGCATCATTTTAATCAACATTTACAATGGAAATCCTATGTAAACGGCCACGGGGTACACCCAAAATGTGACAATTTCAAAAGCTACGAGTCATAAAATTCGATAGGGAATACATATGCATCAATACATATTGTCATGACAACCTATGTCCATAGCATTAGAACTTTGGCTTCTTCGGCTGACGGCGGCACCGTCGGTACTTTGGGATGTACGGAGAAGGTGTATTTTCCTCAATGTCAGGGTCATTCGACGCCACAGAGCTTGGGGTAGCCATGTCTTTGTTGGGGCTTTGCGGTGGAAGAGTGGCGTAACCACTTGTGACCGGACGGCGAATGGTCCTGGTATTGGTGTTTACACTATCGGTCCCTGAATCGGAAGCATAATATTCTTGGACAAAGGCCCACCAAGAGGGTTCTTCCGATTCGACATCGTGATCATGGCCAAACGATGAGTCTCCATAGGAGTCATCGGCCGGTGGTGCTTTAGTATTGACCCACTCGTCATCCAAGCATGTGCCTGCACGATCAAAGTAGACGGATTCGTCTTCGTCTGATTCATCGGAAGGCCACTCCCTAAACAAAATTCATAATGCACTCCATTGTGGCTCGGGTGCCTTGACGTAGCACTTACCAATTGTTTTAGCCGACCAAAAAAATACGTCCAATACTATGAAAATGTATGCACAAATTTTTTAATGAGGTTGCATGTATAAATCCAGCTTTACGGGAATCAAAAATCATGAAAACAAAATCACATCGTCATACCTTTGCAATTTGGTCCCAAACATACTTATATGCCGAGATTATGTTCTTTTTTGGATCCCATTCCGCTGCTACTAGGCTAGTTACCCATGAGAAAACTTGATGCCGGATTTTTAGCTTAGCTAAACGACGTTGACAGTAAGAGTAGGACAGAGTTGATCTATACCGAGCATTTATGTCGAACAATGCACAAAGAACAGCATGACAGTTAACCCGATTGTGGTGAAATGTCCCATTGCGGTGATGGGCAAGTAGAGACTGGATGAAGGTGTCTTCGATTTCGGGGGTCCAATGCTCACAGTAGAACATTTTGTGTTGCCAGTAAAAACCATCTCCAGCCATTATGGAAAACTGATAACCTTACAAGTAAGGCTTTGAAAAGGAGAGTGAAGCAAATAGAGGGAGAATATAGCATTTTTGAAGTGTTGAAGAATACAGATAGCAATAGGTGAATGGGGGTTTATATAGAAACCACTCCACCTACTTCTATTACAATGTGTAATAATTGTGCTTACTTTTTTTTTATATAATAATTAAATCCCCTTTGATAAGTTTTTTTTTTTTTTTAATTTTTAATGGGACACACGACCATGCCCTAACAAATTATAAGGATGTCAGTTCCATTTGTATATAAATATATTTATAGAGTTGAATTGTCACATCTTTTTAAAGTTGTGTTTCATAATTAGATGATCGGATTCATCGGGGCCATTTAAATTTATATTTCAAATGCATAGATAGGCTTAAATGTAACACTGTAATGAGCAAGGGAAAATAAGCAATATTTTCATAGTCACCCCCATACTATTGCATGGGATATTAGGATTGTCAAGGTCTACATATTGCATGTGTAATGCATAATTGGTTAACGACTTGCACACAAAACATTCAAAAACAGAGACCAAAACAACACAATAAATTACATACTTGCTGCAATTACATGCACACGATCGTTGCCCGTAAATAGAGAATGAGGAGAACTAGTATTATAACACAGGCAACAATCCCACAAAGATGATAAAGCATAATATCATCCTCTCGTGCCTCGAGTCCACACAGCTTCTGCCCATACTCCTTCAATTGTTTTTCCTGGTTATTCAACCTCTTCAACAATCCGGGTATAACATCAATCGACCTACGACACATTGGTGGATCAATCCACTCGAAGACACCACATTGATTTCCTTTAAAAGTTAGGCACAAGTTTCTTATTAACAATCAAATAAAAAAAATGAGGATGGGGGGTTATAGTATAAATGTGGTCGAATTTTTAACGAATACATACCGCATCTCTCGAACAACTTCGAAAACGCCGGCCAGGGTTTGAGTTAGTCCATGATGTACGGACGACTAGATCATGTCCACATTTGCAAATGCAGACAACTTTGGGTTCATCGTTGTCCATAATGTTAGTGTATGAATGACCGGTTGAACGACTTTGTGATTGATTACTTGCCGAACGATTCATCTGCATCCTCAACCAATCAGATCATAATGTATTACAAAAGAAAAGTTCATGAAAACTACATTAAATCAACAATGCAAGTAATGTTTCAGTGTGACCAATGGAAATTACCAATAGAGAATGAAAGTGTATTGGAAGATTAATTGTAAATGTCTTACTAATATACTGGCATATCATATATACAGCAAAATGCTACATTAATCATACTTAAATGAATTAATAATTTAATTATAGCAAAAAATAACAAAATGCGAAAGACAGAGAAGGCGATGGTGTCAATCCAAACATTTTATTTCTTATGCTCTGCAATTAATTGTGCCCATAAATACGTAAATTACATAGCTTCATACGTGTGGATGCACTCACCTAACTAAGATATACATTTGAGGGAACTATTAAATGGTAACAATTGAGATGATGGATCCTATTTGTAAGGCTAATAAATTGAAAAAAAAAAAAGCTAATCAATTGTATGTTAAATTTGGTATTCAAATAAATGGAATCATTGCTAATTTCACCTATCCAAACATTGTAATACTTATGGCCGAAAAAAAAATTAAATGGCCAGAGGTGGATATGAGCCTTCAACGGACAAATTAACCGTAACAACACCTATGACCAGAACTCTCCAAACTGATCTATAAAGTTTAAGCAAATATATAACTTTGGATGAATCTGACAAACAAGATAAAAAGAACCGGAAATTCATTTTTGTTATCTATTGAAAGAGTTGGCCGACGAACAAACCTTTTCGTTGCGAGACTTCGGAATGATGCCCGCTTCACCTCTACACGACCAACTCAGCCACAGATCCAAAACTGAGATTTGCTGAAGAATGTATGAGGAAAGAGCGCCAAAAGTGCGAAAGTGGAAGGCTTCACACAATGAAGCTGTAGAAGAGGGGGTGTAGGAGTGTTACTCTTACACTCAACATGTCATTTCATTACTTTTTGGTACAAGGGTATAAGCATAATTTCACACAAATTGCACTATTTGCCTACACTAGAATCAAAGGTAATTATTATTTAATCCCAAATGCAAAAAAACAAGTAAATAACGTACTAATCAATCCAACAGCCTCTAATCGAATTTTAATCATAATTTTGTCAATTATTACTTAATCCCTACACAAGAAGTAAAGATGGCCGGAGAGATTTGTTTAAAATCAAATGAGAAATAATTAGAAACCAAGTATTAATGGACTATCAAAGCCCAATACACTGCCAACAAACATGAACAAATCATGATACACCACGTGGCTATCCGTTCGTATTATCCAACCAGCGTTAAGCAAAAACAAAATAGCATTTTCGAAAAGGTCAGATTTGTCTTTCCACGATAATAATCGGCCTGCCCAACGTAGAGTCTTGTCCTAAAGTCTGCGCTCCTGATACAAAACCCCTGCCCCCCAGTCCCATTCTCACACTCACTGCGTGTGTTTATGCGCGCTATTCTCAAATTTCCTACAGAATAAGTGAGCTTGAATCACGGCGGTCGATGGCGGCGCCTGAGACCCCACAACCGACGACTCTCCGCTACGCATTCGGCAATGCGCTCTCCTTCTTCGTTCTTTTACTCATCGGTGTTCTCGCTTTCTCGATCCGTCTCTTCTCCGTAAATCCTCTTCTCTCTTCGTTTGCTTGCATTCCGTTATGTTTAATTGTCTACATTCGTACATCTGTGCTCGATCGAGCCGTTAAATGTAAGATATCTCTGATTAAAAAGAGGCATCTCAGTAGTTATTTGAATTTTTTGTCTGGATATATATATCTAATTGTTTTTCTTTTCGTTTGTTGACTTTTGTGGTGTACAGGTGATTAAGTACGAGAGTGTGATTCATGAATTCGATCCTTACTTCAATTATAGAGTGACGCAGGTTTGTCTGGTTTTTGTTTACTGGATTTATGAAGACGCTATTTTCTGAGTCTTCATGATAATCTCCTGCTAGAAAGTTTCTTTTCCTTATTTTCAGCTTGGTAACAAGATCTTTATATTTATTTATGAGAAGTAGCGATCCCAGGAGATATTGTTGCTCTAGCTAACCAGTCAAAATGGATTTGTCTCTATAGTTGTTAAGATTCTAATAAGAGTTGCAAATTGAAGAGTTTGTTATGTTCAATGGATTTCACATGCCAATAATTGACCTTGTAATGTGTACTATTTGTAAAGACTATATTTAGAGGGATTTTTCTTCTATTCTGAAACTTCAAACAGATACAGCAGAATACGAATGCAGTTGAGTACATTAAATGTTGAGTTTGATTTCAAATGTTTATGAACAATATGCTCGTGACCTCAACAAGATGCATCTAATAGTAATCCTGGTCTAAATTGGTGGGAGAAATAGCATTGTGCTCTTATATGTATTTGTAGTGTTCTATTGTATTGAATAAGTTGGATCCGCCGTCCAGGTTTTTATACTGAACACTCCCCAGAATTGTGCTTGAACTTGGAGAATGAGATGTGTTTCTTAATATGTTATGAATTTCACATTGGAATACCAATTCCAGAATGATACATTCCAATTAGTATAAATTCCGAGGGATAAATACCAGTTCTAAATGATATATTCCAATTAGTATAAATTCTGAGGGATGTCCATCTAATCAAGATAGAGAAAACAAGTTCAAAACATTAGGTAGATAGAGCACTTTGAAAACATATATGCTTTAACCTGTCGTTGGAGGAGTCAACTCCGAAGGAAATCAGTTTGATTTGTGAGCAATATATATAGAAAAAACAAAGGAGAGGTTTTTGGGTCTTGCAGTTGTGTTAATATGTTTTTATAGCAGTCTTTGCGTGACCCTGACTCTTCCACAGAAGGGCTTGACAGTAATAAGGCATACACAAGTAACTATGGCATGCCCAGCCAGCTTAATTATTGTTAAACTTTTCATTGCAGATATGAGTCACCATCTTCTTTATTCATTTTCTCTTGTTTCGTTTGTCTGTATTTGAAATACTGCTATTCTGTATGCTTCTTTGCTTGTGGAAATATGTGTAAATTGAACAAGGAAGGTGACATAAGTTCTGTTGATTGCAGTATCTTATAAAAAGTGGAGTATATGACTTTTGGAATTGGTTTGATGACCGCACATGGTAAACTCTGTTATAGCCAGCATTCAATTTGTGTATTCTCAGAAAAGGTTGCTATTTTATTTCAATTGTGATTAGCATCAAACTGGGCTCATTCTTTACTGTTCCAAAGGTACCCACTTGGACGTGTGATTGGTGGAACAGTTTACCCTGGACTTACACTGACTGCGGGTACCTTATGGAGGTGAGGGTTATAGATTATTGTTGTTTTCAAATAACAGTATATCCATAGGAGAAGCTTTCTGATAAAAAACAGATTATAAAACTAATAATTATATGGTTCAAGATTTTGATCAAACTAAGAAGAAATAACCTCCCTTCTCTCTCGCTTTTTAGCCTTGTAGCTGGGATTGATTTGTCCTTTTTGAAATTTATTGGCAGGATATTCAACTCCTTAAACATTCCTCTGTCTGTGGAAACTGTTTGTGTGTTTACAGCTCCTATCTTTTCAGCTTTTGCTTCTTGGGCAACATATCTTCTGACAAAGGTTCTGCTTGATTAATCTATGGACTCTTTTCTATGTTATCCTCCAAGTTAATGGTTCTACATGGGGATTCTTTGTGGAGAAGTTTATCTTTGTGTCTGCTTTGTGTAGGAAGTCAAAGGTGCTGGTGCTGGGTTGACTGCTGCAGCTCTTTTGGCCATGGTACTTTATTTTCATACTTCTTTGTTCGGTTGTTAGCATTTGAAAAAATGAATGGCAGCTTGCATTTGCTGATGTGCAATGAGTCCATGTATCACTTAATAAATCTTTCGTGATTTCTAATTGCTACTACATGAACGATGATAAGACTCTGGTTTTGATTCAAGACACATGGCTGTTCATCCAATGTTCCAAAACTTTGCTCTTGTTACATATATCTCATATATGAGTTTTTCCCTTTGATTGTCGAATAGGTTTTTTATTCTTCTCTTTGTGGTTTTAGGTTTTCTAAAACCCTCAAGACGCAATTTCCCTTCATTATACTGGAAATCATGATTCATGCGAACAGTACTTTTTGGCTGATATGTGATCTCAGAAATTAATTAACTCTGGGACCAAACTTAGGTGTTTTGTAAAATAATGAGTTGGGAAACATTCAATGCCTTTACAGTGAAATTAAACAGCTGAAAACTAACATGTGGGGATCTAGATGGTGCACAAGCATTGGTGGACATGTTAGGAGACCTATTGGCATCTGCAAAATTGGAGGGGATAATAAAAATTGTATCCTACAATTCATCAAGCTTGTAATGTAACCGGTAAATTATGGTAAATGGACTTTCCATAATTAGTAAGTAAGACTAGGCATTAAGAAAGGTACTTCATGTAATAGCGTAAATATCATTTTGCTCTACCACAGATGATGAGTGATTCATTTTGAAAGTACCATAAGTTGATTTGAGTAATACTCAAAGAATAGTTGTTGCCTTTCTTGCAAGAATGTATGGATATATTTTGCAAAGAAGAGTTGAGAATTGGACGGGTAGAGTCTGTCCATGTGACAAAAGATTCAGCGGGAAGGATGTCTCAATAGTTTGACATTTAGGCAACTAATTGAGGACGAAATCAACTCTATGTCAAGGGTGCATAAGATCTTCAGTTTGTACCATTCTCTGTGCTTATGGTGTCACCTTCACAGTAGGGCCGTATTCAAGCAATAATTGAATTGATATCATATCCTGGTTGTAGGCCATTCGACTCTGCTGTCCAGCTGTAGTGCAGTTTTAGCTTTCCTGTGCCTGGAAATTTCCTTCATGAGGTTGTTTGGCTGAAAAATGCCTTTACTTTTCGGACTTGCGTTTTAGCTGTTGTGGAAGATTAGCCTTGAGTTCCAATGGGCAAGTCACGAGCGTCATAGCAATAACTGTTCTTACAAATTCAGGCTTTTCTATACTTAGTGTTTGTATAAGATACTTATATTATTACAAGAAGCACAATGGAAACCTGGATGGTTCTAATGTAACGGAAATGTTGAGGTAGCATGCCATGAACTAATTGGTTGACGTCGTTCTACAGTGGTGAACCAACATTGTGATGCCAAGACCAGAATCAGCAGCGATTTTTTGTGCCTACCTATGGAGACACCTTCCGGATCCCACTTTTTAGGCTATTAAGCAAGTTACTTTATCATCAAGGGAAGCTTAGTTGTTTTAGGTGTCACTTGGATATATCCAATTGAATGCTTCATTTGTGGAGAAAACTGTTCCTGCTTCTAATCCTACATTGACTTTTAACTTATCTTCCTGATCAATAAATTGTTCCCTGTTTCCAGAAAAAAGAAAAAAAAAAAGGAAGGAAAAAGAAAGAAAGAAAGAAAGACAGTGGTTCAGTTAGAGTAGAAGACAAGGCAGATTTCCTTATGCAGCATACAACTGAAAGTTTCATGTCTAATTGCATGGATATACTTCTACTATAAGTATGCTGCTGTTCAGTGTACAGGATGATCTATCTGTGCATGTCGATGCTGTACTTTGTGTCAGATTGTTAAATTGATATAGTAATCGGAATGTACTTGTACTTTTCTTAATGCACAGGTTCCGTCATATATTTCTCGATCTGTTGCTGGCAGTTATGACAATGAAGCGGTGGCTATTTTTGCTTTGATCTTCACTTTCTATCTCTATATAAAGGTTAGAAATTATTTTTTTTTGCTGCTTAATCACTTGGTAAGCTGTATTACTATCTTTATGATAGCTAGTGAATTTCCTTCACGAACATTAAATTCCCTAATTCATATATTTTTCATGGACTTCAAGTTTTGTAATAATTAAATCACTAATAGCTCCATTGACTGCAGACATTGAACACAGGATCCCTTTTTTACGCCACTCTAAATGCAATAGCATACTTCTACATGGTAGGTTTTCCTGCTGCCGTGTTCACTATCCTCTTTTGGTCTGAACCCATGCTCCTACTGTTTTCTAGCATGATGGAATATTCATATATCTTTTCAGGTTTGCTCTTGGGGAGGGTACACCTTTATTATAAATCTTATCCCGATGCATGTGCTGCTATGCATTGTAACTGGTCGCTATTCTTCACGCCTCTACATTGCTTATGCTCCACTTGTAAGTAACTTAGTGGACAAGAACCTTATGATATTCTGTGGAATTTGTGTATTTGCTTCAGCCTTCATGATTTTACACCTATGTGAGAATCTGGAACATAACAATGATAATCATGAGATTTTTTATGGAGGTAAAAGAATGTAAAAACGTTTGAGACAAGATTTTCATATAAAGTAACCACTGGAGAACTCTAGAAGGGTGATATGCTTGTTTTGCCTTCTGTACTGAACAATATTTTTCCCTCTTCTCTTTTACATTATATCTAAGTATGAAAAAAGAATGACTTGTTCTTGGCTGAGTGGCTGGTGCTTCTGTTTGGTGTTTTATGGAGTTCTGGGCTAAGTACGAAGAAAGTGTTATAGCACACCACCTTCGTAAGGACTTCTCTTTCACCAGGCTGTCATTCTTTCTTCCATTCTGTGGATGAGATAAGCGTATAGTTGAATCAGTCTCTAAAAGAGAAGAAATTTCACACTTCGGATTAAACTTGTCAGTGATCTTCTGTGGTGTCTGTGGATGCCAGCTTCAGACATGGGAAGGTGTATGAGTTTTGATGATTTGCATTTGGATATCCAAACCGGCATTCGTCACAGTTAAACAAAAGATTGTTAATGTTTTTGCTCAATGAGTTCTTGGGTCCGTCTTTAATTGCATCGATCTAATTGGTCATATGGCTATATAATAAGAACTATTTTAATTAGTTGAGCCACAAAGTTTCACTGAGTGAAACTCTCAATTCACATGTAAAAGATTTAGGTATGAAACATAAATCCAGCCTGTTCTGAATCTGAAAGAATTAAATTATTCATCAAACATTTTGGTGTATTCCATCTCAGTTAATTATGGAAGTATGACACCGTAGTGAAATCCTGGTTTACTTTCTTTCGTAAGATCATCTGTGTATCCTCACAAGCATAATAGGTTGAGGGTGTTAAAGCTTTTTGGACATGAAAGAAAGCACTACTAGTAACAAACCTGCAAGATAAATGCCATCACAATACTATGTTGGTTGCATAAGTAAACATGAATTATACTCATTCTCTTTTTTTCTTTTCTTTGTCCCCCCTGAAAATTTCCTTTTTAACTTGGGAAGCATTGGGCTCTTTCGTAAAGTTGCTGGGGAACAACTTTTGGTATATAGTCGTTGCAATGGAAGGTCTGGGGTTGATGGTTAGAGGTTGTGAGGTTGGTGCTAATCATCCTTGGTAAATCCAAAATCTTTCCACCTATTGGTGAAATGACCAGATCTTCACCCTTTCCTAATCTTCCACGAATATTTTATATATGATTAACCTGTTCATGCAATACCAATTATTTTCACTGTTTTTGCTTTTCTTAACAAAATTTTGATTTACTAAAAAGCTGGTGAATTTGTCTGGCTAACTTCAGAGTTGAGATATATATCTCATTGTTTTGCCTAGACTGATCTGTATCCACACCAATAACTTGACATGCAGGTTGTCTTGGGAACATTGTTAGCAGCTTTGGTACCTGTTGTGGGTTTCAATGCTGTCATGACGTCGGAGCATTTTGCATCATTTTTAGTAAGTTGAATACTAATACTGTATTTTTCACTTTTATCATTTACTATTTTTCTCATGTTGGCTATAATTATTTTCAGTTGATGCATTTCTATGCTGACATGTATGAATTTGCATATCGGCTTTGCTGGTAAATGGTTTAACCTGTTTGGATCTGCTATTTGAGTACCTATATGAAGGGGGCTGATATAAGTATTAGTAAACTACTGCAGTACTTGTTCCATATTTATTACCTCCTTTCGTAGTTTGATTTGTATCCAAAATATCATGCAAACTCCAAGTCTTTCTTATTTTATTGTTGGTAAAGATGCTAATTGCTAAAACAGAGAAGTGGTAAACATAGTATGTGCCGCAGTTGCATTTCAACAGTAAATACTAATTAAAATTTTTAATAAACTCAATGACTTAGGATTTTTATTTATTTGGTTTTTTCTATGTTACCTAAGGATTATGATTCTTAAAAACTTTAAACTGAAAGAGAGAGATTAGCGTGATTTTTGGAAGAAGCGAATAGCTTTAGGTAGGGCAACAGATGTCTTATATTGCAAGAGCTGTGCAGATAACTGTGAGGTTACTAATAAATGAATTGTATATCTTTGAATCTGGGTGTTGAGATTCAAAAGTTTGGTATTGGGAAAGAAATGGCGTAGAACGTTTTCGTTTCTTATGTTACTGGAAGAATAGGGCTTCAATCCGTTCTTTATTTGAGTAATCTAATTTTAGCTATATCAGCGAGGTTCGGAGTAAGCTGCTCCTTTGGGTATAGGTTTCATATTAACAGTATTGATAGAACCTATGCTGTCAACCAAAAGGAGAATCTTGATGGTAATATAAAAATTTATGCATGTTTTTCCATGGCAGGGCATGATGCAGGATGATGCTTAAATGTAACGGTTGTGCAGAAAAATTACATAATCCTTGAAACATTATAAAGTCAAGAAAAGGATATAAATAAAAAAACATTGGGGAAAGATGTAACTTTTGGAATTTTCCCAGTGGAAGAAAACTTGGGATCTCCTGGACTTTGAAGAAGTTTAATGGAATTTCTGATGCAGAAGTGCAAGAGTTGAACTCTTCTATTTAATATTCTTAGCTGAGAGAAGTTACTATGTGCTCATATGCTTCTTCAAACCTAATTCCACTTGGAAAATAACATGAAAATGCTAGGATCAAGGAAATCCTTCCTCAATGAGGATTATTCTATAATGATTTCATGGCCATCTCATGAAAAGGTATTGCTCTAAAGCATTAAAATCTGAGCAAGGAAAGATAATTCTTAAACCTACTGGTTACTTGGAATGACTAACCCTGCTTGACAAAATTGCCAAAATGCCCCAACGTTCACTAACTTTGCTATAATGATCAGTAACTGATGCTTTTAGATTTTCCTTTTTTCCTTCTAGCATAAATTTGCAAACTCCTAGATCAATCAGGGGATCCACCAATAAGTATACTAAATTCTTTGGATATGATGTCTTCTATATAAATACTAACATGGCACCAGGTTGCGGCAAATCATCACCAGATTATGAGATCTCTTTGGGTATCTTTTTAAGTGAACTACAAGGTGTGAGTGCTGATGAGTTGCCCTATTTGCAAATACCTAATTGTGTGATGTCATTTTGACTTGGATGCATAAACTCTTCCTTGTGGTTCTCTTGCCGAAAAAGACAATCTTGTATATTTTGAAGTTATACTATCCTGACTATAGCTCAATGCATATAGTAAAGTGGCAAGATTTTTCCTCTTGATTTAAAGCGCAACTTTTGTTGTGATTAGGGCTACAAGAATAATGTTGGGGGGGGTTGAGGAATCAAATTCAAACTTTCTTGCAGTATGCATGCATGTTTCATGTGGACCCTTGTTTTGTTTCTTGTTTTATGTAAGAAAACACACCTGTAGGTGGTGGATATTCTCAGTTTATTAAAACATTGGCTTTCTGGATGGTTATGCTCAGGTCTTTATCATTATACATGTGGTGGCCCTTGTTTACTATATCAAAGGAATTCTCACTCCTCAAATGTTCAAAGTAGCAGTTACTCTTGTTATATCAGTTGGGCTGTAAGCTTCTCTCTTCTCTGATCTTCGTTAATCATTAAGGTACTAAATGGACAAGGAAGAAAATAAAGAAGCACTTGGTTAACCTCGATTGTAGTTGTATATTCTTGTATTTTCATTATGTTATAGTAAATTCCTCTTGTATTTTAGTAGTATTTCGTTCCTCAATTTTTGTTGTATCGCAGTCAGTCCTGTGGACTCAAAGGATAAGAGGCAATTTCTAAGTGGAAAATTGTTAAACAGAATGGAGAGTCTGTCGACATAAAGTGTCCTCCTTTCACTTATTAATTTCCTGCCATTATTCAGGATAGTTTGTGCCGCTGTTTTAGCAGTACTAATAGCATTGGTAGCTTCCAGCCCAACAAAGGGATGGAGTGGACGAAGTCTAAGCCTGCTCGATCCGTAAGTTAATCATCTATGATATTCATAATTAAACAGGGATGGATACATTTGGTCTGTAAGGTACTTTTGGTATGCCACTTCATTACTTATAAAAGGCTGATTAGTGTCCAAAGGGTAGTTTTGCTTCCTCTGTTTTTCTCTTCTCTTGCCTATGTTTATTCAAATGTTTCCAATTTTTCTTTCTAACATATTTTCCTTTTTATTCTTATACAATCATAAGAAGTTAAATATCTCATAGATTTTTAAATTATATGATTGAATTTTATATATATGAAAAATGTATATGCATAGACTGCAGAATGCACTAGTTATGATTAAGCTTGTGTTGTTTTAATTGTTTGCTAAATCTTGTTAAATAGATGGTTTTGTAAACAAAAGTATACTTGTTAAAATCTGTATGAGGATTCTGTTGCTTTTTGAACCTTTAATTTCTCACCTTAAACGTGACAGGTCCTTTCCAGTTTTTGTCTGCTGAACCTATCCAACTTTTATGAGTTAAATATTACTATCATCTGGTGTGAGTTCATCAAATACTTAATAAATGATTTGTTCGTCAGTGTTATTGTGAATTTTACTTGATTATTAGTCATTCCGTTGAGATGTTTTGAGTGATAAGTGGGCATTAAGGGCTAATCCATTTCTTCTCTACCTAAGTTTTCAGAAAGTATCTTCTCCGGCTAATGGCATGCTTGCTTGTCTCCATGAATCCATGCTAGCAACTATATCAGCTATGATGTGGCTCCAACATTATCCTTTCATCTTTTTATCTTTAAAGGAATGTAAATGTGCTTGGACCAGTATCCACACCTTACCACGTTCCAAGCAAAAGGGGATAAAAGCTGATTAATTTCTTTCACGATCCCCACTCTAACAGAGAGCTATACTGAATTTAAACAATCTCTTATGTTCAAATCCCAGTTCCCACAGATTGACTGTAAAACTGAAGCTGAGGAAAAAAACTCGAAAACTTTTTCTTACAAATAGCCAGTTATTTTGTAGTGTCTCCTTTGGTTCTCTTCTTATGATACATTGGACATACCTGTTAAAACATTTTACTTTGGCTTTCCCAAGTTTATTTCCTATAATATATGGGATCTTTGGTGTGCCTATGATGATTACTTGCTTCCTCATTTCTGCTATTTAATCTGATCTATTTCACCCTCTTTTACTGCTGTTTCCATACGTGGAATTGAGAACAGAACTTATGCGAGCAAGTATATACCGATTATTGCAAGTGTTAGTGAACATCAACCTCCGACATGGCCATCTTACTTTATGGACATTAATGTTTTGGCATTTTTGGTTCCAGCTGGCATTATTGTAAGTTCTCAATATTGTCAACTGGGAAATAATTTTGCTTCTATTGTTTGAGGTACTTTGTTATTCCTCTAATTGTTTCTTTTACAATATTCGATTTTGTTGGATTTGCAGGCTTGCTTTTTGCCACTTTCTGATGCAAGCTCCTTTGCAGTCCTTTATATTGTTACATCAGTATATTTTTCTGGTGTTATGGTATATATACTTGACACTCGTCTGCATCACACTTTCCCTTGTTTCCTGTTACTACACCAAGTTAACTTTCCTTTTTATGGTATGCTAGGTGCGCCTAATGCTCGTACTTGCTCCAGCAGCTTGTATAATGTCTGGAATTGCTCTCTCAGAAGCTTTTGATGTTTTTACTAGATCAGTTAAATTTCAGTTGTTTGGTGCAACACAAGACCCCCAGGTCAATGTAAGCATCATATTAATTCTGCAAATAATGATATGCCATATATTTAAACCAGGGGACTGAAGCTTATGGTCTTCATAAGGCAGGGGATACCAGTAATGTTACACAAAATGATGTGGTGAAGGCTGAGAAAAGTGAAGACTCACTGAAGGAACGATCTTCAAGAAAAAGTAAGAAGAAGGAAAAGGAGAATGTACAAACAGCTTCCGTTGTATCCCGAATTGAAAAGAGGCTCCTGGTCTTACCGTTGGAGGCTTCTCTGATTGCAATTTTCTTGCTTGTGTTGCTAGGTGCATTTTACGTGGTATGTGATAAACAGCTGATAGATCATGTCTTTCTTTGCATGAACTTGGACAATATCCTCTCGAGCTACTTGCCTTTGGTGGTGTAGAGGAATTTGTTTTGCTGAATTTTTATCTGCTTATGTGATTGTGTTGACAAGTTGATGTAAGATGTTGTTTGGCTCATCATGAACTTCATGTCTGTTAAAAATATTATAAGCATCCAAGGAAATTCATATACTTGTGCAATTTTGAAAGTTAACTTAACTCTGTTCACTGAGCTTGGAACTGTCACAGTTGGAGATTCTGTTCACGCAAAATACTTTAGTTATCTTCCGGGTTGCCCTACATATTAAGATTACTATGGACTTCTCGTTTCTTCATTGATAAGTTTTGTTAATGGGTGCCCACTAGCATTTTTCAGCTCACTGGTAGCCCCAAAAAGCTTGACCTTTTTGACTTCCACAAACTGCATATTTAATCCAGAACGAAAAAATTCTTCAAATTCAAGTGTCTACATTTGATGACCTAGAAATGAATGAGGTGTTACATCGTATGGTTGCCATGCTGTTACCTATCTCATTGTTGCTCTCTAGTGCTTTCTGCTGTCTTGACCCGTCTTTTTGTAGGTCCATTGTGTCTGGGCTGCAGCGGAGGCTTATTCTGCTCCATCCATTGTGCTAACCTCTCGTTCTCATGATGGCCTTCACGTCTTTGATGACTTCAGAGAGGCATATGCTTGGTTGCGTCATAACACTGACGTGGATGATAAGGTAAGTTGTTATTCTTCCCTTTGATTTCCTGCATTCTCTTTGCGAATAATTACTTCTGCTTATTATGCCAGTGTTCAATTACACTACCATTAGTATCTGCACTACAGGTGGTTGGTAAGGGTGATACTGGAGTTGAACATTATATTAAGCATGAAGCACAACTGCTGCTCCTGTTATTGCCATTACTATTTTAAATAAGGGGAAATAATATCTGGTTGATTCATAAATGGGTAGAGTGTTAAGTTTTTGAAGAATGGTAGCAGATTGGAGAAGCCCCATCATCTTTCATTACTTTGTTTCCTGAACTGTTAAATTATTAACTAGTTGAAGAAAAAGTGCTAATGAATCCATAGATACGACTAGCCTGTATGCAACATCTTAGGAACCTGGTTCTGGAAAAGCCCCTTTTCCAGATTATACCAAAAGCTTACTTTCTTCCACTGCTTGTGGCGGTTAGCCTCATTCTAGAGAAAGTGCTACCTTTTTGGTCTACTTCAGTGAATGTGGTTCTTATCATGGCCTAAAAAGACCCATGACAGATGTTTACAATGGGTTTCAATGTTGTTTGAGTAGTCTTCTAAGTGCATGTGGACCCATGATAGGTCACTCAAACAAGGGTATTGAACATTTGTAAGCTGTTTTATGTTGCTGACAACTTTCGAGGGTATAGCTTAGATACTTGTTTTATAACTGTTTTTGTTTGTATTGACATCATTTTACTATAAAAATAATGTAAAGAGTATAACGAATTGAAAATTTTGAATACCCTCACAAGCAAGGTGAAGAGACTTCATGAGTTGACCTTTGGTTATCCAATCACACATGACGGCGGTAGTACAAGTTACATTGTTTGGAGGGTGCTTATCAAACTCATGCACTGTATAGTTTGTAATATATGGCTCATGTAGTTGCAGGAATTAGTCCATTATGCATCTTGTAGTTATTCTAGCTTACTTATATTATAGTAAGGTTTATTATATATATGAATACTATTGGGACTCAAAGCTAGAAGGGGAAAACAAGAGAATTGACAAATATCTTCAAATCTTTATGGCTATTGGCTTCCCTTGCTGATGTGGCGTCTGACTTTGCTTGTGCCGCTCATAGTTGTTTAGTGCAGAATATTCACACTTATGTGTGTATGTTCATGTGAATTCACATGTCACGCAGAGTGATAATTTGTATCTGCTGAACTTTTAAAAGGCAACATTGCACCTTTGATTAGAATCCAAGTGACCAATTTTCCTGTTCTTCCTGCTGCTAATGTATTCCAGGTTGCATCTTGGTGGGACTATGGCTACCAAACAACTGCTATGGCTAACCGCACTGTTATTGTTGACAATAATACCTGGAACAACACACATATTGCAACTGTAGGAACTGCCATGTCCTCTCCTGAAAAAGCAGCTTGGGAGATTTTCAACTCGTTAGATGTAAAATATGTTCTAGTTGTTTTTGGAGGTTGGTTCTTGAATACTAAGCAGGGAAGAGTTTCCGTAATTAAGAAAAATATTGTCCTTACAACTGCTGCCTCATTTCAGGTCTTGTTGGATATCCAAGTGATGACATTAACAAGTTTCTGTGGATGGTTCGGATAGGTGGAGGTGTATTTCCTCACATTAAAGAACCTGATTATTTGGTGAGTGGTTTATAGCAGAGGTGATATTCTTCAATGAATTCTTTGTTTTCTATATAGTAGCCTTTTGTCTGTTACTACAATGGTTGATTTTATCAGTTCAATGCTGCAGTTCACTATATGTCAAGGGCGGTAGTAAAATGCCATATATTGAGCAATATCAGCTATTTGATAATAAGGATATAGTCATTTTGTCTTTTTAAATTTAAAGTGCCTGCTACTACTTTCACTACATGAATTTAGTCTTTTAACAGTGCATGTGTTTCATACACCATCCATTTTTTCAGTTTGCATGAACAACAACGTCTTGTTTTCATTCAAATAGCACCTCACTGTCCTTGTTTGACGGGTAACTTTACTTGAGTCCAGAACTTGAGTAGCTGAGAAACATTTTTCTAGAGTTTCTTTCCTTTGGTTGATCCCTCTCTCTGACACATACATGGTTTTGCTGGCGGAGAGTAAGGGGATACATGTTCAATATGATATGGTACTCACCGTTCTATTACTTTTGATCTAGTTATTAGACATAGCAAATGTATCAGCTGTTGATTTTCTGTCATCTAATATATGTGTTACTTTCACCTGAATGAAGTATTATAGAGCTTTGTTTAATGAATTCTATAATGGCGTCTAACAGAGAGATGGTCAATACCGAATCGATTCTCAAGCAACTCCAACGATGCTCAACTGCCTCATGTACAAACTCTCGTATTACAGGTGCGGCATTATTGGCTATATGTATGGATGTTTTTATTTCCTTCTGCTCTAGGCAATTCATCATTTGCACTGCTTTTTTTATAGATTTGTGGAGACAGATGGTAGAGGCTTTGACAGGGTGAGGCACACTGAAATCGGGAAAAAATATTTCAAACTAACCCATTTTGAGGAGGTAATCTTGATATCATAAACTCTTATTTATGCGGCTTACCATGTGATGTTTAATATCCTACATCTACGTCGTAATTTACTGATCTGCATGTAATTGATGGCTATCATCTGCATCTGTATTTTACCATTATGGAAAGTGATTGAACAGCACGAGTATATATGGTTTAATCCAACTTCTCTCAATCGCAAAGGACTTGGAAGACTAGGTGGAGAAATGAATTAATAGTAATTATCATGATATAAAATTGAAAACTTGAACAACAATGATACTCTATTAAGACCATGCTGAAAACATCTGTTGGAATAAGGGATTTATCACCTTTCCCATGTCCATTATCTTGCTTGCACTATTTCACATAATCGAATCTTTACATTATCAACAAGGCCCGAGACTGCATCGTATGTTTTGCACGGTAATAGATCTGGAGAAGAGACTTCATCATGAGCTTCACTGCTCTATTTCAGTTTGTATTTGTTTTGGTGGAACTGCTCTTACGTTGTCTGCATTTTCTTAAGGTGTTCACCACTCATCATTGGATGGTTCGGATATACAAATTGAAATCCCCAAGGAACAGGATCCGTGGGAAGACCAAGAAATCCAAATCGGTACGTAGAAGCCATGCTTGACCCTTGGCAACATACTATCAAGCTTCTAATATTGAGTTTACCCTTGGCAGAAAGCTACGTCGACATCTAGCTCAAAAAGAAGCGGAGCAAGAAAGAAGAATCCGTGGCATTAGCTGGACTCGGATAGAACGAAATAGAAAATGAAGCAGCTCACTACAGATTTTGCAGTCTCTCTTGTGTATGGTTGTTAATTTAACTTCCGGATATTGATAGGCCGGCGGTAGCAGAGAAGTGTTGAACAATTTTTGACTTGCTGTTTAGGCTGTGAGACAGTAGTACTGTACAAGATATCATCACATACAGAGTCCCCTGTTTTCGAGGGCTAGATTCCAGTTAGAACTCTTTCTCAATCATCTTTTACAACCATCATCCACATAGTAATGCATTTTGGTCTGGTCTCACCTCTTTAACTGCTGCGATTTCTTTTCTCATTCTGTAGCCTATAACTACAAATTAGTCTCTCCATTTTCATTTTTGTCCAAATTGATTCTCTTTTGTTAATTTATTGTTTATACAGACAAAATAAAGCACAGTTAATTCATAAAAATATTCATTCATTTGATTTCTAGAGATGATAATTAGCGTTAAAGTAAAAATATATACATAATATATTTAGGGTTAAAAATATTTTATACTCCTGAAATATGTCACTCTCTTCAATTACTCCCTGAACTAAAGAACTCTTCATTTATCCCCTTTTGATGTGATAATTCTTTAAATTAAATGAAAAATAATAATACCCTTCACAAAATAAATAAAAATACCCTTCATTATTAATAATATGATATATTTATTTTAATGATTTTTATAATAGAATATATCAATTAATTTGACTTTAATTTTATTCACTTATTATATTAATAAATTAATATTAAATTAATCATGTATAGATAAGATCAATGTTAGTACATTTGTATTTAAATAAATTTATATATTTGTGCTTGTACATTATACTAAATGTAATTCTAATGATAAAAATATTGCAGCCGTGGAGCAAATAAATATAAAATATTGTTTTAAATTTGTCAAATACTTTATAACATATGTTTTAAAAAGCTTTAAATAGACATTATTAGAGACGTTGGAGAAACAAGGCTTTATGCGCACATGAAGTCTCTTCTACAATTCTCCTTGAAGCTCTACAGAATCAAGTATTGCATCTTTTGCCATTTCACTCACAATATAGCCATAAGCCTTTCTCCATTTGATGACTCTCACAGAGTTTCCTCCCCATCTCACCGACCAGTCTCAGACGATGCCAAAGCAATAGCACTTCAAGTATCAAACTGCACTGATCTAAAGGAACTGCGTCAGATTTTCGCCTATGTAATTCGGACCCGTTTTCTGGAATTGTATCCTGATTCATTCCATTACAATAACATCAGCAGAATCTACAGCAGGCTAGAGTCACCAAGAGAAGCCTTGCACGTTTATATCACCATGTGTCGTGCAGGCATCCAGCCGGATAATTTCACGCTTCCGATAGCTTTGAAGGCGGCAAGTCAAAATTTGGACCGTGTATTTGTGGAACAAGTTCATGGGCTTTCGGTTAAGTATTGCCTCGAAGATGATATGTATTGTCAAAGTGGTTTAATCAGCGCGTACTCAAAGGCGGGCGAATTTGAGAAGGCGCGTAAGGTGTTTGTGAATAGTACTGAGAGAAAGCTGGGGTCTTGGAATGCTATCATAGGAGGGTTGTCACAAGGAGGACGTGGTAAGGAAGCTATACAGATGTTTGTAGCAATGATGAAAAATGGGTTTTGCCCTGATGATGTGACTATGGTTAGCGTGACTTCGGCGTGTGGATGTTTGGGTGACTTGAATTTGGCTCTTCAGTTGCACAAGTGTGTTCTTCAAGCAAAAAGTTTTGAAAAATCTGATATTCTTATGATGAATTCGGTTATTGATATGTATGGCAAGTGTGGGCGGATGGACTTGGCTTATAAGGTTTTTAGTAGAATGGAGGTTAAGAATGTGTCGTCGTGGACGTCGATGATTGTAGGTTATGCTGCGCATGGGCATGTGGGAGAAGCACTGAAATGCTTCCACTGTATGAGAGAAGCAGGCATTAGGCCTAATCATGTGACTTTTGTTGGAGTTTTGAGTGCGTGCGTCCATGGTGGAATGGTACAAGAAGGAAAATACTATTTCAATATGATGGCAAATGACTACGGAATTAAGCCCCTCTTACCCCATTATGGCTGCATGGTGGACTTGCTTGGCCGGGCAGGGCTGCTAGATGAGGCCAAGTTGATGGTGGAGGGAATGCCTATGAAAGCTAACGTGGTGATATGGGGGTCTTTGATGGGTGCATGTGAGAAGTATGGGAATGTGAAAATGGGCGAATGGGTGGGTAAGCACTTGATAGAGTTGGAACCGTGGAATGATGGGGTATTTGTGGCTTTATCAAATATTTATGCCAGTCATGGTATGTGGGAAGAAGTAGAGAAGTCAAGAGAAATTATGAAGGAAAGGAAACTGGCTAAAATTCCGGCTTATAGCTTGCCTGAGAGTTCAGATTAGAAGTGCATTCGGTTGGTGTTGTCCGGCTCTGCAAAACGATCACTTCTTTTTCTTTCTTCCGCTGCAGTCATTGTTTGTTGACACTGAATTGTGGAGATCATGGAGTCCCTTCCAGCAATACAGGCACATCCAGATTCGATTATTTGGAAATTTAATGGTGGTACGTTCTCAACATTTAAGTTTTTGTGGTGAATAATTATTTAAGTTTTTGCTTTGATTTTTGTTTAACCATGACCAATAATAATAATTCACTGCAATTTTACTCCAATAGTCAATAAAATTGCAACCAATAATAAATTTTCTCCTAGTAATTAAGTGATAAAAGAAGAAGCTTACTAGCATAACATTTCATAATAACTAGTAACTAGATTACAATTCAGAGACTAACATACTAAGTACTTGAATTGGTTTCCATTCATAACAACACCAACAAGGCATATTCTCCAGTAGTTCTTGTCAACATATTATCATCACGACATGCCTACTGCTAGCCAAGAACTGATGAATTGAAGATATATATATATGACATTCAGTTTACAAACCTACAATCCTTCCGGACCTCCTGTCCTCCATTGATGCTGCTCATCTTTATCATGGACTTCGCAAAGGCAGTGTGGAAAGCCTTTTTGGAGGTTGCAAACTTGTAAACTAAACTCTTGGTCTTTGGAGTGGTGAGCAGAGCTTGATCCGAAGAAAATAGGGTTTTCCGCTGAAGTATAAGTTTGTAGTAAGTGTTATCAAAGGTGGTGGAAGAAGGATCCATGGTGGTTCCAGCATTCTTGGCCTTGTTCTTGACGGGGCAAATGTTTTTCAAACTTGATGCAAAGGACCGGCGTAGGGTCGGGTCGACATCGTGGGTCGAGTTGAAGTTGTGAATCCGATTCTGGTAGGATGAGCAATGGGAGAAGCCTAGAGTGTGGCCGCCCGAGAGCGCGACGAGATCTTCCATTGAAAGGCCTCTTAGAGAAAAGCTCTTCTGAAGTTGAGAAATGTTGAAAGCAGGAGAAGGCAATTGTGTGGTTTCAATGGCTCTTGATGTCCTTCCATCCTTTCTCCCTTTTGGAACATCCCATCTTGGTCCTCCGGACTGTCCATATATTAGTAATTTCAGTCTTGTAATTTAAAGGTTGACATTTTTCGACTGAATTGATATTTGTAATTTAGTCTTATAAGTTTAAGTTTTCGACAATCTTAGTCTTTTTTCGACCAGTTTGGTGGAAAAATTGCATGTGACAAGCACATTATCCAATTAAATTGTAATTTTAGTTATGTAACTTAGAGAGGGTTGACATTTTGGTCCTACACTAATTGTCGGTTGACATTTTTGGTACTACGCGAATTGATTTACAGGACTACGATTACGGTTTAATTTTTTGGCTAAATAAAATTTTAAAATTACAAGACTAAATCGCAAAAATCAATTCGTGCATCACCAAAACTGTCACCTCTCCAAATTACTGGACTAAAATTATATTTTTCCCTTAACATATATTAGTAATTTGTAGCACATAGGGGTGTGTGTAATTTTTCTAAAATTATTTAAACTAAAATACCTTATAAGATACTAAAACTTTTTATTTTAAAAATAAACTCGTAGTAGTATATAGGGATAATTACGCCGCCTTTATCTGAAGTTTGATATAATTACATGTAAAAATCCTGTGATTTGAAAAGTTATATCTAGTATCCCTAACGTTTGTTTCTATCCAACGAATAAATCCATCCCTTGGTAGAATTCACGGAATTTGTTGACATTTAATTCACGAAATTTGTTGACATTTGTAAATGTCAGCAAATTCCGTGAATTCTACTAATGGATGAATCGATTTGTTGGACAGAGACAAATATGTCAAGAGTATCAGGGGTAACTTTTAAAACTATAAGAAGTCTACGTATAATTACAACAAATTTTAGGGGAGGACAGCGTAATTCTTCCTAATATATCTATGCATGAGGTGATGATTGCTAACCAGGACGACGGAATCTCTAGCAGCGAAGGCCAAGATATCAGCGCAGGAGACAATGCCTGGGCACACAGCTTCCACAGCTCTCTTTGCGCTTTCTATCACATAAAATGCATGCAGAGATCGATTTGGAGGTCCATCCTTCTCTGCTTTCTTCCCTCCTTTCGACTCCAACAACACAGACCCATCACAACCCTTTTCAAAAACTAGCTACTATTAATTAATTAATCATCAACATTATAATAATTAATCACATAAAGATTGCTCCTTTATCACTCCCTTTTCGTCTATTTTCTTACTTAACTTCTTGAAATTTCTCCTTCCATCTCTAAAAATTTACTATATAACATAATTAGAACGTACGTCGTTGAAATGCTTAATTACTAATCACGTACCCTTATAAAGCAATCATGGAAATGCATCCTCAGAAGCGCCGCGGGCACGGTTTTGTCCCGCGACGTTGCGTCGTGAACGGCCTTGGCGACGAGAGACTCAACTTGAGGACATGATTTGTGGTAGTAATTGGAACTCAGTGAACTCGAAAGTGAAGTGAAGGAGAGGATTGTCAATGAGCATAAAAATGCTGCCTGCATGAAGGCCATTTTCTCTATATGTTTTTCTTTTCTTTGTCTGTAGAGTTTGTTATTTAATTTGTATAAACAATTATAAATGATCCTATATATAGGGAGAGAGGAAAGAGAGAAAAAGGCGATGATTGAGAGATTCGTCATGTCGTATTTTTGTTGGAAATTAATGCATATTTTTTTTAACTATTATTATTTAAAATAAATCGATTATAATTATCAATGTCAAATATTTATGTCTCACAATAATAATTATAACAATCATGCATATGCTAATCAATAATATTAGATAACGATCTCGAATCAATACTTACTATTTCATGCAGTAGAATGATGCCTTTTATTAAAGTAGAACAATATTCTACGTGTTGGTGGGATTCGAACCCATGATTTTAGAGTCATGAGGCCTCAATCTCGTCGGCTGAACTAGGGGTCGTTGGCAATTAATGCATGTTGATGAAGTCGTGTTTTCTAAGCATTGATCGTTGGAGGAGAATTATTATAATCCATGTCATGTCTACCAACTTGTTACTTTATTGCTTTTGTTTGTTTTGAACGTGGCCAAAGGTGCATAATGACTGTTCCCATGCATGGTAAAAACATATATACAAATATATTCATTATTGTGTAAACTCATTACTAAAAAAATAAAAAAAAATTGATTATTCCCTACGCTGTAAATTATTATAATTTTAGAATTATAGTAAATTAATATTTATTTATCATGGTCAGATAAAATCGATGTAAAAACTTAAATTTTAACTATGATTAATCAATATTTGTTATAATTGTTTTGACTTATGATCAAAATATTTGTCACAGTTTTAGGCGTAGCAAAAACAATGGCTAATAGCTGTTGTAAGCCAGTGGTTAATTAGTATTTATCATGATTTTTTATTTTTAATCATGGTAATTAGCTTTAGTGAAAAATCATATTTCTTCCGACGGCTATGTAATTTGTGAAATAAAAGATAGATGATGATTGATTCTTTTACTAGTCGGTAATAATAGTTTAAATTAATGAATTATTATTTTTAAACAATGATTAATTCTATTATATGTTGCGTATTAAAAAACTATTGTATCGTCTCTTTTCTATCTTATTTGAGGGGGAGGATAAAAGAAAACAACCTGTTGTGATAAATTAAGGGATAATTACATTTTTACAAATTATTTATTTTTTGGATAATTATACAGATATTCATAAAAATCGTCAATATTTTACACAAAATTATCTCTATTTTTCAAAAAATTACACACCCAAAAAACGTCAGCACATTACACAGACTATCCTTATTTTTTGGTCATCAGGAATGTTTTACGTAATTATGCAAAACATAGATGATTTGTATAAATATATGATCATAGATAAAAGATGTAAATGAAATTATCCCATAAATGAATTTAAATTTATTGTTTCATTATACTTTGTTCGACTGTATAATCTAAACTCCAACTATATATATATATATATGCATTCATAAAAAGGTAAATGTTTATTGGGCTTTTGATTTTTCCCAAAGTAAATATTTAATCGATCAAGTTTCAATTGCTTTTAAACCTAAAAAAATGATTGTGGAATCACCTGAAGAAATATGATTATTTGCTATATATACACTTAATTACTATGATTAAAAAAAAGATTATTGTGAATATAAATTAGTCACGACTCCTCAATAGTCATTAGCTATTGCATGGTTCTTTATGCAAGTGAGGACAAAATATTAGTCATAGCTAAATTTATAACAAATATTTTGGCCATAGTAAAAAATTATGATAAATATCGATTGTCCGTGATAAAAAATTAAATTTTTGCATTGATTTTGTTTGACAATAATTAATAATATTAATTTATCACAATTTTTAAGTCACAATAATTTATAGTGCATGAAAAATACTTTTTCTTTTTTTTAGTGAATGAAGAATATTAATTCACAAGAGTCCACTTTACTTGATCAGTCATCTTTTCACATCTTTGTGGAAGAAAATTTTTTAAGGCATTGAAATGTGCGCATTGCTTATACAAATTTCAATTAATTTATTATATGCTCTATGCTAAAGTCATTGCTCATATATATATATATATATGATGTATTGTAATTAGGCATTAATTAACAGCTTTTTACACAATGATATGTACTTAATTAATTATTCACTTATAGAAAGCTAGCTATTTTCCTTGATTCTCATCATAAGCGTAATTAGCCTTTTTAGGGCTAAATAATTAATTGCGTATAGTTTGATTACTCCAATTAATATATATATATATATATGCATATGTTTGACTTCAACTTGTTAACTTGTTCAATTAATTAATTAAAATTTTTCGCTCTTATTTTTATGAAAATGATGAATATGTTTTCTCTCTTTTGTCCTTTTCCTCCTTTTTCAACAAAATTATGATCTTCTTTTCTCAGACAAAATTATAGTCGTTTTATAATAGCTGAATTATAGCATGAAATTACGAAAAATTCTTATTCAAATCAATCACACAATATATATATATATATGATGAAATGTGATTTATTATACACTCAATGTAATAGTTTTTTTTTAATTTTTAAATAAAATTCACTTTACATTATTCAATACATTCAAATTCAAATACTAATTCAATATATCGATATTTCTACAATCGATAAACATACTTACTAATTCAACACATTGATATTTTTAAATCAACAAACATATTCAAATTTTAAAGTAAACCAAAAAAAAAAAAAAGAAAAGAAAAGAAAAAAACACTACTATAAAAAGTAGACTATATAACCCCATCACATCTGAGGGAGACTTGAACCCACAACGTTTTAATTGTGAGACATGCATCTCACCACTCAAACAAGGCTCAATTCGCCATTGTAATAGGTTAGTTATACATTACACCGAACAAAATAATTAATTTAGCTAATATACATCTATACTAATGTAAAAAGAAAACTCCATTTTTACTCACAAATAGCGGTTAGGTACACCGCAACATCAAATTTTTTTATACCAATTTTACCCCTAAGTTGGTTAATTTCTTTTCTTTCTTTTTTCTTTTCAATGTATAATTAGTTTATATGTATCATATACATTCTTATTTTTAACATGAATATGCATGTAGGGATAACGTGCAATATCGATCAGTAATTATATAAACTTACCGATCGTTAAATAATTACTTCTAACAAACATTAATCATGATGCACACCAACTTCCCAACATGAAGCCTGTACACTAGTTTATCATTTTTCTTTGAGATGGTAACGACTTAGAAATGGAATCCACCGTTGTGTGTATGTCTCTCATAAATAATAATGATAAAAATGAAATTCATGTCATCCATAATTGAGGAAATTAAGCTCTCAAAGATTAAAAAAGAAAAAAAGAAAAAAAAAACTGTGTGGAAATTGCAATGGAATTTGACAAATTTCCGTTTACACGTGCATGTCTGCTCTCTACATTCTATAGAGCTCTTTTTTTGGTATCTTTTATTACAATATGAAAGTAAAAGAAAATTAGCAACAATATTTTAGTTTAGTGATTAAAGTTCGAGTTTCATGAATAAATTTTAAGGTCATGAATTTGAGTGTGTGGTACCTTTTTGTCTCATTTTATGTGATGTTGTGTTTAGATTGATGTTTTTGGAGTTAAACATTTTAAATTCATAATAATAAATCTAGTAAACTACATGTTTGGATAATTCTATGTTTCAAATGATTTGAAATCCTTCCATTATCATTCTTTGAGCTATTTTTAGTAACATTGTGATGAATTTGGGGAAATAGTATTTTTCGTCCCGTAACTTAGGATCTTTCCACTTTTAGTCCGATTGGGTACAACATTCTTACTTTTGGTCCAGTAACTTCGAAAATGTAGCAGTTTTCCCTGATAGATTTCAAATCAAAAGTGGAAAGACCCTAAATTATAGGACGAAAAGTGTTATTTCCCCTGATAGATTTCAAATCCATCTAATATGAAATTATTTGAAATCATTTCTCTAAATTCTTCATTCAAATTTAAAAATATTCAATGAAATCCGAGTTTATTTTAGGTTTAACACTGACCTCCTCTGAGGATTGACAAATTTACGAATACCTCTTGATTTTTAAAAAAATTATAAATATCCCCATGAGATTTGTAATTTTTAACCAAAGGTCCAAAATTGTCATTTTGCCCTTATTTTTTCTTTTTAAATTATAGAAAAATCATCCGAGGCAAATTATATTATTGACACTTTGTGTAAAAAAACGTAACAAATCTCTCCCTACACATTTTAGCCAAAAAAATTTCAGAAAGCTTTAGATATTAAATAAATAATTCGGTTTGCATAAAGGTATATATATTTTGGTCAGTTCACCCATAAAAATGGATGAAAATGAGTTATTTGTACGGTTACAAACCTCGAGGGGTATTTATAATTTTTGAAAAAACGAGTACTCATAATTATACCAAACCTCAGGGAATGATTATTGTAATTCACCCTTTATTTTATAGTTCTTTCATTTATTAATGTATTGATCGAAAAAATATATTTTTCAATTGTCTAATTTATTGAGATATCCATATAATCATATAAATATAATTTCTGAAATAAACAGGAAAAGAGAAGTTGAATCCCTTGATGATTTCAGCATGTAGTGTTTTTTACATTATCCAAATTAAATGAGTTGTTCACTTATATATATATATATATATATATATATATATGCTAATTGCATTTAGTTAGATTCCCTAGAGTATAACTTATCCTCAACACATGAAATAAATAATAATTTACCATTGTTAATCATATAAGCATGATGATTTAACTGTTTTTTTTCTAAGGACAATAATGTAAAAGTACATAGATTTTATTATATTTTTCAACACTAATATAAAATTCTTTTGGTTTGGCAGTTTGTTCTCGGATATGATGATGAGATGCAGAATATAGATGGAGTACTTTCATGTAGGTTTATTTCAAGATAAGCATTTTGATTAAGTGGTTGAAATAGAAACATCAATTCCGTTACTTGACTTAATAATTATAGCTTGTCTAGTAGGTTTCAACTTTATTAGGTATGATGGTTTGCTAGTGCTATTATTATGCTTTTAGTGCTAGCTAGCTACTTTGATTTTTATAAAATATTCGCTAATATTTGATTTTTTTTAGTGATAACGATATAATATATTTATCGACACATAAAAGATGCTCATAATTGTACAAGTACTGCATAAGGGTGCGTACGATAGATTTGAGATCGAGCTCGAGTTCGAGCAACCCACCTCGAGCTTGGTGCAACGTCAATGTCAGTTTTCTATTCAAGAAATTCTTAATTGATTTGCATTAATTTACCACAACACGAAAAAAACATTAGTGCATTATGAGGAAAAAAAAAGTATGGATTCGATTGTCTGTGATAAGTAAGAACATACAATTATTGTGTCAACTGGAGCATTAATTTTTATTTTTTTTTATAATTTACACAACAAAGTACCTTTATTGTCCAACCACCACACCACCATTGTACAATAAACACTCTGCTGGATTTCATTAGACTTCATGGTTGCATCGATATCTAATGGCATGTTATTTTGTTCTTCATGTTTTAATTGACTCGACGACAGATTAAAAAGGCGTAATGCATATTCCTTATTTTCTCTCTTTCGCACAACGAACCTGAGCATGACTAATAGGGGAAATTCTATTTTGGACCCGACTCAGTCAAACTTGAACCAATTGCCGTGTGACTGGTGTACAATTTAGGAAGAGTGACTAACAGTTCTGAAGATTATGTACACAATCAGAACAATAATGCAGACAAAACATACATCCATAAATACCGATTCGCATAAACAACTATCGGAAGCACCCTTAGAATATAATAAAGTCTTGCATAATTTTTTGTATTTTCACTTTGAGATTCCCTAGGTAACTACACTCATAATCACTGAAAGTTTTTCAGAGGCACAACCGTATGAACTCCATTGTTTTCATTCTTGAGCTTAAGAGAAAGGAAACAAATATGGGGGAAAAGATTTTTCTCACTTGATTGAAAGATGCTCTGTACACACAGATTTAAAGGATGTGCAAGTGCACAACTATCAGCCACCTTATACAAATCACTGCCACGTTAACTAAGATTTGACAAATCAAAACAACCCTATCTAATGCACAATTAAGAAGTAACCGTTGTGCTGTTACAAGAAGGAAAAATACGTATGTTAGAGCTACAAAAAAACTGAACTGAAATATGACTAACTCCAATCAATTTGTTGAATTGCGGAATCATGTTGCTCAATCAGATGCCATGCTCAACACTCCCTCCCCCCCTCCCCAAGTTGGAGCCTGTGTGGGACCATACAGACCCAACTTGGACGGAAGGTGAGAAAATTGTGGCGCAACCAGAGGCTTCGTAAATACATCTGCTATCTGGAACATGATTCAAAATCACGGTATCGACGATAATATCGACGGGTATTGTTCCATATCAGTCGTGGCGTATCAGGATCTTATCGGGCAAGTATGTTATGAAATGGTCAAAAAATTCAAAAAAAAAGAAGTACAATTATAAAAACAATAAAGCACCACAAATTACTATATAATATTACAAACCAAAAGTTTTATAATATCAAGGATCGATAAAATTAATTACAAAAATGCTTAAGATATACAGACATAATCAAAAGAAAGTGGATCGTCGGTGGGGCTCAAAATGATCGGCATCATCATCATCATCATCACTCTTCCTATCATAATCATGTGAAGTAGGCGAGTAATTATGATCGAAAGGTGTGGTGTAAGAACCAACATTGATAACACCTGCCGGGTGAGAATGTATTCTATAAGGAAAGTACATCACCGGTTGAGTTGGTAATACATAAGGGACTTGTGGAAATACACCTTGATACGGTATATTGTGAGGCACTTGAGGAAGCGGCTGTGGTAGCATTACATGCTCCATGTTCTGGTGTGATAGCCGAAACCTTGATAATATATACCAGTACTACTACTATGAGAGGATTCTATAATTGAATGTTGATTACTCTTACCGAGGCTATTTGTAGTGCTTCCACGATTTCTTCTTCTAGAATGAGATCTCACACTATGTGTACTTGTTGATGACCCCTGATGTCCTTGCATTTGGTGTGGTCTGTATTCATCAATTTCTGAATTATGCATAGAGTACTGGAGGTCAGGCTGCCTTCTACCATGTCTTTGTGATTGAAAATTATCATATTGACTTGAAAAATCCGTCAAATTGGATAGGAACCAACGTTGAATCTCAATTTTGGGGCGATACCCATGGTCTGTGTCTTGAGTTGCATAATAATTTTTATCTCCTTCAGCCCATGACATGCCATGAATTTGTTGGGTGTCTTTGTGCCCATTTCCATCTCCATCATCATCATCGTCGTCTTCGTCATCATCATCATCATCATCAACACTATCATTATCATCCTGATTGTTTGAGCCGAGTCAAACATGTTTATCCTTTCTTGAGGATGAAACTTGTCCACTTCTGTCCTTGAACATGACTTGTTTAGCCTTTTCCTTGATGAAACATGATTATCTTTCCCTTTTGATTACCTCATCGTTTGGTACATTGTCCCTAAGCCCTTCTTCAATGCGTTGGTTGGCTTCATCTAACCACTCTAAATCATCTTCGGGTAGCAACGACTCTTCGTTTTCCCGTGTCCATTCGTCCAAGATATCATTGTCATGAAAGGTATGATTAAGATCAATTGGACTATAATAGCCATCATCTTCCCTTTTATACATCAAATTTCTTGCTCTTAATCGCATATTATATTATTATAATGGGCATACACCAACTTATGCAACTTTTGAGTTGCCAAACGATTATGCAGTTTAGTATGAATTTCACACTCAGATGATGGACTTGTTAAACTCAACACCTTAACTGCTAGCTTTCGAAGGTTGGGTGCTTTATCACCATAATAATACCACCAATGAGCTAAAATAACATTTATATTTAGATGTCATGCGAATATTATGCATTGTACATACATAAGTAATTAGAATCATTAATACTAGAAGAGATGTAGATGATGTTTGTCTTGCAAGTGGAGTTCCAAAAATCAGCTATTTAACTATGAGAGTGCTAATATATTTTTCGAGTTTTTTGATCTCCTCATTCAAGTAAATACCACCGATTTGATAACCCGATGGTCCCTTAACTCCAAGTCCTACCTCAACGATGGTATCAATCATAGATTGCAAATAAGGACCACTATCCGCTGCATTGAATGATAAAGCATTAAAACTAAAGAACTTTGAAACAATTTTACCTACTTTCTTCATTCCTTCTTTGGATAACATGCCTTTTATAGTTTTCTTACTTGATGAAACATGTGTGGGTCAAAGCCAGAGGAAGGCATTTCAACACTTGATTTTACTCCAAAGCATTGTGAAATTCCACTTTTTGATCCAGAAGTTGACTCTTTCGTTGATCCTCCATAGTACCATGCAAGTTTAAAATAAACTTACGTTAAGAGCGATTAATAAAATAAATTTTATGAATGTTTTGTAAATAAATCTGCCAGTTGTTAACACATGCACCTCTATTAGGATTCCTTCGGGTTTCATCTTCTACAAATCCCGTGTAATGATATTCTGCGATAGCTTGCTTCAGTTGCTTTCGGTCCAACGCTAACATTCCATGCTCATTTATCTCATCATCGTCCTCATCCTCATCACTACTATTAGCAGGAATATTTGGCATATCACCGTACAAACTATCTTCCCTTACAACATTAATATTGCTTCTTTTCTTTGTAGCGAGGCTGCCCTCTTTTACCCTATCATCCAAGAGCTTTCGTACCATCTTCCTAATTTCTGATGGAACTCTTGTACGGGCTTCTAAATTTTCGGATACCTATATAATATCTTGTTTAAGACGACTAATCCCGTATGTATGACTTTTCCACAATAATTACATTTACATTTCTTTCTATCTCTTCCAACAGGAGTTGCATGCTCCCAACCATTATTCAATTTTGGGGTAATTAACTACATAAAATACCTATAAAAATTTTTTAGTAATTATTTAAACTAAAAGTAAATTGATAGCATTCTTAAAGAACAATTCGAGATATTTAACAAAATACAAAAATTAAACATAATATTTGAACCAATTTTTTAACTTGAAAACTTACTTTCACAACAAAAGACGAGTAATCTTTTGGGTTTAGAAAGTTGGATGCTTTGAGCACAACAAAAGACGAGTAATGTTTTGGGTTTGGGAAGTTGGAGACTTGGAAGATATTTATAAACTTCAGAATGTTGAGTGAGTCACGAGTTTTTTTCACTATTTTGCTACAGTAATAGTCCTCTATCATAGACAACATATACAGACAAATACAAAACTTGGCAGCCTTCACTTTGTTGCTGCAGCCAAGTAACGGGCATTCCACTATTCCAAGCAATAATATGGGAATCTCATGCGTCATGCTAGCTAATTTTGCAGCCATTTGTCCATCCGTGCAAGCTTTTGTCCCTTCAGATAGCTAGCCATAGTTACCATTTGCCCATAGGGAGAATCTTATAATTCTAAGTCTGCATCTTCCTTCGTCTACCAAAAGTGTAAGGTATATGTTGTTATCATGCATCTTTCTCAATTATAATTATTATCAACAACAAATAGCTCTAGTTTCATTGCAGCAACAAGGACGCAACGACTCTAATTGAAACTTTGATTTATACTTTACATTAGTTCATGATTGACTATATAAAAACTTGGAAATAATCTGTTAACCAACATCAATGATGCAACGACTCTGGATCATCGATATTATCGGCGATGTTATCCGATACAGATGATAATATCATTGTATCGTGAAATATTGGATGATATCGGATATTATCGGCGAGACAAAGCACTATCGGATAATATGATGTATCGTCCGTTGTTCGGCGTTGATCCGGATACGTTGGCAAAACCATGAAATGCATTGTGCAATGGACATTAAGCATACAAATTCATTGCAATGCAATCAATAATTGCCACGAATTATGTCCGTTGCAAAACTGTATCTTGTATGTTATTGCAAAATCTGTGTCAAAAAATTCATGAGTTTGCGACAAGTTGATTCCGTTGTAATATCCGTTGAAAATTGTTTGCAACGGATATAATATGAAAATGCATGTCAAACAGTCCAATGAAAGCATTCCGTTGCAAGTTCGCAACAGATGTTGTTTCCATGACTTTTACGACTTATGACGACAATTAGCCATCCTAAAGTTGACCAAATTTTGTAACGGGACTTGGCAACGGGTAATCCGTTGCAAAATTTTATCGTTGCTTTGCAATAACATTTTTCACAAAAATTAAAAAAATTGAAACTCCGTTGCAAAGTTGTGGCAAAAGCCATAGATTTCTAGCATCGTGTTTGGGAAGAAGAAGAATGATCAAATCCGTATTTATGTTGACTTCTAGGACTTGAACAAAACGTGTCTCAAAGATGACTTTTCGTTGTGTATCTCCAAACTCATGGTTGACGTGTACCAAGCATGAAGCATTGCCTTTCATGGATGGCTTCTCCAGATACAACCAAATTAAAATGTCCCCAAAATGAAGAATGTATGACCCTTGGCACTCCAGAAGAAATTTATTGCTACAAAGGGATGCCTTTCCGATTGAAGAATACAGGTGCCACCTTCCAGCGTCCCATGCAGAAGGTGTTGGGCTAGACTCTGGCGTAAGCACTTTGACTATCAAGTTAGAGGGTCAAAGGATCTATATTCGAAGCTGAAAAGTAATAAATATGGTGACTAGATACCTGAAATCTCATAAATGAGAAGCTTTATACTCATTCCTCTAATGCACAGACGCCACCTAGGAACCCCCGGTATTACGCCATGTGTCCCCTATCCCCATTATCCTGGTATCTTGCTGATGTTGGGCTTTACCCATTTGGGCCTGGGCTGGGCCAAATTGCTGGACTGAAACTGGAAAGAATTGAAATCCTTAATAGTGGGCTAAAGCATCTTGCCTTGTATATAAGTTAGATTTCAAGATCCACTCAAAATAATTGCATGTTGAGCTTTACGACCTATATATGGTGGCTCTATAAATGCATATCTAGCTTTTGAGAACTCATTACACGAGTATCTTTAATATGTGAACGTGATCTTGCATCTAGATAGGTGGATTTTTGGTGTTGGAACTATGTCTAAGCTGTGGAGCTTCAACATTGATATCATTCAAAGTGGTAGAAGTGATTTTGGATTGTGAATGTCATAGATAATCCGTTGCAAAGCTGATTTGCTACGGCCTTTTGCAGCGGAATATTTTTCGTTGCTATAGATAGCACTGCTATATAACAATGATTTTTTTTTTCCGTTGCAAACTATTCCCACAAATTTTGTTCCATGGCAAATTTCCTTTAGAATTGTATTGTTATAGAATTTGACTTTTTATATTTTCAACAACTTTTTTTATAGTATATTCATGACAAAGTTAATGACAATTTCGTTAAAAAATTATCATTATTTTTTTGTAGCAACATTTGTAGAGAAGTCATTGCAATAATGAAATACTTTTTGTACAACGGCATTCCGTTGCAAATTTTGCAACGAAATATTTTACAACAATCAGTTGCAAAATCATTTTCGTTACAACAATATTTGCAACGACATTCTGTTGCAAATTTTGCAACAAAATATATTACTACAATCTGTTGCAAAATCCTTTTCATTTATTACGACAATTGCAATGGAAGCCATTGCAAAATTGCAACACATTGTGCAATGAAAGTCTGTTGCAAATTTTGCAACGATATATTTAGCATCTATTGCAAAATCTTTTTTCTTTGCAACAACATTTGTAATAAAATCCATTGCAAATTAAATAGTTCAATAATTAATGCCTACAACTATAATGTATGTATCGCAACTACTTCATAAGTAGTTGCAAAAGCAGTTGAAAAATTGTCGGCAAGGTTGCCACGAACAAGCATATGTCGTTGATCCATTGGCAAAACAATGAAATGCGTTTTGCAACGGACATTAAGCAAAAAAAAATCATTGCAATGCAATCAATAATTGCCACGAATGTCCGTTGCAAAATGGTATCTTCTAGGTTATGGCAAAATCTGTGTCTAAGAAATTCATGAGTTTGTTACGACTTGATTCTGTTGTAATACTGAATGCAAATTGTTTGCAACCGATATACTATGAAAATGCATGTCAAACATTGCAACGAAAGCATTCCGTTGCAAGTTTGCAATGGAAGTTGTCCATGGTAACATTTTGCCATGACTTTTACGACTTATGATGACAGTGAGCCATCCTAAAGTTGAACAAATCTTACAACGGGACTTTGCAATGGGTAATCCGTTGCAAAATTTTATCGTTTCATTGAAATAGAATTTTTCACGAAAATTAAAAAAATTGAAACTCCATTGCGAAGTTATGGCAAAAGCCATTGTAAACTTACAACGAAATTTTTTGTTGGAAAACAATTGTTACTATAAGTATATCTTTTTGTAGTGGTGATTGGAAGCGCAGTTCTGGCTCTGATCAATTATTCCGTTGCGCCGCCACCACCACTATGAGGATTACCAAGATATGAAGGGCATCGTTACTGAGCTCAATAAACCGTTGTGGACTGCGTGTTAGCCATCTACAATTTGGTTGACTACATAGCTAGCGCTTAGGTCTAATCAAATCCACATAATTTGGTTGACTACATAGCTAGCGCTTAGGTCTAACCAATCAGCCAACCCCCTTCACACTATGCTAGGAGATCCATTCACTGATCATCTCAAGCCTCCTAAGGATGAGTGGGATACTAGTGCTACCTAGATTTGACTTTTTTTTTTCTTTTTCTGGTATTGTAAAACAAATCCAATATTTAATTTTAGTGTGAATTTTATTTTAAATTAAATATTTAATGAGTAAATATTATATTTAAATATTTTATTTTAGTTAAATTAAATAAAAAAATATTGATCCGTTCACAATATCCACTCTAAAAGGATACACCAATTATTAATGTCGCAAATATCTTTTCAAATATCATAGCCATGTATAAAGTAAAAAGAAAAAAATCAAAACTATTAAAATTAGAACTATTTGCAACGGCTACTCGAATGTAGTAGATCAGGTGGCAAGACCAATATTTTTGACTTGGATTGGTGAGAGTTAACATTCTATTGTCAATAAATCTTATACTTTCCTTAGTTGGATTCTATCTGCGCATGAAGTTTTCGACTTTGAATTTTCAAAAACCCACACCAACATTTTTACCAGAAAATCTAAAATTCTCAAAACAAACATTAATTTTCTAAGTTATACAATTTCTAACGAAATTTATTCTAAATGTGCGAATTGTTTTTATCACGGTCGCAATTAATCCGTTAATGATAACTAGCATAGATTACAATTTAAATCTTGCTCATAACAACAGAACAACAATTAATCAAAATCCAATAATAGTTCTTTAATCCAATGTATTATCACGATGACGAGTCCTTAATTTACAAACCTACAATCCTTCCTGACCTCCTGTCCTCCATTGATGCTGCTCAACTTGATCATGGATTTCGCAAAGGCAGTGTGGAAAGCTTTTTTGGAGGTTGCAAACTTATAAACTAAACTCTTGGTGTGGGGAGTGGTGAGCAGAGCTTGATCCGAAGAAAATAGGGTTTTGCGCTGAAGTATGAGCTTGTAGTGGGTGTTGTCGAAGGTGGTGGAAGAAGGATCCATAGTGGTTCCAGCATTCTTGGCCTTGTTCTTGATGGGGCAAATGCTTTTCAGGCTTGCTGCAAACGACCGGCGTAGGGTCGGGTCGACATCGTGCGTCGAGTTGAAGTTGTGGATCCGATTCTGAAAGGATGAGCAGTGGGAGAACCCTAGCGTGTGGGCACCTGCACAAACTAGCTTTCTTAATTTCTTTCTATTTAATTATTTTTCTCCTAGTAGGCAATCGGAATTTCACTGCAACAAAAGATAATATCAGTAACACAATGTCGGATGAGAATTTTAAAATTATCGTTGAAATTCTAAATTAAATGGTAGAGTTCAATGTGTTTTTGGTCTTGTAACTTAGGTTATTTGGGCATTTTCATTTTTTAACGTTCTAGGATAACATTTATGTTCTGCATCTTTTTAATTTTTGTGATATTAGTCCTTTTTTCGCCGGAGTTCACCCTTTTCGGCGAAGAAATGCATGTGCCTCTCACATGACATTTCAAAATTGGGGCTTTTGTTCCTATTGGCCTATTCTGCCAGCACTTTTGCCCGTTAACCTTTTAAGATAGCATTTTGGTCCTGCATTTTTTTTTATTTTCCCAATTTTAGTCCTTTTTTCAGTTGGAGTTCACCTTTCTCGCTGGTGGAGGCGAATTCCGGCAAACAAAAGGACTGAAATCGCAAAAATTAAAATGATGTAAGACCAAAATGCAACCCTAGAAAGTTAAAGGACAAAAACGCCAAATAACTCAAATTACGGTACCAAAAATGCATTTAATCTTTAGATGGCAATAATTTCGATTGTCTAAGTTATAATTATATATTAGGGAGAAGAATTGAAGATAAAGTTGTCATTATAGATAACTAGCGATTTATATATAGTAATAACTCAGTGATGCAATTATTTATCGTCATTAGATCATCACCTATACGTGTCACTAATTTTTTTAGAAATTGTATATAATTTTTTTTTTATCACTGGAAACACCTTTTACTAAATAATTATAATTATTAAAACTATAAAATTCATTACTATCGCAAAAGAAAAATTCTTGCCACTTATTACATAAAAGTAATAATAATAATATTAAATTTATTATTTAATTTTTTTCTAGTACTAATGTTGTCTATTAGTGCGTGAACTTTTAATATATATCCATGAATTATGAAATTTAATAAAATTAAGAAACATTAAAGCAAAGAATATCTTACTCCACTTTATTTTTAGATCGTTAGCACTGGATCTTATAACTATAGGTTATTAGTATTTTTAATTCTGTAATTTACTCTATTTTCTCATTTTAATCCTTCTTTTGATGAATTTAGTCCTCAATATCTGGCCCTTTTTTGGCAAATTTAGTCATATGTTGACAATTTTGGTCCTAATGATTTATAGTTATAGGACCAAAAATGATATCTAGTTCAGTGTGAATGTGACTAAAATTGTCAACACATGATTAAATTTGTCAAAAATGGACCAAATGTGAAATGTTTAGGACTAAAGTTGTGAAAAAAAAAAAGACAAAATATGTAAAAAGAGTAAGTTACAGGACCAAAAATAATAACGAGCTATAGTTACGTGATCAAATTAAAATGTAATTTTGCCAATTAAAAAAATTAGACAGATAGCGAAATTTTGGTGACCTGTGAGAGCGACAAGGTCGTCGAGTGAGAGGCCTCTTAGAGAAAAGCTCTTCTGAAGTTGGGAAATGTTGAAAGTGGGAGAAGGCAAAAGTGCAGTTTCAGTGGCTCTTGATGTCCTTCCATCCTTTCTTCCTTTTGGAACGTCCCATGTTGGTCCTCCAGACTGTCATTAGTTAAATTGCATTATTTTAATATAATATAAAAGTATTATTATAGTTGTATGCAAATTGGGGTACAATAATGATCATATGTATATATGCATAAAATAAATTATAATTTTGTTTTTCTAATAATAGGAGGGTGACAACTTTAGTGAAATATATTGCAATTCAATTTGATAATTAAGCCCTGTAATTTAAAAAAATTAATACATTAAGAACAAAATCTATGGAAAATTGTAAAGCTGGCGAAATTAGGCTTGAACCTCAAATTCCAGCCAGATTTGTAATTATAACGAATTTTATGGTTAATATGTATGCTATGTTCTTAAAATCATATGGGGTCATTGTCAAATTAAATTCCAACGGATCTAAATTTCCAACTCATATATATAAGTTAAGGAACAAGTACTATTTTCCCTGATATCAGTTCCAACAAAGAATAAAAGGCTGTGGTCGTAAGGTTCTCTCTCTCATACAAACAAATATTTTAGGATAAATTAAATCGACACCTTCTATAATAAGTGCAAATACACTTGATTGGTATACAATTTAAAAAAAGTGACAAATCACATAGCATGTAAATCATACTTACTTTGTGATTGATTTGGTTCGCCAAACCAAATTCGGATAAGAATTTTTCATATATAGACTTGAATACACAAATACCTTCTACCCATTGTAAAATTACAGGTACACCCCCTCAAGGGGGGTGTTTACTTGCCCATAATGTACCTCAATAAATGTTGGCATAAAATTTCACCACATAATTGGGAATGTACTTGCACACAACTATAAAGGGTAAACATCACTTTTGGTCCCTCAAGTATGCCACTTATTCACTTTTGATCCTTCATATCTTCACCTCCTCAAATTTAGTTCCTCAAGTTTAAAAATTTCATCAACTTTGGTCCCTCCATTAATTTTTCTGTTAAAATTAACGGATTTTCTTTAAAAAAAAAAAAAAAAGAGGAAAACGCAAATGAGTTGAACGAGATTCGAACTCAGGTTTTAAAAATAACCAAACCAACAGACCAAGCTTGTGGCTTGATTTCTAGTCACAAATTTTAGATATGAAGCTTTCAGTTAAGTAGCATTGTATTACAGGAACAATGACAAAGCGGAGAACCATGGTGAGCAAGACAAATTCACATTCTCAAATCTTAAATTACGGTAAGTTTTTGCTGAAATTTCTAACAATAATTGAGAATTATTGTTGGTGAGAAAGACACAATTTTTTATTGAAATTATTGAGAAATTATTATTGAGAATTACTGAGAAATTATTGAAAAATTGCTGAGAATTTCGCAAAATTTTTGTTGAAATTTTTTTGGAATCTGGTGTAAAGTATCGTGAAATTATTGCTAAAATTCGATTGTTGTGACAGATTTGATGCTAATACATCATAAGAATCGGGGTGCCTAAAAATCAAGAAATAGATTTGGTTTGGTGGTTAATCCATTGTTTTGTTATTCTTAAGACCCGAGTTTGATTCCCATTCAGCGCAAATGCAATTTTTTCTTTTAAAGTTGATGAAATTTTTAAACTTGAGGGACTAAATCTAACGAGGAGGAAACATGAGGGACCAAAAGTGGATAAGTGGCATACTTGAAGAACCAAAAATGATGTTTATCCCAACTATAATGTCAAGAGATGTATTTGTAATTTTACAAATGGCATGAAATGTCTGTATAACTAGACCTAACATCCAGGATGTTAGTATAATTTACACAATATCTTATAAAATAAGGTAAAATACAGCTACCTCCCTTAAAGTTTGGCATAATTACAAATAATCTCTCATTATTTGAGAAATTACAATTACCCCCTAATTTTAATAGTTGTCTAACAACTAACTCAATCTGTTAGTCTCCGTTAGATTTTCATCCATTTTATATAGTGAACTGACAAAAATGCCTTTGTGCACTATAAAATAAAATTTTATTTATTTTTTAATTTTTTTCTAAAATTTCTTTATAGACTAAGTGGATAATTTTAAAAAAATAATCAAAATATTCCGTCCACCTTGTCTTTTTTTTTTTTTTATAAATACTCTTTTTCTTTTTTTCCAAAACAAAGAAAAAAATACAGCAAGGACAAAATTGACAATTTCAAACCTCCATCCAAAGATACATAATTTCATCATACATCAAGAAAAGTAGTCGTAATTTTCAAACAACTAAGGAGTATTCATAATTATACCAAACATAAAAAAAAGCTGGTTGTAATTTACCCTATTTCAATACTAAAACTTTTAACTCTAAAAATAAACTCATATATATATGAAAGAGTAGCTAACCAGGACGACAGAGTCTCTAGCGGCGAAGGCCAAGATATCAGCACAGGACACAACGCCTGGGCACACAGCTTCCACTGCTTTCTTTGCGCTTTCTATCACATAAAACGCATGCAGAGATCGATTTGGAGCTCCATCTCTTTCTGCTTTCTTCCCTCCTCTCGACTCCAGCAACACAGACCCATCGCAACCCTTTTCAAATAACACACAATCTAATTAACCACATTATAATAATTACTCACAGAAAGCTTACTGCTTACTCCCTTTTCATCTGTTTCTTACTTACACGTTCTTGGAATTTCTCTTTCCATCCCAACGAAATCAAAACGTTGTTGAAATGCTTACTAATTACGTACCCTTATAAAGCAATCATGGAAATGCATCCTCAGAAGCGCCGCGGGCACCGTTTTGTCCCTCGACGTTGCATCGTGAACGACCTGGGCGACGATAGACTCAACTTGAGGACATGATTTGTAGTAGTAATTCCAACTCAGTGAACTCGAGAGTGAACTGAAGGAGAGGATCGTCAATGAGCATAACAATGCTACCGGCATGAAAGCCATATCTATATCTATATCAGTATCTGTATCTGTGCTTTGTGTCTCTAAACAATTATGGGGGGATATATATAGAGAAAAGAGGAAAAAGAGAGGGCGAAAGCCGATGATTGAGGGTTAGCGAATTGTTATGTTGAAAATTAAGGAGTAGCATGCATTATGTTGGGGAAAATTTTTGTTCGAATCAAGTTTGGTTAAATCAGACTAATTATAAAGTAAGTGTGATATATTTACAATGTGATTGATCATTTTTTCTGAATTATGATAAATGTATTATACTTATCATATAATTGCTTCAGATTTGACCGAATCAGATTGGGCCGTAATAGTCTTTATATTGATGAAGTCGTGTTTTCTAAGCATTGTTGGATGAGAATTAATTATTAATCCATGTCACTCCACTTGCTTTAATTTATTGCTTTTGTCTGTTTTGATGTAGCCCAAAGATGCATAATGACTGCTTCAATGCATGGTTAAAAACATATATTTTGTCTGGATTCATAATTTACGAAATAAAAAGACAAACGGGATGATGATTGTTTGGTGTAATTACTAGCTAGCACGTCGGTAATTATGATTTAAGTTGGATATTTTGAGAACCAATTTATTGACAAATTGCATTTTTAGTCCCACAGAATTGGGTGTTGTTTACGTACTTATGGTGGTGGGGAAATTGCAATTTACTTCCCATAATTTACTTTATTTATAATTTTGGTCTCATTATTTTACGATTCAGCAAATTTAGTCCCGCAAGTCCAAAAAAATTGTAACTTACATCCCATTAACACTTTTTGTTAACTTGTTAACGGAAAGTGCACATGCCAAGCACATGCTCCTTTAACTTTGTTTCTTAAGTTAACGGTCCATCAATTAACAATTTAACGAAAAGTGTTGATGGAACGTAAATTGCAACTTTACTAGACTTGTGGGACTAAATTTGTTAACTCGTAAAATAATGGGACTAAAATCACAATTAAAGTAAGTTATGGGATATAAATTGTAATTTTCCCTACTTTTGGTCAATTTGTTTTATGTGAATTTTATTTGAAAGGTCCCAGAATTAAATACATTTAGTCTCAAGTCCAACTTCCGTCAGAAAAATGCTTATTGATAGTTAACTTTTTATACAACTATGAGAATGCCAAAATTATAAACATGTATTCTTTAAAATTGTTTTTGGAATAAACCTAATGCAATTTCTAAAAGGGTTATAGCTAGATACATGAATCGATATTGTTGTTTAAGATGTTGGGACAATCATTTGATGATTAAATAAAAAATAAAGTAATTAATGAAAAATGAATTGCAGTTTTACTCCCAGAAAATAGGAAAGGTCTAATACTTTTGATCCCAAAGGAACTTTTTGTTGAACACTAACGACCACGTGTGGCTGTCGTCTATTTTTCTACGGAAGTTTTGGAGTGAGACCAAATGTCTCTAAAATTCAATTTTGGGACCATTTCAAATCCATGTAAATCAAAGGACTAAAAGTGTAGACACTCCTATCCTATGCAGTCTATGCTAAAAAACACCGATTATTAATTTGAAGTAATGTAATTAGTCATGAATTAATAGCTTTACACAATGATGTACTTAATTATTTCACTATTGGAAAGGCTTAATTATTTTCCTTGATCCTCATCATTAGCATACGCCTTTTTCGGGCTAAATAAATAATTATATCTTGGTCTCCCAAATTATGAATAGGGGTATTTTTTATAGGTTTAATGCAAATTATCTCTTGTGATATTATAAATGAATAAATTATCCCGTGTGAAAAAGAAAAAAGAATAAATTGTTTTTATGTGATTTTTAAAATAGAGCAATTACACACTTCACGTGATCTCGTGCAGTTCATGAGACATTTATAACTTCATTTAATAACCATTGAATCTAATTTAAATTTGAGGTCCAAACTTAACTAGTAGAACAATGATCCAAATTTTAGGGTAAAATGCTTTTTAGGTCCCATAAGATTGGGGTATTATTTGTTGGGTTAATTACACTGACCTCCCCTGCTACTATGGAAATATACAAATTCCCCCTTCTTACTATAAAAATTACAGATTGCCCCCTCTGACTAACATGTGTTAGTCAGATTTAACGGTATATGCTTAAATGATCATTTTGTCCTCCATTTATAAAACTAAAAATAATTCAATAAACTTGAAAATAAAAGTGGACCAAAATATCTTCAAGTATTTTTTTTTCAAAATATAAGCTTTATTTTCTATAAAATAATATAATTTCAACAAAATTTACAAGCTTTACTAATTGTTAGGAATAAAAATTAATGTCACAACCTACACATACACAGTATGTGATTAAAAAAATATTATAAAATAATATCCTAAAAGTTACAAGTATACACCCTTTTTAAATTTAAAAATAACAAATTACTCCTAAAGGGTATTTAAGTCATAAAAAATAGATTATTCAGGTTGAGGGTATTATAGGAAGTTTAGACCAATTTTTTTTTTTATGGCATCAGCAAAATCCATTAAGTTGACTAACGGAAGGGGCAATTTGTAAGGTGGATATCTTTGAAAGGGAAGTTTATGTAATTTTGATAGTAAGAGGGGGAAATTTGTATATTCTCATAGTAGTAGGGGAGGTTAGTGTAATTAACCCTATTTGTTTTGATACCACACTTAGGTAGGTGGCTGTTTTAGTTCCATAAAATACGTTTTTCAGTTTTTTTTGTCTAAAAAAATCATGTGTAATTTAGGTAGGTGGCTATTTTACTCCTATAAAACACGTTTTTCAATTTTTTTTGTCTCAAAATGTCATGTGTTGGGATCAAAAAAATTGAAAACGTGTTTTATGAGACTAAAACAGCTACCTACCTAAACTGTGGTATCAAAACAAATAATATCCTAATCTTACGGGACAAAAAAGCATTTTGCCCCAAATTTTATTTAATTCCAATCAACGGTTAAATTTAGTTCTAAACCTACAATCATGACGTACACCCACTCTCCAGATGAAGCCTGAACACTAATCTATCATTTATCATGAAGATGGTGAATGTTACTTGCTTCTCTACTAAATGGAATCCAAAGCTGTGTTTCTCGTAATAATATATAATGATGAAAATAAATTAATGGTGGGATTGGATTTTTTATTCACACTTTTATTACATTTTGGGTGAACTATAATGACCTCCCCTGATGTTTGGCATAATTACGAATACTCTCTCATTGTTTCAAAAATTACAAATACCCCCTGATGTTTGTAATTTTTAACCATGGGCATATGATCCAGTTTGCCCTTGATTTTTTTTTTTAAATCGTAGAAAAATCAGACGAGACAAATTACATTATTGCTCGTCTGTATTTTGCAACATATTTTTACAAAATGATCAATGTAGTTAAAAGCACCTAAATAATTTGGCATAAAACTATTGTTTTTAAAGTTTGAAAAAATAAAATTATTCCTCCAAATACTCAAATAATATTTCAAAAATAAAAAATCCATAAGCAATTTTTTTTTTTTAAAAAAAAAAAGCCACATTAATTGTTTATATTGATAACTTTATAGATACAATTTTTACTAGTAATTATTATTGATGACAATTTTACTCAAATATTGTTAGTACTAAAATTATTATAGTAACAAAATAAAAATTCTTGTCACATAAAGTACATATAATTAATGATAAATTTAATTTGATTATTTAGGTCTTATGGCAAATATTCTTATTCTTTTTGTAGTGAATATGGTGTCCTTCCATATACGTAGGTTTATTTCAAGGTAAGCATTTTCATTAAATTGGTTGAAATAGAAACAACAATTCCGTTACTTGACTTAATAATTATAGCTTGCTAAGTAAGTTTCAACTTTATAAGTATGATGGTTTGCTAGTGCTATTATTGGGATCAAATGCATTTAACTTTGGAAAAAATGCAATTACACCCTTTTGATATGTAAAATGTGTAAAAAAACTCCTGTGAAAAAATAAATAGCAATTTATCTTCTGTATTTTAAAAAATAGAGCAAAAAAACCCTCTGTGAGGGGGTTGTTTGCTGCATTTGAATAACACAGGGGGGTAAATTGCTAGTTATTTTTTCACACGGGGGTAATTGCTCTTTTTGGTTAACACAGGGGCAAATTGCATTTAATCCATTTAACTTATAATTTTGTAATTTAGGTCATTTGGCAATTTCGTCATTTAATTTTTAGGATAGCATTGTAGTCCTTCTATAGCACCCTCTAACGACACTACGACTATATCTTCCCTAAATATCATACTTATTGTAAACCCTGATTAGATATATAATTAGGCACATAATCTAGTCCCTGTTGAGTATATATACACATAGTCTCATCATCACAACAAGAATATTTATCATCTCATCCACAAGATCATATATACGTATATCAAGTACAACAAAAATGGAACCCGTTCTGGTTAGTTCACATGTTATTCTCGCTTTTAATCCAAAAGGAGACTTCTATTTTTATTTACAATGAGGAGAAAACTGCATACTGACCCGACCTGACGGGAATACAAAATATGGACCTAGTTGTCGTAAATAGACCCAATCAAATCTACACTTGAAAAATGTTAGCAGAGGGATGAGCCTGCAACTCAATAAGTAAATAATCGACACCAACTATATACGCACCTCAAATATAGTTTCAACAAGAAAAAATAAGCAACATATATAATATATAATCAATTTGATCAAGCACATTTCATTTCATTACTCCATGTAATCATCTCATAATTAGACAATCAATCAAAACCCGTATTTTTCTAGTTGGCTTGCCAGAAAGGTGATATAGTGTTTTTCTCCACCAACTCAACCTCACCATGCATTATACACGTATACATGAATCCCCTTGGCACGCCACACAGGCTCATCAATCTCATTTCGCATCAAAGCTCTTTCATTTCGCATCATAGCTCTTTTTACATCGCATCATAGCTCTTTTCATTTCATTTCGCCACATAGGCTATTCAACAACATCAAGGGGTATTCATATCATAATTATATTTAATTTCCATCACTCCCTCGATTCCACATATCACCATTCTTGTAAGCCAATTAGTCAAGTAATAGCCCATCCCAACACATTATCATTGACAAACACCAACAACATCATTCAACAATAAAACATCTCAATACATTTCGTCATTTCACCTTCACTACATTAATCAAATCAAATGTCGAATAACTCATAGAATTCAAAATACATAAATTCTAGCACGAATCATAGACTTACGTAACGATAGTATCACAAGGAAAGAACACATATATAGATAGTACTAAGTATTTACTTACACAACACTAATAGGAAAAAGGAACATATATAAGCAGCACTAATTATTTACTTACCTCGATCTTATACAAATTTAGTTAGCAGATATGAAGTCGTACAATCATCTACTTTATCCACGTGTCCTATCATAAGGTATAATGCGTATAATTAATATCTAAAATATTAATTTCTAAATAAAATATTAAATAGTATGTCTATATATTTTTCACCAATTTCTCAATATTTCATTAAACCCCTCATCCTATTATAACTACCATTCTGAATAACCATTTTGGAATTTATTTATCACCAAAACATATTCATTTTTAGTAAATATTAATATTTTCATATATAATTCTATAATATTTCTCAAATAAAATTTTTAACCCGATTAAACTAAGCCAATCAATTGTAGAAATTATTAAATCTAGTAAATGAAGCAGTTTAAGTCATTAATTATAACACCCCTAATTCAATTGAGACATTTAACCAGACACTAATTATAAATACTCAAATTCATAAAATTTTCCAGTTAAACACTAAATCGAGTAGTATAAATAACATTTAATAAATGCACTTATATAATAATATCATTATATTAATTAATTATAAATTTAAAGTATTAAACTTACCTGTTTTCGGCAAACCGAAAGTAATGCGATTCCATAATTTATTTTGAACAGTAAAGTGAATAGGAAAAGTGTTATTACTCTTATTCATATATATATATATATATATATATATTCAATTGGTTAATGTTGGTGGCATGTGGGCCATGGCACAATTCAATCCTCATTCTTATTTATTATTATTTTTTTAATTTTATTAATTTTTTTTTCAAAATACCAATTACATCCCTCCTAGTTTTCCTAATTAATAAAATTTGCTCTGAAATATTATATAAAGCTCCAATTTACTCCATTCAAGTCTTAATATGATCACAATTTAATCTACAATATATCTACTAATTAACTAAATTTCTTAAATAATTACCGATTAATCCAATAATTATGTATAAAAATTTGTGGGCGTCACACCTTCATCCTTTAAGTTTTTGGGATTTCAACCCTTTTGTTTGCCGGAATTCACCTCTATAGGCGAGAAGGGTGAACTCCGACGGTAAAAAGATTGAAACTGCAAAAATTAAAAAGATACAGGACTAAAATGCTACCCTAGAAAGTTGAATGATAAAAATGTCGGCATAAATGGGCTAATCTATATCTATATCTATATCTATTTCTATACCATATATAAAAGTGTGAATCTCAAAGTATTTGTTCCCATTGTGAAAGACATTCCGATCCTTACTTAAGTAATCCTTTTAATAATAAATAAAAATTAATTATAAAAGAACAAAATTCTATTAAAAAATATTGTTTAGTAGTCCTAATTGCTCTAAACTGCTTAGAAAATGGACAAAAATGCAAATAATACTTCAAAGCAATTACTCTGCAAGAAGAAATCTTAAATATTTTAAGAAAAATGTTAATTTATTATGACACAGTAAAATTCAAAATAAAAAACACATGAATAATATATAAAATACTAATCTAAATTATTTATTATTAAAAATAAGTTAAATACTAATAATATATATTAAAAAAAACTAAAAATAAAAGATATTGATAAAAAGTAATTAAAAAAACTATAGAGTTTCATAATATATTACATAAACAAGCACTACGTTGAAAAATCAGCGAATAAACAGTAAAAAATAATATTTAAAAAGTAAGATTTTAAAAATATCATATATATTAGCATGTTTGTTGTAGAGTGAATTTCAATTGAATAATTATATTATTCACAAATAAAAATTTTCAATTATTACAATTGATTGAAATTTTCATAGAACTCTAAAATATATTTATAGACTGGATATTGATACAATTTTTTTTAATTCTTTAACTTTGCAGTCATTTATTACATTATCAGTTTGACTTATATTAAAAATAATAGCAACAATCTAGGGGAATTTAAATAAATAATACAAAAAAAAAATACCGAAATGGGGTATATTTTACTCCATTTAAATTTTTAGGCGAAGCCGGGGTGGTTGACCCCGGCTTCAAGCCTCGTAATCAGACAGGCACAGAAGCCGGGGTCAACATCCCCGGCTTCAACAAGTAGATGGGACGCAGCATGCCGTCCCATTTTACCCACCACCCCCATTTTATCCCCTAACGTGTATATAATTCATCCCCCCTCCCCCCAAACTACTTCACCCAAAATACATCCCTCATCAATCGAGAACATATCTTCTCCTCCCCAAACTCCTTCAACATTTTACCTTAAATTTTTCATCCAATCCAACACTTCACCCAAAATACTTCCATATTTTTCACTCCTCTCATTTCTAACCATTATTTTGAAAAAATATTCCAAATATAATATGGCACATTTGGGTCCACGCGATAGTAGTGTGCTGTACGGGCAGAGTAAACATCGTTCTGAAGATGTGTGCAGAGAGCCGGACAATATTTTAAATGTAAGGCGTGGTGATATTTCATTTTTTTGGGTTCTCCAACTGGTCCCACGTCATATTCGAGTATTATAAGTATTACAAAATATGGGTTTATTAGGTGTTATGCGCTGTGGTCATATTGAGATTGACCAACACCTTATCACCGCGTTAGTGGAAAGATGGAGACCCGAGACCCATACTTTCCATTTTCCCATTGGTGAGGCGACTATTACACTACAGGATATTGCCATTTTATGGACCCTGCCGATTGAGGGGCCTCTAATCACAGGAGTAGATACAAGACGAAGTACTGCAGAATGGCAACAATACTGCGCTGAGATGTTAGGATTTATTCCGGCGGCTGATGCATTTAAGGGCTCCCGGCTAAATCTACCAGTCTTGCATAACTGGTTGATGGCCAACACGTGTGATGACGACAGCCCTTTGGAGGAAGTGCTGCAAGAGTCACGAGTATGTGCTCTATGTCTCGTTGGTGGTATGTTCTTTCCCGATCCTAATGGTAACTCGGTGTCGTTGTTGTATTTGCGACATATGGAGGACATCCATGAAGGTGGTACCTCAAGTTGGGGTACAGCGGTGTTGGCATATATGTACAGGGAGTTGTGTACAGCATCACAAAAAGGGAAAGCAAATATAGGTGGGGCTATGCAGTTGCTCCAAATATGGGCCTGGGCTCATATTACCACTATAGCGCCAATTCGGTCTAGTACAGAATTAGATTTACGCCCGCAAATAATTGATGATGAAAACGTTCTACCGATGCCTCCACTTGCCGCAAGGTATACTGTCATTTTACGTATATGTAATCGTATAACTTGATATTTTGTCACAATGCTTTGTATTTGTCCATTTTGTAGGTGGTCGTGTCATGTTTCCCGGACGCATATCACCTCCGAGGACTTCCAACATAACGGGGATGCTGACTTCATCATTAGTTTCAAGAATACCATCATTTTCACCCTCCATTTCAACCTCATCTGGTTCTGAGTTTACTGGATCATTATTTAAGAAACTATCGGCTTCTGGCTCGATGTTCATATCATAATTCTCTTCATCGTTATATGTAGATGGACCCGCAAAATCTTCATTAATCCCAACATTGTATGTTGATGGACCTGCAAAATCTTCATTAATCCCAACATTGCATGTTGATGGACCTGCAAAATCTTTATTAATCCCAACCCTGCCCATCGCTTGAGTAATTGCTGGCAATTGTGCTGAATCTTGTGTTAACATAGACATGTAGGTTCCCCAATCACCAACAAACGGGTCATCAGCTACAATATTTTCAATCACTGTTTCTGCTTCAACAAAAATATCAACAATCGAATAGCCATATACCGGATCGAAAAAATACTGCAAATCTCCGTCATTCTTAATATGTAATACCGTCTCTCGCCATCGACCAGCATTACATGTTGTGTATTTAAAAAATATCTGTAACTTAAACTCACCCCTACGAAGGCCAAGTACTTCAAATAAAATTGACTCGAGTTTAACAAATGTAGTACTACGACATATTCGTTTAAATCCAACTTCAGGACGATCATATCTGACGCAATCATATGAATCAATTCGTTGACCTCCATAAAATATAACAATCATAATATTATTTTCATCTGCCATGTCTTCAAAAAAAAAAAAACGTCACAACGAATACAAATAAGTGCATAAATATAATCAGTATCAGTAAAGATAACTTACTTATGTTTTCGAACGTGCAAGAATTGTAGAGATTTTCGTGCACCTTTTCCATCAAAATTGAAGGAGAAAGGAAAGAGAAAAAAATTGATCGGGTGTGCAATTTGAATTGCAAATGTGAAACGCAGAAGGAGGTATTTATATACAAAGAAACCGATGTTATAAACACCGATTTCTTTGCAGAAATAATGCATACAGGACAAGATTGAAGGGACGTATGCTGGCAGTGCACGCGTCCCCATGCAGCTTTTGCATGCATGCAAAAGCCGAGCTGCTTTTGCATTTGCAAAAGCAGCAACAGCACATGGGCGCAGCATCATGCTGCGTCCCATCTACCTGCTGAAGCCGGGGTCAACCACCCCGGCTTCGCCTAAAAATTTAAATGGGGTAGATGTACCCCATTTCGGTAATTTTTTTTGTATTATTTATTTAAATTTCCCAACAATCTATGCATTCTAAGTATTTCAAAATATATAATAAACCTAATTATCAAGATAGAATTCAACATGAATTAGCTTTTTTTTCTTAATTTAAATAGACCTAAAGAATTTAACATAAATTAATAAAATACTTTCTCTAAGAAAGCATAAATTAGATTCGTTTATCTCCTCACAATACCACACAAGTAAAATAACAATAATAATGATTTAAATGTCAGAAGTTTGGCATTACGATAAATAACCAAATTTCAAATCTAAATGTAGTAGTTGCCATTTGAATATAACTAACATGCCTATTGGGCCTATAGATATAAAACATAATTATTGTGATATTAAGGATTTATTCAATTTGAATTATTTTTCCTAAATATAAATAACAATTGGTATATAAATAAATTTAAAAAAATAGAAACTAAAAGATATTTGATGCGTACCTGAGTTCTGGGTACTAACCTGCGAACAAGCGTTAGTACTCTAATGCTGAAGTCAGTAAAGTGTAAGAATGAAAAAGGAACTTAAATAAAATGAGAATAATGGTGATTTGTGCAAAAATGGTGCAGAATAATTTGTGGGGGTGGTGAAATTCGTATATAAGTGAGCTAAATTATCTTGGAAACAATAAAAAATGAGTGGGAGTGTATATAATTGTCGCGATAGGGTATTGAAATGATGTTACCAAAGCTTGCCTCCTAAGGACTGCACAAGGGGTCAATTTATGGCCGTTCTTGGAGCTAAAATCAGGGTTCAGTTGCTGAGTGTTGCACATCTCTGGAAAGCTTTTTGACTTGGCTTCAGTTCAGAAGAATCCATTCTGGATTTGGTTGGGTATCAAGAGAGATATACCTGTTTGATCGAGTCTTGTCAACTTTCCCTATTTTTCTGGAAGCTATTACTGAGATGTGGTTAGCTGGATTTTCAACCTATTCATGTGACTATGATTGGAGTATGATGTGTCTTGATGAGTTGGTAAGTTATAAGATGCGTGTGTCCATTTGTACAGTGATGTGTCCTGCTATAATGGGCTTGTTTCCTGACATGCCATGTCAGTCTAAACATCAGACAGGTTTAAGTATCTTACCCTTCCTGCTGGTGGGCCGCCCTGCTGATAACCCGCTGGGCTGCTCCTCCTGTGGGCTTTTTGGGCATAGAATCCATGAAAGATTTGGAGGCATCATCAATATTCATGAGAAACAACAAAAGAAAAAATATATGCATATAATTTACATTACGAAAATAAGAAAAGTCACTATAAAATAGTGAATAAACAATAAAATTCAATCACAATTAAAAGTAAATTTTCTAAATAATTGTATAGTAACACATTAGGTATAGATTAAATTTCATCTCTATTATTATAATTTCATATATTAAGTATATTAGCAAATTTGGGAAATCAACTTAGTAACAATAAAATATAAATATAAAGTGAGTTAATTATGGTGAAACTAGAAATAAAGATGATAATAAATAAATCAAAGAAAAATATATATTTCTACGAAAATTCATAAAAATGACTTATAGTGAAAAAAGATTAAATGAGTACTAAGAATAAAATTTGATATATGCAAATAAAAGCAGTAATTTTATTAAACTAGAAAAACAAAACTAAAAATACCAAATATTCATAATAAAACCTATAAATAAAAATTGACCAATTTTAGTATATTTGAATTTTTGTAAAAACAATCCAAAATAAGGAGCTTCGACTAAGTATTTTATTTTAATATTAAAATTTTGAATATTATTACTTTTACTTTCGTATCAATTGGTTTGATACAAGATGAAATATAATCGCTAGTGAATACGAAATGCAAAATGTCAATTTTGGAGAGTAATTTTTTTTTAGTACCAATTAAATTTAAAAAGTGAATTAGAAATATTAGAACTAAATGCTTTCTTTATCAATTAAAACAATTATTATCAATTTATCTAAAAACATAATTCTATATACTAATGTTTAAATGATAAAAAACAGGGAGAATATATAAACTTAATATCTTTTATAGCTAACTACAAATGATATATACACTTTTAAATATGTTTGAACACGTGCATCGCACGTCATGCATCCTAGTAGAAACAGAAGCTCCAATTTAAAATATCACGTGAGAGGCACATCTATCTTTTTCGGCGATAAGGGTGAAACCAGCAATAAAAGGACTAAAATTATGGAAATTAAAAAGATATGGGACTAAAATAATATTTTTTGTAAATTAAAGGACGAAAATGCCAAATAACCTAAATTACAGTCAAAAATACATTTAAACCCTATTATTATACTTTCAGTGTTAGCTAGCTAATTTTTCTTTTTATTAAATCCAAATTATTAAACCTTAATGTTTTAGTGAAATGATGTGATATATCAACACATAAAAGAACTTATAACTATGCAAGTGCTATCAATAATCATGTGTTGAAAAAGTACTGATCACAAATTCAAAAAAAGAATTTCTTATGTAAAGGTAATGGAGCCAGAAATACCCCCTGAGGTTTGTAATTGTCGAACAAATAATTTATTTTTATGAGTGAATTGAACAAAATGCCCTTATACAAATTAAATTATTTTTTAAAAAAATTCTAATTTTTTTGGACAAAAATACACAAAGAGAGGTTTCTTATGTTTTTTACACAGAGGAGCAACAATGTAATTTGCCTCGGCTGATTTTTCTATAATTTTTTTTAAAAAAATAAAGGGCAAAATTGACCATTTCAAGCCCTTGGTTAAAAATTACAAACCTCAAGAGGGTATTTATAATTTTTAAAATAACGAGGGAGTATTCGTAATTATGTCAAACCTCATAAAAGGTCATTGTATTTCACCTTATTATTTATTTATTCTTTTTGATAATTTCGTTGTGTTTGGGATACTTCATTTCTTTTTTCTTTATACTTTAATGTTAATGGAGAATATCTTGTTTGGTATCTCACATTTTTTGTTTGTCATTATATATTTTAATTTGTAGTTTTTAATACTATTTTTACCTTAAATTTTACTCTTGTAAACTTCCAACTTTCTCACTCTCTCTCCATTTAATTTTGACTTGTTAAAGCTCATAACTCCTCCACCTCCCCCCCCCCCCCCCCCCATGTTTAATATTTAAATTTATACAATTGAAATATATCTTAAATTGCCACACACACTAATTTTTAGTTATTGCTAGAAGGACCATCTCAATTAGTGATTTTGCTCAAAATATTGAAACTTTTTATACCGCGGTATTTTGGTTATTTTAAAGTATATATGTATATGTAGATATATATATATTTTTATCAAAAACTCATGTTGAAAATATTGACTCAAATAAAACGCAATTGATACCAAATTTTGTGTACTTTATTGATTCAAAATGTTCTTATCGAGTTCTACCAAAATGCGAAGGTTTGAGGTGTAAGAGGGCTGTAGGGTGGGTTGAGCGGCTAGTCAAATCGAAGGTTTGAGGTAAAAGTGATGAAGCTCATATGCCAATGACAATCACATCTCTGTGTTCAACTGACTCGGCACTCCTGTTGATTGCACTTCTACTTTCAAACGAGCAAAATAAGTGAAGCTTCATCTAGCAACATAAGACAACACTAAGGGAGATCTGTGTTCGATCGCCTTGGACACAACCATGTGCAACAATTTAAGAAAAGAGGTTGTTATGATAAAACAAACGAGCACAAGGAAAATACATGGATGAAATTCTTCATTTGTCCAACTCTAGGGAGGTAAGACTTTGCTCCTACTCGTCTCTTCAAGTGGATCAATCAAGGTGAAGCAACAAGTCACCAGAAAGCTGCACGATTCAAACGGTGCTTCAAATGAAAAAGAGATAGAAATCATCATCGGCTCCAACCGCGTCAGTATTGATGAAGGTTCCAACTCAGATGTTTCTGAAGATGAAATTTAAAATGCTCCACCATAACTTCAAAATAGCGGGCAAGCGACCCTTGATGAACTCAAGGAGTTGAATCTTGGTACAATCGAAAAGTATGCCCTATATTCGCCAGTCCCCATTTGTCTTGACTTTTGGACTTGAACAAAACATGTCCCAAAAATGACTTTTCGTTGTGTATCGTCAAACTCATGGTTGACGTGACTACCGGACATGAAGCGTTGCCTTGATGGATGGCTTCTCCAGATGCAACCAAATTAGAATGTCGTCCCAAGACAAAGAATATATGACCTTTCGCACCCCTAATTTATTGCTACAAAGGGATGGTTGAAGAATATAAGTGCCACCTACCAGCATGCCATGCAGAAGGTGCTAGGCTAGACCTTGGGTAAGTACTCCGACGATCAAGTTAGACGGGCAAATAATCTATAATTCAGAACTGAAAATTAATAAATATGGTGATTAGATATCTGAGATCTCATAAATGAGAAGTTTTATACTTACCTCAATGTACGGACACCACCTAGGAACCCTTGGAATTATGCCACGTACCGCCCATCCCCATTGTCCTGGGATCATGCTGATCCTAAGCTTTAGACTGGGCCGAATTGCTGAAATAATGCTACGTCCCCCATCCCCGTTGCCAAGCATCTTGCCTCGTTTACAAGGTAGATTTCAAGATCATTCACTCAATATAATTGCAGGTTGAGCTTTGCAACCTATATATGTTGCTCTCTATATATGCATATCTAGCTTTTGACAACTCATAACACGAGTATGGGATAAATGCAATTTTGGTCCCTAAACATTACCACCAAAGCAATTTTGGTCCCTAAATATTTTAAGGTTGCAATTTTAGTCCTTATACTTTAATTTTTTTAGCAATTTTCATCCTTCCGTCAATTCTATCGTTAGAATTAACGGAAAATCAAGTGAAACAGACATTTGGTGAGAAAAGGGAAAAAATTTGGGGAAAAATCACAGTAGGGTTTCTGCAAACAAAATTGCTCTTCTTCCCTATCACACAACCACCGCCACGCTGAGCGCCGTCGCTGCTCGCGCGAGACGCCGTCGCCGTCGCCGTCGCCGCTCGCGCGAGACTCGCTCTCGGTCGCCCTGCCACTGCGCTGCCGCTCGCCCAGCTCTGCCACCGCGCGACCACTTCACCGCTGCTCCATGAAAAATATGAACAGAAATGGGCTGGATTTACGGTTGATTACGGTAAGTATCTTCTTACTGAGATTATGAAACTGTTGGATTTCTGAAACTGTTGGATTTCTGTGATTATTCATAGCTTTGAAATTTATGTGATTATTGTGGCTGAAAATTCTGAATTGTGGCTAAAGTTTGTGAATTGTTGGTTGATTATTGGCTTAAATTTGGAGATTATGGTTGATTATTGGCTGATTTGTGAATTATGGTTGATTTGTATAATTGTTGGATGATGTCTGATGGAACTTTTTCTATTTTTTTGGCTTTTTTGTTTCACTTTTTTTGTTATTGAAGATGGGAATGAGAGTGACATGAATGCAAGTGAGGATGAAGGAGTGTTTTATGATTCTGAATTTAATATGTCGGACGATGATTTGCTTTTTGATGACTATGTTGATCCTGATGTAGAGTTTGGTGGGTCAAATAAGGGCAAATTAGTAGAGGGGAGTGAATGGTGTGGTGATGATGTGTATGCTATTGCGCCGACTGAAAATATTGAGGAAGAAGGGTGTGTGCATAGTGATGATGAGTTTGCTAGCACATATGGTTTTGATGATGAGAAAAACGTGGAATATCAAATGTACAATCCTAGGGCTGAAAATAAAAATCCTGACCTTAAATTAGGCTTGATTTTCAGTTCTAAGGAAGAGGCAAAGTTTGCAATTCAAAGTCATTGTCTAAGAAGGGGTATGATGATGAAATTTGAAAAAAAATGACAAGCAAAGGTTGAGGGCAGTGTGCAAGAAACAAGGATGTACATGGTTTGTGTATGCCTCAAAGATGCAAAATGATAATGCATGGCAAATAAAAAGTTATAATTCTGAACATAACAAGTGCTCCTGGAATTACAACAACTCAAGTCTCAAATCGGGATGGATTGGCAAAACTTTTATGAAAAAATTCAAAGATAATCCCAAGTTAGGCACTTCAGAATTCAGAAATGAGTTGTGCACAACCTTGAAGGCTAATGTATCAAAATGGCAGGCATATAGGGCAAAAAAGAAGGCAATGGACTTAATGCAGGGGAAAATGGAAGAACAATTCAATAAAATTTGGGATTATTGTGAAGAGATCATGAGAAGCAATCCAGGTTCAACTGTTAGGATGAAATTAATCAATGAAGAAGGTGGTGAAAGAAAACGGTTTCAAAGATTTTACATGTGTTTCAATGCATGTAAAATGGGTTTCACTAATGGTTGTAGGCCTGTAGTTGGAGTTGATGGATGCTTTTTAAAGGGGAGGCACGGGGGTCAGTTACTGTCAGCTGTGGGGCTTGATGCTAACAATAACATTTATCCAATTGCCTATGCTATTGTTGAATCTGAAACCAAAGACAGTTGGATGTGGTTTCTAAGGCTATTAGATAGAGACTTGGGGTTTGAAAATGATCACAACTGGACCTTTATGTCTGATAAACAAAAGGGTCTGATTCCAGCTTTTGAGGCTTTATTTCCGAATGCAGAAAATCGTTTTTGTGTAAGACATTTGCATAGCAACATGAAAAGAGATGGTTTCACAGGGTTGGCACTAAAACAAGCTATGTGGGCAGCAGCTAGAGCTTGTAGAATTGAGGAGTTCGAAAGAAAAATGGAGGCTATAAAAAACATTGATGAAGATGCATATAATTGGTTGTCCAAAAAACCTCCTCAAAATTGGAACAGGGCTTATTTCAGCACTTATCCAAAATGTGATATTTTGTTGAATAATATGTGTGAATGCTTCAATTCTTTCATTCTTGATGCAAGAGAAAAGCCCATCATTTCCTTACTTGAAACACTCAGAAATCTCCTAATGGCTAGAATGCAAATGAATAGAGAAAAAGCTAAGAAATGGGAAGGTGTTATATGCCCCAACATCAAAAAGATCTTGTTCAAAATAGAAAAAGAGGCTGGGGAGTGTATACCCATGAGGAGTGATGAATGGAATTTCCAAATTGTTGGGCCTTTTGATCAACACACAGTGAATGTCCTTCAGAGAACATGCAACTGCAGAAAATGGGATTTAAGTGGCATTCCATGTAGACATGCAGTATCTGCAATATGGTGCAGGAATGAAGAACCTGAGGCTTATGTGCATACATGCTATACGATAGAGGCCTATAAAAAATGTTATGAATATCCAATTTTTGGCATGAATAGTTCTGACTTGTGGCCTCGCAGTATGAATGAGCCTCCATTGCCACCATTGTATAAGGAGAAGATTGGTCGGCCTCAGAAATTGAGGAGGAGAGAACCTGATGAGCCACCTGCTGCAGCTTTTAATCCATTTAGGTTGGTAGGTGTCAAAAGAAAAAACAAATGTAGATCATGTGGGGAAACAAGTCATAATTCTGCAACATGCAAAAAAAGGAGATTTGATAACAGGGATACAGGTACGGAGACTGCAGCTACACCTACGGAGGCAAGCCAAAGTCAGCAGCCAGATGCACCACAGTTCAGCAGCCTACCTACTCAAGCATCTGCCTCAAATGAGCATCCAGAAAACAGGGGCACTAGACAGAAACTTCCGGTATATTGTGTTTGTTTATAAGTAAATTTGATTGTGTATTGTATAATTTCTTATGTTTGATTCACATAATCTGTTATGTTTGTGTATTTTAGGTAAGAATGCCTCGAAAAAATAAGCAAACAAAGCCAACAAGGTCAACTAGGATTGCTTCAGTCAAGGTACATCTTTTCCTTATTATGTCCTCGGAAAAATAATCTATTATAATTTAATTATTAACTCATTCTCTCTTCTAATTTTATTGCTTCAGATCAATCAATCTACATCAAACGTACACACTCCAGTGATTGTTAGCGGTGGAATGAATTTCATAACTCTATCCAACTTAAGAGCCTCCTTCTCAAATGTAGCAACCGGAAATACATCAAGGGTTGCTTCTGAAATGCCTCCGGGAGTTTCAAGAAATACTTCAAGGGTGCCTTCAGGCTCATCTAGAGCATCTCAGTCTAGTCAGCAAGGATGATGTTATGTTTTGTACTAAGATTATGAATTAGATTCTTATTTAATTAATGTTTTGAGATTGTGGAATGTTAAAGTTAAGATTATGAAACTATTCAATTTGAGATTGTTCAATGTTATGTTAAATTGTTGTTTTGATATTTAATTAATGCAAGGATGTTTATTTTTTAATATTTATGTTGTTTTTTGCTTTGCACATGTTTTAGGTATTGTATTATACACAAAATAGATTATTGATAATTTTTTTTGAAAATTATATAGCAAATTTATTGCTTAAATTCAATATTTTTTTGTTTTTTTATCTCTTTAAGTTTGAAGAAAAATGCAAAAAATAAGTGTATTAAACTAAAAGTTGAAAAATAGCACAAAATTGAAAAAAAAATAACATTTAAAAAAAAACGAATTTCCGTTAAATATAACGGTCAAACTAACGAAAGGACCAAAAGTGCTTAAAACATAAATGTTTTAGAACTAAAATTGCAACCTCAAAAAGTTTGAGGACCAAAACTGCAATGGGAGCATTGTTTAGGGACCAAAATTACATTTATCCCACACGAGTATCTAACTCCACTTTCATTCTTGCTGCTTCTCCATCAATTTATGGAAAAAAATTAGTGAAGGAATTCATCAAGAAACTAATACCATACAGATTCCAAATTCTTAATAATAAGTTCTTTATATGTATTCAAAAAATTCAAATCCTTCAACATTCCATTCCAACTATATTTTGCAAAATATTCATAAAATTCAAATTTTTTTTATATGAAGTCATTTGAGATGCTTAAGCTAAATCGTTCATTTGAATTCAAACTCTTCGATCCAAATGCTTTAGATTATTATTGATTCCTTATATCCTTTTCTTTGTAGGGGGGCCCCAAGATGGTTGATACGGCTAAGCATCAGGACAGGCACCAAAACTGCAGCGAAGTCATTCAACTTTTGCTATTCATTTTTACAGCCTGCACAAGTATATATACAAATCCCGCAACCCACAATCATAAATTAGCAGCCTCAAAATCACAAGGAAAATCAAATCAGAAAGCAGTAGAAGGTTTCCTTGTAGTGCTTCAAGATCCTTTATGACTTTATTTCAGCTCACAGAGGTTGATAAATAGATGAACCAGCAGCGACGGCAGCCGGTCGGCTGTATGCTGAATATTCGCAGTTCCATCATCCTTGCTGCATATACAGTTCTTGGCTCCCCATTTGCCGAAACTCTGTGATTTTAAAATGAAATGGCTAATGGCAGACGTCCAACGCTTTCCAGAAAACTTCAACTCAAAGCGCATCATGTGATGAATTGTGCTTGCTTCTCTTCGGCAAGTCATATGTTTTCTTCAAAAATTTCGATGCCATCTTGTCATTCCGATTACATAAGACACGTAGAATTGTGTTTGGATCTGTTGGCCTCCACTGACCTGTTACTGGCGGCAATGGGAGCCTCAGTTTTGCTGAAGTTCCGTTGCTATCTGGAGTGGCACATTTCAATTGCTCAACTAGGCTCCCGGTATCAGCTTTAAGAAGAGAAAAGAGACCTGTTACACTTTGTGATAACTTATCAATCAAATCAGCTGGCAAACCGTCCCCGTTGGACCAGAAGAGATCGGTAAGAAACTTGAAGTCCTCCTCTATTATTGAAGCATCATGCTGAGTGAAGGCACGAGAGTGCCCACCACCGAGCAAAACCAACAAAAAACCTTCGAAAGATGCTTTCATTACATCAGTAATTACACGGGTTCGGACCCTGTCGTGAACTGTTAAAGATATTACTTCTAAGTTCTGCTCCAGCTCCTGAAGGAAAGGTTCTATTCTGGTTGAAGAAATATCCCCAATGTACAGGTAATCCCCGAAGACATGATTCAGGTCATGAAATACAATTTTGTATGCGGTTGCCTCGGAGATCTGCGAGATCCCTTCTGTGCACAAAGCTATTGAAAGCGCGAGTTTTCCATTTGCCACACTTTGATCATCAGGAAATCCACTGTTCCTCAGATTCACCAATGTCCTTTGTTGTAGAGCTTCCAACTCCTTCCGGGTGTTGTATAAAGTATTAATGCGAAGACATAGTCGTGGTACACTAAAGGAATCGTCCCCATTTCTACTGTAGACCTGGGATTTCCTACCTGGACCCATAAATAACCGATCTTTCATTTTAAATGCACCCAATTTTGAACTGGTAGTGCATCTGGTTGGCGGGGGCAGTGTTGGAGTAAAGGTTAGTCGGGATCCTGCTTAATATAGCTAGGCGTCAATAACTGTGTTCAAAAATTTGTATCAAAGTTAAAGGTAATGCAGAATATAATGATTACCACAGCCAGATTTTGTCTTGACGATGTAGTTCTGAAGGCATTTGTCCAGACCACCTATCAACTCCGGAAGTAAAACTGGATGCATTGGTATCGGTAGCAAAAAGAATGCTTCCAAAGTCTCATCTATGATACGTAGAACTTCCACAGCAGAGGGTGCAAAACGCCCTTTATTTACTTGAGGATTCCAGTCCTGTGAGAAGAAGTAGGTAATGTTACAATAGCAATGTCATTTTCCGCCCATCCCTTCCAAGTGAAACAGATCAATTTAGAAGTAAACCACTCGGTCAATAGTGTTCTCTTAAATTCCTTATTTCTTTTGGGAGAGGAGAGCATAGCGTTGGTTAGATCACCAAACATATGGGAGAAGAAAGTATACGCCCCTCTGAAACTTTCTCATAGCACAGGCATAGAGAGCGACAGGCGAAGCATCAAAATTCGACCTCTAGTTCAGGTGACTGCAAAATATACTAGACCCACAAAATGGTAGGTGACATGATAATTAGGACCATCCAAAAACATATTTCGCTCCTGGACCCAGGCCAGAAAGGATTGTACCTAACAATTAGAGCGAGAAAATCTAAGTTTACATTAGGTAAAATGTTAACAAGCTCAAATACTTTTGTTTAACCATGGAGATGTCCCTTGAACAAGCTGAAGCTGAGTAAAGAAACCGTTAATAGAACTATAGAACCATGAAACAAGCTTCATAGGTTTGGCAGGAAACGAGGCTAAAATAGCAATACGGAGTAGACTATATTTCTTTTTCCAACAAAACTCAAATGGTCACCATGATGTTATGACAGAAAAGAAGTGTATTACTTGGAACTTACCCTATACCCCTACATGGCCTCCGGAACGAAATGGGACGTAGTCAAATAACCAATGGAACACGGCAACGATGCCAACCAAGTCCAAAGATAATAACATTAACTAATAATATCAAAACAAACCATCCAACTGGACTCTTCAGACAAACAAAAAGTATATAATACTGTACATTATACAGGAATAAGTCTTATTTTCACCTTTATCCAACTCAATAAAAGCATTATCCCAAACATAACTGAACTGCTATTGGATCCTATTTTTTGGCTCCACTACATTAGCAATCACAGCCAGTGTTGAAGTACAAAGGTCAAATTCCTTCTCACATCACCTCAGTCGGTATAATTTTTCTTCAAGTCTCCCATTACATTATTATCTCAAATGCTAGTGTAGCAACACTCTCAGTACACACAGCTGAGTCAATGGATGAGTCTGCCAACGCTCACTGAATTCACCCAGACATATGTCAATTTGCTCTTTTTTACTGATTAAAACCAACCTGCAGACATGCTAATTTCTTGCGGCCTTCTACGTTTTTAATTTAAAATACATCTTGAAATTGTTTTAGTCATACTTGATTTTACGCACATCTTTCTTAATAGCCCAACACAAGGTCCCATGTAACACTCTATTTACCCTAGCGTAATCAAATAAAATTTGAGCTCTGCAACCTAGAAGAAATTAGTAGTAGCACGACGTCAAAATCATCCACTTCAATATCTTCCTTCCCATAAATAATCAAGCCTATGGGGGGCCGGTGGAGAGAGACAGAGAGAGAGGACTATATGCAACAAGTATTGAAACTCAGGGGTGCATATATTTATCGTTCAAAGCTGCCCTGCCCAGAATTTTCCTAAACTTAAAATTATTAAGATAATTAGCAATATTTGCCATGGCTTAGTATTTCTCTAGAGATTCTTTGCCTTTTTCTTTTTCCCTTTGCATGTTCCAATTCAGTATACTCAATTCTGCGCATATGAGCAAAGAAAAAAGTCGGTAACAAATAGCTCTGTAAACCAGATCAGGCCCAAAGCAAATACATTAATCCATCTCTTTGAGCTTACAATATTATAGTTTCAAACTGGCTCCCTCTTGAAGGTCAATAGTAAATCATGACAACACATCAAACATAAACAAACAGGGGAAGGAAAGTACCTCTAGTTGCAAATTTCTGTCAACCCATTCGCTGAGCCTGTCAACTCTTGTCAGAATCCAGGATTTAACCAAGTTGTTCATCACAGCCTCAGCTTCATAAGGAGCCATCTCCTGAATTATTGCTTTGCCCCCATCTTCACTCTCCACTAAATCTGCAACTGCCATTTCCACGAGGTCCTTTTCAAGTCTTTCAGCGGCTAGCAGAACTTGTATAGCTTCAGGATTTAATTCACTTATGCTGGAAACAAATTTCTTTAGCTCAATCGCATAGCAAGCATGAAGAGTAGCAACAGCTACACCTGTGGCAAGAGGGTGCCATCTTTTCAATATAGAGCTATATATTTCCTTCTCAGTGAATGCCAGGTCAAGAGTATTTTGGGCAAGGATGGAAAGGGCAGGGAGAGGGCTTTGCTGTTTCCTAGAAGACTTCCTGCCTGAGATAACCTTCTCTCTTTCCTGTCATCGAATGGAGCACACAGCAGCTTGAGTTCACAATTAAAAGAAGAGAAAGATAAAAAAATATATTGGAACATAACCCTTAGTCCCTATTTGTTTGATAGGAATGACATGCAAACTGGAGATCTCATTGTCTAACACCAAACTATGTTTTGCATGAATTTTTAAGCTTAGGAAAGTTGATTCGTCAACTAGGAGATATCTAAAATCCGTGGAACCAATCTGAAATTCAATATGGTGTCCTAATTTCTTTCAATTGGGAATCTAACATTCTCAGAACCAAAAATTTGCAAAACGCAATTCCCCATATACTTACAGCTAATATTTAACTAAACTATTTGTTTCTTCATATTAGTTGCATAATGCATAATATGAAATCTTTAGTAGTAGTGATAAATTTCAGTGTAATTAGGTAACAACTACTTAACAATGAAGCAAACTATGTAGCTAAACATCATTGGAAATAGTTTAAACATTTATTTTATATCAATAATAATTTTATTCTACACAATTAGTATTGTATAATTAATTTTGACTATATTTATATCAAATGTGTCCAAATATATTAATTAATAGCAATCAACTAATGATTAAACATAGACATAATCAATTATAATAATCATGCTAATAAGAGATGAATAAGATTAAGCATTTAAGAATGTAATTTGATTATAATATATGATTCTAAGTATCATTTTTAAGAAACAAATTACAAATTACCTCATGTGTGATATGTGTACACAGTAAAAGCATTATGTCATCTTGATTTTTATTGTTTTCCAGGCCAAGATTTCTCATATGTTCCAAATGACATAATAGAATCTTATTACTAGAAACCAAATTACCAAAAATCAAATTTCAAATTTGCATTGCATTCACTGACAAGAAGACAGGCATTATATGTTGAACCCTGGTCCTTAACCATCATTGAACTAATGGAATTCTGAATACACAGATAAAAAGAAGGTTTGGAAATGATTGACATGGAGTAATCAGAAAGGCAGTAGAATGGACTTTTCCTATTTGAATTGGAAGTTTAAACACCAAATGGTGTTGATAATACATGAGTAGTAGAACCTATATTGTGCCATTGTGGCATGATCTACACCATTTGGAGTTTCCACAATAGTTCCATATAAGAATAAGAAACGGGTTGGCATATAAGAAATCAAAACAATACACAGGAAAATGAATGGTTTAACTTTACATATAACAATGTGGAACAAATCAGAAAAAGTTGAAGGAGGATATATGAATAACCATCCAAAAGAGAAAAACAGGCTATAAAAATCTGAAATCACATGACAGGAATGAATTGTCTTTAGAAAAATTTTGCTCATACTTGCCTGAGAAAAAGCACTGCGCACCGATGACCTGATGTAAGCATCAACCCTGCTACATGCCACATCCAGTTCATTCCTCTTCTTACCATATTCATGAGATATGTCCAATATTTTGGCTGCTGATGCCGCAAGGGATAAAACACTTCGCATTAATTCTATATTACCCCTATAAAAAATGTCATGGTATCGATGAAGCCTTTCTTCTGCCCAATCTAACATCAAACTTAATGGTGATTTTAAGATCTTGGAGTATTCAGGATCACGAGTTGAGTTTGCGTCCTTCTCCACTTCCACCATCAATCGATCAGCAGCGAGAAGAAGGTCATCTTCAATTTCACCAGTAGCAACGTATTGGTGGAATAAAACCCACATAAAACAAAGATTATGAAGTTCTTGGTTTATACCGAGGATTAACCAGGTCTTCTTTATTTGTTCTAATACCTCATCCACTTCTTCAATAAGAGATGTTTCATCATTTAGATCAAAGCAGGCTTCCAAAAGTATCCGGTAAAGATGGAGATTTAGAGGAATTCCATCTGCCCAGTGGCATATACCAGAGAGAGAACCATCAAATGATCTGCAGGCAAGAGAAGTTACAACTTCCCGGAGAATATGCATTGATTCACTGAACTTTCCCGTTTCAATGGGTTTCTCTGAGGCTGCCTGTAGAATCTGCCGAAGACGTTGGGCGGCAGGTTCTGGTTTATCACGAGGCAAGTGTGGATGGACAAGCAGCCCTGCTTCAAAGATTTTCAAGGTTTTTCTCTGCCATGCCTCATATTCTTGCCGGCTCGTAAAGTCTGATGACCTGAAATGATGCAATAGCTCCAATGGCAGAACCATCGACTCAGTTGGTCTCCCAAGCTGCTAAGAAATGAAAACCAGGGAGGAAACCGAATTACTAACATAATTGAAATGAAAAGTTCATGATGCTGTATCATATCCATAATAGTTGTCAGGCCTCACAGAAAAATTATCCAACAAACAGTCTGCAGGTGCTATGTCTTGTCACATCAAACAAGAGGTGTACAACCCAACGGTATAGCCATTCTTCGTGCACAGGTGCAGATCAAACAATTCAATGACTGATGACATATTAACATCTTTCAGCAAGGAAAAAAGAACTAATTCATAGCAGAAAATACATTGAGCTGTTCTTTTTGTATCCTATTCCATACTTAAAAAGCTTCTCAAATTCAGTAGTCCAGTATCTTCACACACACACACACATAGATATATATACAAGAACACGGAGAACATGTCTTTTCAAAATTCTCAGTGATAGCTTTCGGTTTTTCATATGCTAAGCTGACGTTACTCCAGTCCCTATCATTTACTTAATTGTCTCCAAAATTTCCACTCTGTTACCAAGGTCATATTGAATTACCACCAATTTCAAAGTCTATCATTCAAGCTCTTCAGAAATAAGAACTAAAAGGTTCAATCCCATGTTTTACCAGCAGAATACACGATTCCAACTTATAAGACGAACGAACTGTGCCCTGTCCGGTCAAACCCCCATTTGGTTTCAAAGTAAGTCACCAAATGGAAAAAGTAGGGAACTGTGGTTCATTTCCTCAAACAGAAAACCCAACCAAGAATCAGGTGCAAAAACATATTTTTCCTCAGTTCATTTCTTCCTCATTTCCAATTACACATCACCAATTGACTGAACATTCTCTACATTTTGGGAAAGAACCTGAAAAACCAATTACACTGAAAATTCTCATGCACTTTCTCTTCCACAACAAAAGCAAATAAAAGCATAATACCCTTTAATTCAGTAAAAAATCATCTCGTGTACCCCACCAGACTAAAAGACCTCAATGTTGCTAAAGATTTCCTCCCGTTTTCCGTTTGTGCACGAAAACATAAAACTAGAGCCAAAGTCACAAATTTCTGACCTGACCCGCAGCCACTCTCAACAAGCCTCGCCGGACCCTCGAATCGGTCTGCTCCGAAACCCTCATCTGAACCCTCATCAGCTCTCCGACAGTAAACCCGCTCCTCTTTCTCTCGGCGTTTCCATGACCCTCACTCCCCGGTTCGCCCGAATTGTCCTCCATGATTTTCTTCGTTTCCGGCCTGAGACCCAGAGCCTTCTTCACCTTGCTCGCAGCCGACGTCCTAATAGACCTTTGCGGCAACGGCGGAGACTGCTGAGACCTCTCCTTTAAGCTGGAATTGGAAACATAAGTGAGACGCCTTCCAGAGCCGGTGCTCCGGCAGGCTCCTACAAGGATCTCGTAGGCGGTTTCCCGGAGCTCCGACGGCGAAAAGTCCACGCCCAGCTTCCCAAACGGGTCCATGCTTGAATTATTCAAAATTATCACGTATCATAGGATGTATGGATGAATCATGCGGGTTTGCATGGAATTCAGCGTCAAAATGGCCAAAGCAAACAATTCTTGAGGGAATCTGAGCAAAGGCAGGAATGGGTCCGAGAGGAAGGTGGCGGGTTCTACTCTTGCTTGACTTTTAAGGAATGATTGATGAAATTGAATTGCAATTAAATTTTTGACGCGGGGGTGGAGACCCGGTTCCTTACTCGGGGAGAGGGGAATGGTTGATCATTGAAAATTAACGTGGAATCGAAATCGAAATCGAAATCGAAATCGAGGGAGAGATTGAAAAAGTTAAGGAGAGGTGGTGAGTTGGATTGCTTCGATGGAGACAAGTAAAGGAAACATCCACACTGGCTTTTTGTCTTCCTTATAAAAAAGGTAAAGTAGGATTAGAATCGCTGTCAGCACACTCTAATTATTCGCCCACTAACGCTTTTAAGCTTACTTGTGGAGATGATGCTATATTGCTATGCTATGGCTGCCTGATTGAAAAGTGGATTAAATCTTTTATTATAATTTACCTTGTCGATTTGACGTGTTGTTACTGTGTGCATATAATAAAAAAATAATAATAATAATTTAAAGATATTATTAACATAATAAAAAATTAACATCACGATACAAGTAAATGTTCTTTGCAAGTAAAAATATAATTTTCTTTTTATATTAGTATAGATTATTGAAGTACATGAGTTGGTATAGTTAAATCAATTTTGACCAAATACTAATTTTTTATAATTCTAAATTTTTTAATGTTCAAGAAAAAATCTCATTCATTAGAAATCTCATTTATTTTAAATTACAACGTAAATTTGTATTTATCTAAAAAATCATGTCTTCGAGATTAGTATTTATCTATACTAGATTCTACCTTCAAAATTAGAATTCTAATCTAATTCATATTTATTTTTAATAACAGTAAACTTTAATTTTAATCAAGTAACATATTATTGTTTACTATTTATATCTTTCATTAACATATTTCTTGTAATTTTTCATTGGTTCATTAATATTGGTCAAGTAAGTTTTTATTTCATTCAGATTAATGTTTTTTTTCTTTTACTTTTTCTTTGTTTTTTATGATTGAATTTGATTTTTAATCTTCCATTATTGTTCAAGTTTGAAAACTCACAAAATACAATTTGCCATCTTATCCCATATGCAGATTTTTTTTCCTTAGTCATATAATTTTGTGAATGTTGCTCCATAAAAAGATTAACATTATATATTTTGTAAGCTTCATAGGTTTGAATTTATTAAAAAAAAAAAAAGATCAAACTTAATAAATATATGATTGTTTTAATTTCATTTTTTTTATTGTAATCATCTATATCTATATCTATACTAATTATCTATACTAATTATAAAAAGAAACCTTCTTTTGTATCTAATATAGAAGTTATTTATGTATTTTTACAACAATTGCCCTTTGATTTTTTTTAAAATTATATTTGTTGATTTCTTTCTATAATATGAATTAATTATTTGTGGAGGATAAAAATAAAAATTCACCATCTTCTTGGTAGTTCTCATACCAATTTTACAAACTATCAAATATACCCTCTTGCTATAACCACCCATGTTCCCACACCATCTTTTTTATTTCCTTTTTTTCCTTCTACAAATTAAAATTCAATTAAAAGTCTAAAACCTCTCTCACAAACTAATATGTTAATATGTTTTTTCAGGATTTGGTCTTAATAAAATTAATATGTTCTTTATTTTTTTTTCCTTTTCTGCTATCTTCTATATATATAGACTCATATGCTATTTATTTGCATTTTTACACGTAAAGATCAAAGATGCAAAGCACAATTACTTAATGCATGTAGTATCAAACACAATTCTTTAATGCATCTTCATGGGCTATATGTACAATTACTTAATCTGAAAAAAAAAAATATTCAAACTTTCTGTTAAGAAGACATACTTCGAAATATTTTATTTCTCACCATCTTATTTTATTTAGAATTTATCGATTTATTAACTCTAAACAGGTTATGTAGTAGTAAGTGGCTTTTAGTACAGATTGAAGCTTGCTTTTTAATGTTAGTACTGATATGTTTCATATATATTTGAATTTTTCTACATATTGCATATTTCTTTTTTTAAATTGTTAAGATCTGTATCAAATAATAAGTGAATTTACTAATTTGAATTTTGTTCACTTTTTATCCAATTTATGCAACATGAAGTTTTATTTTGAAATTAATTAGGAGTTTTGGGCACAAGATCAATGATATCTGGTTGATGATATCTAACTTCTGGAAACACATTTTATTTTAAGTCGATCATATATCGAATATTAAGTTTTCAAATCATAAATTATCGTATAATCACGTGTTTCTAACACGTTAAAATAATTTATTAATAATTTCAAGGGTCTTCTAACAATATGTATATATATTTGTATTATTATAAAAGAAATTGTTATTTTCTTCTAATAAATTGACGGTTGATTATCTCATACTTTTACCACTTATTTTAAATTTTGGCGCTCAAAACAAAACTGAATTTTAAATTAAAAATGTGTATTTATCCTTAAAAATCCTAATAAATATACTTATTCAATTTAAAATTCAGTTTTGTTTTGAAAGGCAAAATTTTTTTAAAAAAGAGTGATAGGTATATGATATAACCACCATTTATTGGAGGAAAAATAATATTTTTTTCTATAATAGTATAAATAGATTACGCTCATTCAATAAGTATTTTTATAAATTATTTTTATAAAATATTTTAGATCAAACAATTAACAAATATATGATTAATGATATACTAAAATTTGATGTTAAATAGATCATATACGTACTAAAATTGACCAAAGTACATAATTTAAACACACTTATTAATATATTTTAATATTTTTATCATTGTTTTTATTTGCTCACGCAGCGCGTGTGCGCGACTGCTAGTTTTTATAAAATAAAAAGGCTTCAATATGTAACATGATAAAAAGAAAAAAAAAAAATCATTAGTCTAAAGGTCAGCCTGATAGAGTAATACTAGCTTCTTTCCCTAATACATTGGCAAACTATTTTTTTTTTTTTTTCATTCTTTTGCTTTTTTTAGGTTCAACTTTATTTTTCAATTATCTTTTTTTCTTCATGTTCCATTGAATACTTTTTGTTTGTGTCATTGATTAATGATTTTTCTACTCAAATATTTAATGTTAGCTACAATACTCCCATTCATTTTTTTTAGTTTCATAATTTTTTTTCAATCAATTGTCAGAATTTCTTTACTTGATCACTAAATTAACATATATTTTTATCTACTGATAATTCATCGTATTTCTTTTTCAATTCCAATTAGAAAAAGTTAACTAAAATCATGCATTTCTAACCCTCTTTTTCAAGTATGAAGATGTAGTCGTGAATGTTTTACGTAAATTAGTTTGTGTTTTTATTTTTAATGAAGTTCTCTAATTTTTTAAGTTTTGTTCATTAAATTTCTTGTTTATTTATTTATACCTCTTTCTGAATTATATGTGTAGACAAAAAATTTTTGTGATGTTTTCTCTATCAAGTTTCCTTCATCCATTTTGGTATTTAGTGATGTTTACAAGTAATTTCATATTGGTTTTGTTCATTTTAGGTATTCGTTATTATTTTTTCATAATTATCACTATCCGCTTTTTTTCTTTTTTTTTTAATTTAGAAGTTCAGATAAAAAATCAATCTGATTGAATGAATTGTTTATTAGAAAGTAATTTGATTACATTATGATACTTATCTCTGATAATTAATGATCATAAACCCAATCTAAATTTTTTATTTATTTATGTATATATTGCTATTATATCTTATATTTTAGTGATTCGAACTTCTTATTGTATGTATGTATTCTTTACATATAATTTAGAAATATAAATTTTTATTTTTTATTAATTTCAAATGTTGTGAAATTTATTTTTTAGGAAGGAAATCATAAAATGATACTAATTCTTCTTTTTTTACTTTTTTTTTCTCTTTCAAAAACTAGATTACAAAAGGGACAATTTATTAAAAATTATATTTTTCCTAAGAGAATTCCGTTTGTATCATAGAGCAAATGTGATAGTATCTTTTACATAATGTATTTATATTATTATTTTGATGGCGTGCCAAAAATCAAGATTTGAGAGTGTGTATGGAGATTAAAATTTATGAATAAATTATTCATTTCTGACTTTTGGTCCATCAAATGTAAATGAAACTGACAAAAGAATAAAGTAAAAATATGGGCTTCATGTTGAAATTTAACATGATAAAATAAATTGTTCATTAAAATGTAACTCGATTATCTTACAGTATCTATAATAACTAATGAGCATGAAACCAACTACTAAAAACTTTTTATTATGTTATCTTTCTACCATTTTCAATTTCTTATTGTATATTCTTATTTTATCTATTTAGTTTTTAATGTATATTTGTATTGCTAGCTTATAATTCCAAAATACATATCTGTATTTTCTTATTAGTTTCAGATATTATTAATTCTTTATGAAGGAAATAAAAAGTGTTGCTAATGCTTCTTTTATTCTTACTTTCAGAAACTTTATTAAACCCTCATTTAATACGAACCACATTTTTTTAGGAGATTTTATAGCACAGGGTAATAAGATAATATCTTTTACATAATGTATTTTATTAATTGAATAAGACAATATACACAGTATTTGAAACTTACAAAATAATTTTTCTCAGTGTGTAAAAATAAGATAATATTGTATTGTTATTTTCAAAATGTTCCGTAAATAAATTTAATAAAGATTTTAATATTGAATTTTGTATAATAAATTAGCATCAATGTATATGTAAGACGGTTATTAAAATATGACATACCATTATGTAATTTAAAATTTGTGAAATACTATAAATTTTATAATTCTCGTGCATAGCATAATTTAAAATTTTTGAATACTATAAATTTTATAAATTCTCGTGCATAGCATGAGGTTAATGTTAGTTTATTATATTTGATGTTCCTGAAATGTCAATTAAGCATCAGGTCCATGACTCCATGGTCTTGATGGAGGGGCCCAAAAAAGCATTAGCCTAAATTTCTAGTAAAAAGTCCAATAGGATGGCTCGACCCAACTAGAGCCAAGGCCTGGATAAAAACACATGGCGACGCCCTAGACAACCATGTGGTTGCCAACTCACCCGCAAAGGAGGAAACTGGTAGACTTTATTGTAAATTTTTCGGGACACATTGCATAAGAGTAAAGAAAGTGATAGATATCTCTCCTAAATCTGTTAGGACACGTGCCAACATAAGAGTGAAGATAGAGATTCCCCTTAATTGACATGTGACCACTCGCCCGAATAATCAGGGATCTCTAGCCTCCTGGGGTTGGGCGGATCCACTCTAACTGAATCCCCAATTTTGGAAATTCGATCTTAATTTAAGTAATAGTAAGTGAATTTTTTTTTGAAAGAGTTCACACTGACGAAGATCTCACCTAATTTTTGCACATATATACGTACATCCCATCGCCTACAATTTCGTAACACAACAAATCCTACAAAAATATAAATAGCCCTTAGAATAGAAACAACTCCAATGATATCTTAATTTAATGGTTTCAATTGAGATTTCATGAAAAGTTTGACGTTCAGATTTGAGTCCTATCAAAAATGTCGGTATTTGTCTATTATAATTTAATTCATTGTTCTTAATTATATTTATGAATTGTTGAATAATTGTATTGCGTAAGTTATAGAGATATACATTGACGTGAGAAAAATAAAAAGTGGAAGATGGGCCGAAAAAAATTGATCCAAACATTAAGTTCGTTTTGGGTCATCTGAAAAAAAAAAAAAAAAAAAAACCTACAATTGAATCCAAATTAAAATTTACTTTTTATAAAAATATTTTTCAATTGAAACCATATCACATATTTATTGGTTTCACATACTATTCAAATATATTTATCTAATAAAAATTGATAAATGTTACTCTAATGTATAATAGTATTACATATATGGATTTAATTAAGACATTTCGAGTATGTTATCAAAGTTAAGGGTAAAATTACAGCTACCCATGAGGTTTGGTATAATTATAAATATTCTCTCATTATTTGAAAAATTACAAATATCCCACTGAGATTTGTAAGAGTTTAACAAATAACCCATTTCCATCTATTTTTATGGGTGAACCGACCAAAATGCTCTTATGCAAACTGAATTATTCTTAAATTTTTTTTGAATGTTTTTGGATTACAATGTGCCGGGAGAGGTTTCTTAAGTTTTTTACACAGAGGAGCAATAATGTAATTTACCTCGGTTGATTTTTCGACATTCTAACTAAAAATTCAAGGACAAAATGGTCAATTTCAGGCATTTGGTTAAAATTACAAACTTCAAGGAGGTATTTGTAATTTTTTAAAAAATGAGGAGGTATTTATAATTATACCAAGGATAAGTGGCTGTAATTTACCCTAAAGTTAATTGTTCCAATATTATGTAGTTGTAAGAGGAGTCCTACCTACACAATGTATAAAAAATTTATAATTATAATACTCAAAATATAATTAATGTAGTTTGATTGAGAAATATATCTAAATTGGACTACCAATCGTATTTATTTTTATCTTTCATTATGCCATAAATTTTTGTTTTAATTTTATAACTTCTTTTGCTTGTTTTAAAATATCACAAGAAAGAAAATTCTAATATTTCATTGATTCAAACACATACGTCAAAATTGAAATTTTAATTCATGGTTTCACCTATCGAAAAAAAAAATAAAAATTCATGGTTTCAGACTTTGTAAAGTCCACATACTTTTGGTGGGTCAAACGGGTTGGCCCTATTCGTATTGTAAATTGGGCTTATAAGCTATGTTCCGACTGCCTAGGCCTTAACTCCTGAATACATCTTCATATGATCAAACGTATCTGGATCCGGGCCAGTGAAAGGCCCTTCCCTTATATAGCCCCGACCCGTACATTGGTGGAAAAGATCCGAATAAGATTGCAAGATTTTGGAGTCTTCAAGGGGTCAATTGGGCTGATCTTCAATCAACTGGTCTTATAACTAAGAACAATGCAACAATAAGATGTGGGTATTTTCACATTAAGAGGCACGCTTGTTGCTCTGTTTGTTTAACAAAATGAAAAATAAAAAATATATCCGGTACCCAAAATTTTAAGTACTCGTAAATTTCAACTGGAATCAGGTAACTAAAATAGCTATTTTCGGGTACCAGACCCAAACTACTTGAGTCCGCATTGTCCGACCCATCGCCCACTAATCTAGCTATATTTCGATTGATGGATTTGGATTTGAGAAAAGAATTTCGATGTGCAATCGTTCTCAGGTTGCAGAAATTTGTGGACAACAGTTTGGAAGTCGCTCTCAACCAATGATCTTAGTCCATCCCTTAGGGATCGCCAAATTGATTCCTTCTTAGATTGCATAGGTCCTCGTTGGCAAGCACGCCATGGCCATGCTAACGTCCAAACTTTTCCCAGAGTCTCTACTCTCCGCAGGAAAATCTAGCTGGGGTTGGTAGCCGAATTCAACTGCATAGCAGTGCTCGAGGACTCTGAATTAGATAGAAGTAACGCCTGATTGTATCCACTATAAACCGAGTAGGAACCTGATTTTGTGTAGTACCAACTGAGAACGTCGGGGACGAGGTTTGTGGCTGAGAGGGATTTGCAGGATCATGTCATGTCTTCATGCAAGAAAACGTGATCAGTAATGTCTCGGTCCCACTCCTCCGTGCTCGAATCAATAAGCACTGCCACTTTAAACTCTTCGAACCCCAACAGCATCAGCGCAATCAAACGGAAAGTGAATGGTCTCGGCACCCATGAATCTCCCACACCTTAACATTGACGCCATTGCCATTACGCCATCGCGAGCCCGATCTAATAACATCTATGAACCCCCAAATCGACCTCCAAGTGAGTGAGGGTTGGTTCTCCACGCGTGCATCCTATGGGGAGAAATGCAGGTTTAATTTTAATTTTAACTTTTTCAAAAATTAAATTTTCTATTTATTGCATTTATATTAAAATTTCTATTTGTTGTATCTTATACTTACATATAAAAAAAAGTCGTAAAATCATAAAAGTATAATTAAATCCGTCTAAACTACGTCGTCAAATGTCATAAACATTTCCACATAAATTAATCACAACTTTGTGACTGCAATTCTACGATTATGATCTCATCACGTGGTCCGCCTCAAAGTTGTTGACGAAAATTTCATCATATAGCGTAACAAATCCATTACAATGTTTGCAACGGCAAATGCCATCACAAATGTTTGCGACAGCACTATCCGTGGTAAAAAGTAAAAAACAAAACGACATTAATGAAACTATTTTTGCGATGGATATGCCATCACAAAAATCGTCCTCCAGATGTGCAATAGCATATCTTAAGACGCAATATTCCCTAAAACACTCGTAAAATATTAACGAGTCTACCTACTTATCTAGACATTGTGCACGAGAAATTTAATTAACGTACGAAATTCCGGCCTCGAGATGTGAAAACCTCGTACATAAATTTGTTCTATAATAATCAATGTAGATATACTTGTTTTCTAGTGAGATTGTTTGTTTTTGATTGACTCAGCAACAGCAATTTGATGTAAATCAATCACACACACTCTCTATTCCAAACACAAAAGTTCAACTCCAATTCATCGTAATATAGTCAAATTATTTAATCTTTAATTGTTTAAAATATTAATCTTTTAACTGTGCTTTCAAATTCTAGTACTTGTTATATTATTTAATAGTTTTCAATACATTATGACAAAATAGCTCTTTGTTAAGCTGCGATTATAATTCACCATATCTTTTTTTTTTTCTTTCTGACCATAATTTTTTATTTTTTAATCATAATAATTAGTCATAACAACATTATAGTGGATTCTACTATTTTTACATCAAACAATAAAATTCATTCTGAAGTCCGAAAAAAAAAAAGAAATTAAAGTAACGATAATAAAAAAAAAAAATGTTACACTATAAATGACCATGACTTAAAAATTGTGGTAAATGAACACTATTAACCACAGTCAAATGAAATCAAAGAAAAAACTTAAATTTCTACCACGATTAATTAATATTCGCCATGATTTTTACCCATAGCCAAAACAGCGGGTAATATCTGTTGCAAAGTCGTGATTAATTTATATTTACCATATTTTTTTTGTTTTGACTCTAGTAATTAACCATAACGAAAAAATTATTTTTTTTTCTAATGTAAGAATGACTCCCTATAGGCCCACTAGCAAGGTACCCATCTGCGTATATACGGCGATCAGGGTTCTTATAACCGATCAACAATCCCCAACAACCAAATTGCATAACTACACACATATCAGAACATACGTTTAATTCCACCGAACGCCTTATTAAAAATCCAAACCCGCAATATACATGTAATACCATTTAATTTAATCCTAAATTATTAGACCATAATATTTAGCGTCAACCAAAAAAAAAAAAAAAAAAATTATCAACAACACGCCATAACTCTAGACTAGCTATAACACTATTGGTATTAATTCTCCCAAGAAAAATAAACTTCTCGATGATCATAATTTGCCGGACCACCAAAAATTAATAATTATATGAATTAGTGGCGAAAATTGGAGAAATTTTAGTTCGGACTCGACTCGCTCAAATCTGAACCAATTATATGATAAGTGTAATACATTTGTCATGTAATTGATAGACAGTTCAAAAAAAAGTGACCAATCACATAGCAAATGTCTCACACTTATTCTATGATTGATTTGATTCGACCAAACTTGATTCGAGCAAGAATTTTCCATTCAAATTGGGGGAAGGCGAAGGCTCAACGAAAATGGGCGCACTTGAAATTATGAGTCCATGCAACGTTGAAAAACAAGAAGATGTCCCTTTGCAGAATCTTATAAGGTCCCCCTCTGCCCCTTATCACCACTGCACCAATATCACCGCCCCAACATCACTGCCCTACCCCCTTTACATACACTGAATCTCACCAATATCACAAGGGATAGGAGAGGAGATGTCACTCCATAAAATATTAATCGAGACTGGAGTTTGTTCCGATATTATATTTAAATTCTATTGTTACAATGTTGTTTGTGTAAGATATTTAGACTGAGTTTATGGGTATGTTGCCTTTAATTAACGAGCGAGGAGTGTAAGGGCTGACAAAAACAAACCATCGTCAAAACCACACCAAGAAAGTCTTGGTAATAGTTTTCCGATCCTAAAGTCAGATAGGTCGTAGAGAGAAGTATTTAAGACCGTAAGAATGTTAGAGTAGCAAAAATTGTACATACCAAATATAGAGAACGACTATTTATAGATGTTTCACAATTACACGATTCTACATGAATTACGTATAAACGATCTGACTATGATAAATTCCTAAGAATAAATCCAAATAAGCCTTTTTTTTGAATGAGTACATGTGCCTTTTGTCTAGTATTACTGTTCTTTCTGATGTGGTCATCATTGGCGTCGTCGTCGGCATAAGGGTACTTGTAAAGGATATGGGTCCTATGGGCATAAAGGAAGATAAAATCGCATTTTTCTTCTTGTAGACAATGAATTTCACTTTATATATATATATAGATATATATAATTGAGTCATTTTTTTATGGAGTGTTGGAAAATAAGAAGAGTAGGTGAGTTCATAATTTTTTTTTTTTTAAAAATAGCAAAGTTTAATCGATTATTAAAAAAAAATTATCTATTTTTAGAAGCTCAATTGTATTCTTCTTTTATTATATCATACAATACTTCAAGATATATACTTAAAACCCTATAAAATACATCAATAATTTTATACAACATTAAATAACAAAAATTATAAAATATAGAATATTATATAAGCGGTACAGTCATTACTTACTTTTAGGGAAAATTGCATTTCATCCCATAGCTTAGATTTTGTGCACTTTCAGTCCCATTATTTATGTAATTCTCGAAAATAGTTTCATAAACTATTTTGGAAAGATAACGGCCTCATGACCTGCAGATTAGCTTAATTTTTCAATCAGTTTTTTAATGACAGTTGGCAAGAGAAAAATAAGACTTCTTGTAAATTAAAAATAAGATTTTTATATAAAATGGTGAATTACAATGACTTCGTTTGAGTTTTGGTATAATTACGGATACTCATTATCTTTTTTAGAAATTATAAATAAATTACAAATACCCCCAAGTTTGTAATTTTTAACCAAAAGCTTAGAATTGTCCATTTTACCCTTAATTTTTTTATTTTTATTTTTTATAAATTGTAGAAAAATCAGTCGAAGCAGATTACATTATTACTCTTCTATTTAAAAAATGTAAGAAACATCTCCCTACACATTTTAGTTCAAAAAAATTCAGAAAAATTTCAAAAAAATAATAATTCAGTTTGCGTATGGGAATTTTGGTCAATTCGCTCATAAAAATGGATGGAAATGAGTTATTTGTTAGACGGTTAGAAACCTCGGACGATATTTGTAATTTTTGAAAAAAATAAAAAAGTAACCGTAATTATACGAAATCTCAAAATAGGTTAGTGTAATCACCCTTTTATAAACTATAAGATTATTTCCAAGAATTTCTCCTTAGTTTTACCAATGAAAAAAACCCTTATTATAACTTGGATTTTCTTATTGTAACTACTAAAAAATAATCACTTATAACACGTTGGTAAATGTGTTGTGCAATATGTGGAAGCCGACCAAAAAAAAGGGCACCAAACTTCGGTGCAATGAGTTGGCCACTTACTTTTCTTTTTTGGTTGATTTGTACTTTAAATCTTTGGTCAAAAACAAGTTTACCTCTCTTTTTCACGTTGACCTAATGCTTTCAATTTCATTTTCATATATAAAAGCGTAACTCACCTAATATTATGTCGTGGGAGTTTACATAAATGACTTATAATTACATCATATATCTAAGTTTCAAATACTAGAATGAAAAATGATTTATTTCTTACATCATCAAAGACTATACGGCTTAAAAATTATGTAAACGGATACTATTTATTACGGTCAGAGCAACACCAATGTAGGAGTTTAAATTTTGACCACGTTTAATCAATATTTGTGATGGATTTAGGTAGGATGATGTTTTGGCCTTGCCTGCGAAAACAATGATTAATAGCAGTTGTTGCGCATGTGTGGATTTATTACTTTTTGTAAGAAAATAAACTGTTGTGTCGTGGTAAACCATTATCTTGAAAGTGAATTTTCGGTGCTACTGAGGTGCAAATAGGAATAACCGATCACTCTCCAAGGTTCACACATCTACAACCCTCTAACACGTGCACTCGTGGTAGAGAATATGGAACAACTCACTCAGAATGAGGCTCAGAAATTAAGAGAAGATGGAGCTGAGAGAGGAACAACTCGGGCTGAAAGAGAGGGGGAAGAACTCGGTATTTTTTGTGTGTATAACGCAACAGTAGCTGCAACTATTTATAGAAGAAACCTTTGATTGTTGAGAAAAATCTGCCGCAAAACTTCTATCCATGCAGATATAAAATTGAATTATTGGGAGGATTTTTCTCAACCTCCAAGACTTGATGCTTTGAAGCATTCAAAGTTAAATCCACATAAATATACTATGATTTCTCCACAAAAAAATAAAACAGGCACGTGCCCCAACCCTATCCAAACTAGGACAAGACGAGTAAGCGCACACATATGGCAATTCTTCCAAATTCCACCCACTCACAATTCTTATTTAAAAGTTAAAAGGAAACTCGATATATGTAAAACAAATGTTGGTTGTGAAACTCATGTGGGACACAAAAAAAGAAAGAACTGTAAGTTTAGTCATTCCCAACACTTTTAACCAAGATAATTAACTATGGCAAAATACCATATTTCTTAATATTAAATATCCTAGGTTCAAGTTAATTTCGCTATCACCCATTTATTAAAACAATAAAAAATAAAAAATAAAAATAAAAAAAGAAAAGAGTTTCACATGCAAGATTTGATAAAAACGTCTGACAGATTAAATTTTTAGATGAGTTACTCATTTAACATAAAACCGCTAAAATTACATGGATTTATATGTCACTACAACAAAATGAGTTATTACTACACTGCAATATTGATTACGGCTTAAAATTGTCATAAATCATTTAATACTATCAACCATGACCAAATAAATTTATTTAAAATTAATTCATTGACCATGATAAATTAATATTTTCATGCTCTGGCCTATAACCAAACCATTAATTAGCTATGGCTCTGGGCAAAGTATTTACTACACTTTTTACCCATAGCCAACGTATGGGCTTCACAAATATAATCATCGACTATTTTTATTTTTACAATTTTTGAATTTTCAACATAAAAATAACTAGTCATAATAAAATAATATATATTTTTTATAGTTAGTGAATAATTACAAACATAGAAATAGACACGTTATTTTCAAAATGAATTGACTGCAACTATTGTTCACGACAGAGAGGATTATGAATGGACAAGATTTAACGCTTATAATCATAGTGGATAAGAATGATAATAGTAATAATAACAATTAGATACGCATGTTTTATATATGTGACAAATTAAATAATAATTATTTGATGAATCGTCATCCATTTTGTCACTCTGTTTGCCACTTTTCTTTCAGGAATCAGATGAGAATTGTCTGCAACTCTCTTTTTTCCTTTACTTTTTTTTTTAAAAATAATCCCCTTTTTTTGGTTTTGGAGAAATTATATTGATATTGGTTGTAATTACGAATACATTATTGTTAAATTGAAAATTAAAATTACCCGACCTGAAGTTCGGAAAATATTACGTTGTCTGTTGGAGAAGTACATAAATACCAAAATACTCTTAAATTTTATGGAAAAAAATAAAAGCTGAAAGTCATATTTTCCAAAAGCAAAAAGTACTTGGTAAAAAATTAAGAATTAACGCCGAAACTTAGACACTCAATTCATTTTTCTAACTAACAAACCCTCATCCTCTTCTCCTCTCTCTCTCTCGTCAGTTCACTCGTTTGTCTTGTCAATTCATTCTCATTCAAATCAGTCACGTTATCATCGGACATCGACTATGATGTCATTTTCCGTTCAAGTGCGGTTTCTCTTTATCAATTTAGTCACATTCACTGTAAGAAAATGATTGAATAGTTACAAAAAAATTGATACTAAAATCAGCATCGAACTTAGTAAAATTTTGGTTGCTAATGTACATTATTTAAACAATTCCTTGCTAAATCATTAGCAAATAATTTTTTTGTATTAAACAATATAATTTAATAACAATGAGCTTACTTGCTAATTAGTCCGATGTTCATTTATTTTCATTGATATTGAGCCATTTTCTTGTAGTATTTTTTTTTCCCATCTCGTAGTCTTGTCTCTTTTTCTCTGTATCAATTTAATTTCATCTCTCACTTTTTATTAGACGATCATCGTTTAAGATTGCGTCAAAATGCATGATTAGTTACCACCCCGAATCCTATCAAATAAAGTTACATATAAAATGAAAAAAAAAATCAAATTAATAAAGTAATTGTAGTTTTCAATCAAATAAAAATAAATACGACAGACTTGAACACGTGCGATGAAATTCACCCTTTTGTTTTTGAGGGACAAGGAAAAAGAGAGGCATGACTTTTTATTCATGATGATGTTGAAGTTTTTTTCTTTGTCTGAAAGTTGATCATATGTTTTTTGTGCTTTTGCATCTTATCTGTTACCTTTGACTACTGTGGAAAATTTGTTGGCTAATAATAGAATTGCATAATCTAGTTTACTAATGATTATGTTATCTAATTATATTGACATCCCGTAAAATTAAATTTAATTATATAAATATGTTTTAATTTTTATAAAATTATAAGTACGTACATTCCCATAAATTGAATCTAATTATATAAACACTCTCCATTTTACACAAAATTGCAAGTGTGTCCTTAATTTAAGTACGTGCTGGTGTGATTCATTTGGGAGTTTTTTTTTTAATAAATTTGCCCTTAAATAAGAAATATATTGGGGTTTAATTATAAGCCACAACCTCTATATTAAAAATAAAAGAAAAGATATTTTTCGCTCACGAACGGTGGTGTGTGACAACACTACACTTTTTTTTGTTAATATTTAAGTTATTTTTATTTTTTATTTTTTAAATACATGTGATGTGTTGATTAATATATTTTATTTTTATTTATAATATATTTTAAGTTATTTATTATATGCACCAGCCAATGAAATAGTCTTGTTCACCTCAAAGACGTTGTTTTTCTAATATTAAAATAAAAATAAAAATTTCTATATATCATCTATATTGGCACTTTTTTATCATTCTTTGGTACGAGTTGCGATTAAAATCTAAAAATAAAACAAATTATTGAATACTTGATTGAATCTATAAAAGCCCATTTAAGTTCAATTTATTAAACTAAGCAAATCAAATTAATCAAAAGAATTTATATTCAGTTCTAGTTCGATTCAATCTGTATATTAAACTATCAAAAAATATATTTAAAAATAATAAATAACTCATTTTCAATCGATAATCAAATTAAATTCTCAATTTTGATAACAATTTAAATAATAATATGTTCGATTCGATTCGATACGTCGTGACTCAATTGTTATATTTCTTTCCACTAATAATAATAGAGATGAAAATGCAAAATCATTGTCACTTTGTTATTGCATGTGTTATTGCTTCTTTGAAATATGAATATTCCTTCCTCAAAAAGTAGCTTTGAAGCCGCAAATCTTGAAAAAGGGGTTCTCATTATTAACACAATCAATTCCATCTCAGAAAGGTTTGTAGGACCTATTTGTATTTATATTACTCCATGCATACAAATAAAATAAAAATGGATATATATAAATTTATATTTAAAAATACTGCAAAAAGGAGAAGATTACGATAAAAAAAAAAAATAAGTAAAAATTTTACTATTACTATCAATTGTATGTATTAAGTGACAAGAAATTTTATTTTACTTGTCATCATAATATTGAATTTTGTAATTTTGATAGTGATAATTAATTTGGTTAGACTATCACTAGCAGGAATTAATAAGGAACGATCGTACATAAAATTGTTGAAAACAATTAACGACACGTATATAAGGATAATCTAACAATAATAATTATTTATTATTATATTTGTGTTGTTATTAAATTTTCCTTACATACGCTGCCATTAATTGGTTTATAATGGCAATTTTATGTACAATTTTTATTTTTAATATCGATATTGAAACATATTAATATTTATTTTTCGTAACAACATAAAAATTGTTGACGATCGATATTTTGTCACTAATATTATTTCGTACGCATATGCATACATAGTCACACCAAAATATGTAAGTATATATGTCTATGTCTGAGACAGGACTCTTCAGCCCCACTCGGAATATGCCGACACTCTTTCTATACAAACTTGTCTTAGAAAAAAAGTGGGATTTTGAAATTTTTAGGTAAAGAAATTTAATGGTGTTTGTAATAATTTCTACTTTTATGGTGGAAATAAAGTTGTAGAAAAAAACCATAAATTAAGCAGTAGTTAAATTTGAAAGTGATTGAAAATTAAAGTTAAAAGTAAAAAAAGAAGTTGAAGTTAAAGGGTTTGGAAAAGCATGTTAATACATATAATTTTACTAATGAGTTGTAAGATGTTGGTAGATAGTTTTTTTCAATTTTTGAGCTTGAATCAACTTAATCCACGCAGTTCAAAAGCAAAAATCGTAAAACGAAAATACTCTTTTCAATTTATTTTCAGCAATAAATTGATAAGCATTTAAAATAAGCGTTTGCAAACATCCCTAAATAAAGAATAATACAGATGGACGGAAGTAAATCAAACTATATAAATTTACCAACTCCCGTGGTAGTTTCCAACTTTTCAAACCATTTTGTATAATATGTGAGAGTTTATAAGATATTAGGAGATTATAAGCTCTGTTAGAAAGAGTAAAGAGTTCTCAACTTATTTTTAAAATTTTAACAAACTCCTTCAACTTTTATAATAATAATTACAAAATTATTATTAGTTGGCAGAGTAGTGTACTTTTTATTATTTATTTTTGGATATAATTTTCTGGTTGAATTAGTAGTTGAAGATACTTTATATATAATATACTAAATTATATATTTTCATAAATATTTCATGATCATTTGAATTCCAAGAGTTAGGTGACTCAAATTCTCGTCCATTAAAAGTTTCCTCTTTATGTGTCTCCAGGAAAGTAAGACCACTTTTGTGTTCCTAATTGTATTACGACCAACAACCAAATCGCTTATTGTGACTTTTTTTTTATAAGTCTATAATCAAAAGATAAAATTAAATTATTCGATATTCGATCAGATTAATTTATAAAAACTTGACACAGGTTGGTTTTTTAAACTCAACAAATCAAGTTTGAGAGCTTTCAAGCCCGACTTGAACCCATTTAATTTGTTAAAAATGATAAAATATATTTGAAAATATAAAATAAATCAAGTTTTACATGTATTCGAAAAATTAAAATTTATTTGAGTTCGACTAAGTTATTAATCAACTCAAGTTCAAACATATAATTCTTTCAAATTTGCTAATATATAAGCTTGAATATATTATGGCTTAATTTGATTTAGGATGAGTTACAAGGACCTCTTCTGAGGTTTGACATAATTACGAATACTCTCTAATTATTTTAAAAATTACAAATAGCTCCATGAGGTTTGTAATCGTCTAACAAATAACTAATTTTCATCCATTTTTATAGGTGAGCTGACCAAAATACCCTTATGAAAATTGAATTATTTTTTAAGATTTTTTGTAATTTTTTTGGACAAAAATGCGCATAGAGAGGGTTCTTACGTTTTTTACACAGATGAGCAATAACTTAATTTGCCTCGACTAATTTTTCTAGAATTTAAAAAAAAATCAAGGGCAAAATAGACCATTTCAGACAATTGGTAAAAATTATAAACCTCAGAAAAATATTTATAATTTTTAAAATAACGAAAAATATCCATAATTATGTCAAACATCAAAAGAGGTCATTTGTAATTTACCCTTTGATTTATTGATAATCCTATTTGTATGCAACAACTAGCAGAAGAAGACAAAATCGCATCTCGTTTAAGGATTAATGAAAGGCAATCATAATTATGATTAATTAATAAGAGTGCAGATGCTCTAATGATATCCAATTAATGCGAGATTCCATGTAATTAGTGTGTTGGAACCCTTGTTATTATTAAATTCTTTTCCCGAATCTATGGATCTCACAACCTTTAAATGCACGTGTTGCTACACCTGACAACAATGTTACGAAGCTTACACCTTTCTGTTTTTGTAATAATAATTAAACTGAATATATTTATCTAATTATACGTATTCTTATTAATAATATTTTCTATTATCCTCGTCTCAATATTATTTTTTTATCTACATGCACTATACAATATTTGTACAATCATTACTCTTATAAAGTAATAATTCTAAGTCAATAAAAATTTGATTATTGTATTTGATTTGACACCACTAATAATAAAGAAATAAAATTATTATTAAATAAAATAATGTATTGATTTGCCACTATTAATAATCATATTAACAATTCAAATATATTCTTATTTTCACACGAAAACTTATATAAAAATGAAACATACATTTTCTAGTAAAAATTGAAAATAAAAACACAATAAACAAACAAGCTGTTATATTTTCTTATAACTACGTTCCACACACACACGTGTGTGTGTGTTTCTATATTTTATATATATATATATATATATATTTAATTGAATAAAAATAGGATATAAGTTATCAGTGTAGCAATATCTTTAGGTATAATCATAAGATGAATTATATCCGACAACCTTTGAAGGACATCCGTGAAATACTTAGTCAATTACACAAATACTCTTTCTTTGTAAAATTACAAATACATTTCGAGTTGTAATTGTAGGCAAAATTTTACAAGGGCATCCGTGAAATAAATTACATCTAACACTTTCGAGACGGTGTACTTATGCTAGAAGAATATATATATATATATATATGTTGTCATAGTTAATATTGTCGTCAAACGTAAAAAATTATGGTGAATAGTAATTAGTCATAACTGTGTAATGGCGATTAACTGTTGTTCCAACAAGCAAAAAACATAACATGTTGTAACGAAAAACTATGAAAAATATTTTGACTATATATAGTTAAAAAGCAAGGTAAATACTTTGATCATTACTGAAATTATTACAAATATTAATCAATTGTGGTCAAAATATAAACTTTTGCATTGATCTGTTTAACAATTGATGATTTATAATATTAGTTTATTATTATCTATATTAATATATAAAGAAAACACCATTTTCACTCACAAAAGGCGGTTACTTACACTGCGACACCAATTTTTTGTTGTACCAATAATACCCCTAAGTTAGTTTCCTTCATTTCTTTATTTATTTCCCTCTTCTTCTTCTTCTTTTTTAAATGTGTTATAATATATTTTAAAGTATGAAATTGTGAATGGGGACCAACAATTAACCTTATAATGACGATTGAAATATCGAAAGGAAAGTGAATTAATGAGAAAGAGGAAAAATTCTTATTCGAACCACGAAGGTGTGGATATGCATTAAGGCTAATTTAGGAGGTGTGGATATATTTTTACCCTAAAAATGAACTAAACTATATAAGTACCTTTATAATTCTACAAACATACATTTGTCTTTTGTTTCAAAGTCCAAATTATACATACATTCTTTGAAATGTAATTGACTTTTTTTTCCTTTCCATTTTGGTCTACTAATTAAACCTTAGATTGAAATTAATGGAGAGAAAATATTGTTAAAAAAGTTTTATTTTCAGCATAATGAAAGGAATGGAAACTTCAAGAATTAGGCCATTTACGCGGAATTTAGTAAAATTTTAGTAAATTGTGTAATTATTTATTTTCTACTTAAAAATTTAATATAATTTATACTTACCATATCAAATAAATTCTATAAATAACAAACTAAATAAGGATTTAAGGCAACTTTACATCACACTTCAAATGTTGATTAGTATTATGCAGTTATGTTTATTTGAATCCCATAATGGTCCAAGTATTTGGGGGCAATTTATAGAATTATGAATAATTTTTTGCTCGCATCAATAATAAGTGATGCATTCGATCACTTTCAAAAGAAAAAAGAATACAATTGCAGTAAGTACAACTTTTGGAACGAGGAGTCTAGATTAGGTGTACGTACCTATATGTTACAAGTTCTCCGTCCAAATAAGTTAGGAGATGGGTTTTGGAGGTACGTTAAGTTAAGTATCTCTTCTTTTTAGTATCTGATTTTTTAGAGATGGATGTGAGTCTCTGACATGCGGTATTAGAGCCAAGACCTACCGATGCTGGAGGAGGCATCTATGTGTAAGTGTTTAATGTAGGGCAGGCCAAGGAGGGCCCACATCATACGAGGGTATACGTGGATAGAGGAGAATGTTATAAATTTTTCATCCTGCATCGATTGGGAGAGAAATTTTGCAAGCATTTATAAGGATAAACGGCATTAACATCCCCTAAGGTTAGATCAAAACACATAAACCTCTTGTTGCTTTTTTTTTTTGCTGCAAAATTACAGCTACACCTTTGAACTTATAGTTGTAATTACAATTATATTTCCTATTTAGAGACAAAGTTTACACAAATACCCCTCGAAACCTATTACACTAACATCCCTCATATAACTATAAATTTACAAAATATATGAAAGTGTCAATGTAATTTACCCTATTCATAAAGTGGGGTATCTTTCGTTTTTTTTTCTTTTTTTTAAAGTGAAAGTGATAAACTATTATTAATTGAAACAATCCATTACAATCAGTCTTGTCGAATATCAATATATAACAAAGATAATTACAACAACCATACTGTAATCAACAATATTAAATTAATTAAATCTAAACAACATCTACTATGCAGTAGAATAACATTCCACGTAATAATGGAGTTCAGACCTATAACTTTTAAAATCATGAGATTTCAACCTCGCCAACTGAACTACTTCCCATTTGCGCGTGCCTCTCATTCTTACTATCCGACTTTTTTAGAATGGATGCGGGTGGTTATACCACGTCTCATATTAATGAAACTAGATTTTTGTTTTCCGTGCTAGCCTCCAAATGTAGCCTTGAATTTTATCACTTGACAACGACAAAGAGCGCGAAGCGGTTTTATACAATGCATTACATAGAATTCTGATTTTAATTATGAGGTTTCGAATTTAATTTCTACTAAAAAATGGATTTATATTTTTTTTAAAGTGAAAGCGATGAAATATTATTAAATACTGAAATAAATCCATTACGATTCGTTTTGTCGAATATCAATATCTGACAAAGACAATTACAATAACTATACCCTCAGCTTCACCAACTGAGCTAGACGTCATTGGCAAAATGGACTTATATATTCACTAAAATGTAGGTAATCGTTGACAGTTGATACTTATAAATTATTAATTGATGATTGTTGATTTTTAGTTGAAATTAGAATTTAAGCAGTGATTTATTTGATTACTTCATTTAAACAAATAAGAATAATAATAAAAGCAAATTATATTTACACTTCTTGATATTTAACTTAATCATAAGTACATATTTATTACAATAAAAATAACATTGCACTTCTTGGGATTTGTTTTGTTTTACATGTAATTTTAAGGGGAAGGGTTCTAGCGAATTTTATATATTAATGTATAGTGTAGATGATATTTAAAAGTATTCCTCACAAAATTTTACTGTAATTTAACCATTTCTCGAACTAAAAATAGTCATTGGACAAAACTTCATGTAAGGCAATCACTGATCCCTTCGTCGGTGTCGCATTACTTCAAAATAAAAATTACCCGCGATAAAATTTTATATGTATTCTCATTGAAAATTCATTTATTTAACAACACAGTTCAATGTAAAACACAACCTCATTAATTAATCTTAATAAGTCACACAAAAATCTATACAAACCTAAAAATACATATTTTAAATTGAAAATCGAAAATTGAAAATAAAAACACAAACAAACAGGCATGACCACAAATAATTAACATTTGTCATCATATTGTTATGATTTGAATATTCGCTATGATTTTTTACAATTTTTTTATTGCATATTAACATAAGTATAAATAATCTTAGAGAATAAAATAAAATTTAATTATCAAGTATTAATTAATGCAAGAACACAATTAATATCAAGTTAAATAAGATTTATATTTTCCAGAGAGTGTATGAGACGCGCGAAAGAGCGCGTGGGTGTGAGAATGTAGACTCAATGAGATGAATCTCCGTCTCTTAGCTGGACATAAGCTGTTCATTTATGCATCTGCCTCGTAAACTGTTTTGGCATCATGTATACGGCATCAATCATGTTGCTAAAAACACGATTTATGCATAAACAAAAAAGAGAGAGATGACGACTTCACATGAGAATAATTTCAGTAATCGTAAAAATCAATAACCGAAAAAGCGCGAAAGCAGAGAGAAAAAAAAAAAAAAATCACCTGAAATCGTAATCAGAATTTTTAACTTGATGTGAGAATGGATTGTTTGATAACTGCAGAGTTTGAGTTCAGAGGGACTGCGAGCGCAATGCGTCCGTCTCTTTACCGTCCCACGTACGCCAAAATCGTTGCAGCATCCGTCGCTATTGTCCTCCGCTACTGTCTCTCCACTTATATATTTCGTCTCTCTTTGTGGAGGGGATTCTTCCGTTCACACGGAGTTAAATGCAGCACCTTCCTCATCAATACATGTGGTGCATATGATAAGTTTGAACGTTAGATATATTAATGATGTGGGTTTAAATAAAGGTAAATTACAACGAGCTCCAATGAAATTTGGTATAATTATTATTTTTTAATTAGAAGCGATGAATTTTATTGATCGAAAGAAAAGTAATGACATTCAGTCATGTCAGATATCAATATTGAACAGAGATAATTATAAACAATCATATCAACAATATCACATAAACTAACACCTTAGCTATTACAGCAACAAATAATACTTATTATTAAGTAGCACAACATCAACTCACGCAGGGGTTCGAACCCCATGACCTCTAGGATCATGGAGCCCCAGCTTCGCCAACTAAGCTAGGCCTCATCGGCTAAGTTTGGCATAATTATGAATATACCTGGTTGTGTAGAAAATTATCAACACTCTCCTGATTTCAATAGTCGTCCAATGATTAGCGCAATTTGTTAGTGTTTGTTAGTAAAATTGACAATTTTAGGCTCCTATCAAAGAATTACATAATAACATCAGGGGGTATTGAGGGGGTATAATTATGTCAAACATATGAGGAGCTGATTGTAATTAATTTATATTTTAAATTATTATAAAAAAATATTTGGTAGGTTTGAAACCCAGGTTTTAATATGTGTATTGATTTTCACATGATTAGGGCTTGATTTTTAACAATAGTATCATGTTCCAGCATTTGGTGGGATACGTTAATCGTATTTTCTAACCAATCGGTTAATTTTCATGTGGTCGGACCTTAATTTTCTATGATAGTAGGGTAGATATAATAGCCCTGTCACGATGTTTGGTGGAGTTAAACGCACGCTTTACTTGTTGGTTGATTTTTATATGAGTAAATTTTGGTTATTTTATCACAGTAGATTAACTATAGTGATTATGACCTCTACACATGGCACATATGCATTCCCTAACAATTTTATGTTTAAAGAGTTATATATCTATTGGTAATTTCAAATTAGGTAGAATCTAATTAACTCTTTTTCAATTAGATGTGTGGTCAATTAAGTGAAAAAGAAAAATGAAAGAACAAAGTAGATAAATGGGCCCTTTTTTTTTCATTAAAACAAAAACATCATTTCACAATTATATAAGAGTAAGAGTTTTGCAATAGATATTTTTTAGCTGCCTAGCTAGTAGTTATAAAAGAGTTTGATGTGGCTTGTGACTTATTCGATATCCCGTTGTGTAAGGTATTATCTGCTTTGTGTTCTGTATGAGTTTTACGATTTTGTTCTGAAAATTAGGCGCCTCACTATGAAGAGAAAGCCTTGGGGCTTATAAATCACTCAAGCTCTTAGTCTGCAATCAATATGAAATGCTTGCCTACACATCATCAGTCCCCAGAAGAGGGGTTTGGGGCAGGCACAGGGCCTCGTTCCATAGACGACGCCATATGATGTGGCTTGCGACTTGGTTAGTGCTCTGTTGCGCAATGTCCAATTTGACTTCATATGAGCCTCACAATTTTATCCTGAAAAGATGTCTCGTTAGAGAGTGAGACATTGAGACTTATAAGCCACTCAAACTCTCCATCTGTAATTAATGTGATACGTTTGCCTACATCAGAATTATTGTTATCAATAAAATATGCGACAAAAGGCGAACAAACATCAAAATATCCATTTAGTTCCTTGAAAGCACTCAATTTGTGCCAAAAGGTCCACAGTTTGAGGAAAATTTTAACTCAGATCAAATTTGATTGGATCTAAATCAATTATATAACAAGTGTAATACGCTTGTTGTGTGATATGTGTACAATTTCAGAAAAGTGATCAATCACATTACAAGTGTATCATATTTACTTTGTAATTGATTTGGATCAGCCAAACCTAATTTAAATAAAATTTTTTGGTAACGTGGTTAGGTTCTCTGTAGCAGAATTCCATTTTAACAGCCAGAAGCTAGTCAAGTTCTTCCAGCAATCTTGAAGCAGATTCGCTGATGTATTGATGGGATGAGATTATTGCCTCCCGTTAAAATAGTTAAGAGCAAACACAAAATCATTCTCAATTAAAAAATGGTGAAAGTTAATGATAACATTTTGATATTATTTTTTCAGACAACTGAATTTATTATATATATCAAATCATATATAATATATATATGTCTTTTTGTGTTTATTTTTTTTATTGTATATAAATAATACAAGGAAGAGGGGTATGATATATTGGAGTCATTTTCAATCAAATTTCACAAAAAGGTGAACCAAACAAAGGGTCTCTTTTTTGTGGTTCAGCCGTGGTCCGTATAAATAATTGAATACAACCTTAAAATCAATTTAATTTTAATTAATAAGTCTGCCCCAAAAAAGAAATTGAAAATTTTTCGTCCAATGCAATTCAATGACATTTATAATATGATTAATTTTTCTGAACTGTGTATTAACGATATTGCAAATCTATTACTAATATAATTATGTATGATCAAATATGTTCCACAATAACATTTTACGAGACAACTACATACAAAATAAGTGTAATTCACATTTAATTTAACACGACGAAACCCAATTAATTTACGCTAAAACCTTACGAATTTGCTAAAAAAAAAACTTAGGATATAGACAAAATTAGAAATGCAAATTCTTGATACGCAAGGCAAGTATATTTCTCACCAAAAATTCAAGAAAAGAGAGACCCTGCAACTAAAATCTAAAGCGTTGATCCTCTCATATTTGGGAAAAAAGAGAAAAGAAAAAAAAATTAAAAATAAAAACCACAGACATAAAAATACTATAAAAAAAAAAAAAAGAAAAACACACAGAACACACAGTATGGTCAAACTTTTCTCAGGAATGATGTTTCCATAACAGGGCTTCAAAATTGGTAGACATCATATCCTCAAGCACAAATAAGCTTTCTTGCTCTTGGAAGGAAAAGCAGCACTCTTCTAAACTGTACAACCCCGGGTGACTGTAGTATTCCCACGAGTAATCCTGCGCCAGCGCGAAATCTCCCTCCCGGCTCGACTCCTCGTAGCTCGTGCCTAGGCTCGGCAGCTCCACTATTTCCCCCAGTTCCTCCGCCGGCTCCGGTGACGCAATGCTCGAGACGAGTGATGACGACGAGGAGGATGACGTCAGGGACGGCGAGTCCCGCCGCTGGTTGAGGACGTCGTCCATGTGGGCGGCCTTGGTGGCGGCGGCCTGGACGTCACGAGGGGAGCACGTGACGGGGCGGGGCAAGAGGTGGGATATCTCCGGGAAGTTGAGAATGGCGGAGCTGCCCTTGATGGCGAGGGCGGCGACGTCGTGCGCTCGGGCCGCCATTTCCGGGGTCGCGAATGTTCCGAGCCAGATCCGAGACTTCTTCCGGGGCTCCCGGATTTCAGAGACCCATTTTCCCCATGCCCGCATTCTCACTCCTCTATACACCAGATGCTTGCTGCTGCTACTGCTATTATCGCTATTCCTGTTTCGCTTCTTGCCGTCCGCTTTCCCATCCTCTCTACTTCTCTTGGGCGGTGTCTTCGGGTTTGATCCTGTCTGGTCAGGCCCGAATGAGAAAGATGAGAAGGAAGGGCCGCTAGACTCGGTTTCCGAGTACGGCGGCTCAGCCATTGATGTTCGATCGCCTGAAGTTGCACAGTTCACACTCTTTGATCACTGCTATATGTCTATACTTATATATAATTATATATATAGAGAGAGAGTGAATCAGTGAAGTCGAGAAATAGTGAGAAGAGAGAGAAAGAGAGAGAGAGAGAGAGAGAGTAGAAATGATATGTGGAGGAAAGATTGAAGTGGTATTTATATGTGTATTCTCTGGGGTTGGGCGTGTGTGTATATGCGTATATTGAGTGTGAGAAGAAGAACAAGAAGAAAGACAAGTAATAAATGCGGCAGCAAACTCTTTGCACCCCACCGTCACCCACCCCCCACCCCCACCTTGAATCTTTTTTTTTTTTTTTAAGAAAAAGAAAATAATGATAATTTAATTTGATATTTTGGGTTGACATGTACAACAGTGAGAGAGACAAAAGAGAGGAGGGCCATGGCTACCGACCGAGCCCTCTGAGTTTTAACCCATTTGTTTATACCACATTATTCAGGCAAAATTGCAATAATGGATTAAATTTGCAAAATATTAACAACAAAATATGGAAAAAGGACTAATTATGTGACTATTTTGTTCCCATTCTGTTAATTTTAACCAAAGGGGACTCTATTTTTAAAAATTTGTAAAGCGCAGATATGAAGAGTGTTAGTGTAATGCTTTTGTATTTGAGTGTAGTTATAAATTTAAATATATCTCAAGGGTTATATTTATAATTTTATAAAAGATGAGAGTTTTACGTATTTGGACCTAGTTTCAGGAGGTGTTATTTTAATTATCCTAAAATTTAAATAGAGCATAGTTTGAAAACGATCAAACCCGTCCCGTTCCAATTTTTAGCACAATCATACACACAATATTCATATAATGTTCAAATTGAATTTTTTATTTTAAGTCATGTTGTATCTATTATTTTAATTAATATGTACATGCTATGTATATAAATATTTGTTTTACTTAAATGAATATTTTATATACGTAATATGTATATATTAATTGAAATAAAAAAAATCAATAGAGAGTACAAGCGTGTAAAAATTAGGGTTCTAAAAGAGACGCAGAGGCCTAAAACAGAGATTAACTACTGTTAGTTAACCTATTTTTGGATTGTACGAAATTTCATTCATTAGGCTCTATATTATTCCATCACTCATCAGTACGGCTTTTGCCATAATTGTAACTTTCTGAGGCTTATTTATTATATTAATAGTAAGAAAAAAATAACAAAAATAATTATATATACATACTATAACAAAAAGCCGTACTGATGAGTTATAATGGAATATGGTGGTGGAGTTAATAATTGTAACTTTTTGAGGCTTTTACGAAAGTTTAATATTTTTACTATTTATCATTTTAATTATTAACTCCACCACCATATTTTATTTTAATTATTTTTTTAATTTTATTTATAACAATATTAATTTTAACAAATGATTTAAAAATTACATTCACCCAAAAAGTTATATTTACACAAAATAATATATAATTATTCAAAAAAAATTAAAAATTAATTTATTGAAAAAAATATGATCAACTATTACAATTATTATTGTCTTCTACGATTCCGCACCGACACATCAACTTGTCTTGAATGGCCCTCCCTTTGTTGGAATTGTTGTCTATCTCACGTTTGTGCCCAATCCATCTCGTTATGAATACGTGATGTTTGGCTTATACCAGGATGAATGATGCCACATAGAGTAGTGTCATGGACCATCTCAAATTGTGGAACATCTCAATAATCTTCCGCCATCAAAGGATGAAAAGACTTAGAATTCGGATTGAGGCAAGACATCCCACAGGGAACAGACAGTCGGGAAATGAGCCTCCATAACATCTCCCGTAGGGCATGTGGGGGCATAGACTGGGAGACTCATCACGAGATATACGTTAGTAGATGGGATAGACAACATGAAACGATTGTGCGCCGACCACCCATTTCCAACGGAAGAAATACAAAAAACGGATATTGAGATTTATACGGTAGAATAACTCGTCAATTCGTCTCATCATCTACTGATAGACGTGTAGAGAGTGACTATCAACCAGGACATGCACCAAGTATATAACATATTGTATGTTGTGCAATAAAACATGATTCATGTTACACACATTTTTTTTCTTACATTTAAATTCATTATTTTTAAATTGGTTCAGTAGCAATATGCAAAGTCCCTTTCATTTAAGTATGCGACCTCGACCAACCAATTTTCGAAGAGGCTATGCAAATGTATGACTGGCTTGATATCGGAATGGGCCATTTTCGTGAAATGCTTTCTCGTCTTCCGAGGGATAATAAGCCCGAAGAACGAGCAGCGCCACATGATAATACTCCGTCAACGTCCCACAGAAGGAGAAGCAGTAGCAAAATGTCTACAAGTTCACTTAGAGGTGAAGATCTGTTGGAGTAGATGTAGCTGGTCCATCCACAGTGCATACACCTCTAAATATATATCAAAATTGCTACGCCTCAACCGCCCCAACAAAGATTAATGACTGTGAGTTAACCTATTTTTGGATTGTACGAATTTTCATTCATTAGGCTCTATATTATTCCATCACTCATCAGTACGGCTTTTGCTATAATTATAAGTTTTTGAGAATAACGTTATTGAATACAACAATCATACCTTGATCAATAATATCATATGAATTAAATCGAAATAATAGACAAATAAAACCTACTGTGTAGTAGAATAACATCCTACACATTGGTGGGGTTCGAATTCATGACCTCTAAAGTCATGGAGCTTTATATTCGCCAACTGAGCTAAACCATATCGACAATAGCTTCTATTTTTGTGATGGGAACAAATTGTGGAAAAAAAAATAGAAGTTAAATAATAGTAAAAATTGAGAGTATTTGAGAAAATAACTTAATATTTATAATTTTGACGCTAAATTGTAGAAGTTGGTAATTTAATTAACATTTGTTTTTTCTTTTTTGTTTTGTTTTAGCTTTTGGTTTAGATCAATTTAATTAAATAGTTCAATAGTATGAGCTGTAAAATAAAATTACATTTTTTAGTTCATTTCTAGCAATAAGCTGATAATCGCTTATTTTTAATCCTTAATTGAGAATCGACCACTGATTTTCTTCAATTGTATATAGTATAAGAGATGAATCAAAATAAGAAGAAAATCGGTTTAGTAAACAATCAAATGAAATTAATTTCCATATAATATTACTTATAATCACTAGAAAAAAAATTATTATTGGTAATGGACTAAAATTATGATAAATAATTATTATTAATTATAATTAAGCAAAAATTATTGTAAAAACCTAGATTTCCATCATGAAAACTATTTTTGCCGTGACTCACATTTTTGTCATAGCTTTTAGCCATACAAATGTTTTAGCCACATTGGCAAAAACCATGACAAACAACGTTGTGTGGCGTGGTAAATGACTATTCACTACGTCTATTTATTTTTAATCATGACAATTAGTCATAATTAAATATTAATTTTTTTTATTTGAATATATATATATATATATATTAAATTGCTCTATCGAGCCACAACAACTTTAATTCACGTATGTCATTTTGATCTAAAGTATAAAATAAAGTCATACAATATCACGTTCAGGTTCTTGATCTTATTCTAATTGGATCGACTTAATAAGTGTTGTGCATGATCCTAGAGGTTACGGTGTCGAACTTCTGCATGGATTGATGTTATTTCTACTATATAGTTGGTATTATTTACTGTTGAAATAGTTAGATATTAGTTTATGTGATATTATTGATATTATGGTAGTAATTGTCTATATTTGATATTACTAACCAACATGACTGAATGTATTCACTTTACTTTTAATTAATAAAATTAATCACTTTCAATTCAAATAAAAAATATATATTTTGGGTATATCCCACTTATAATTCTCTTATGCTTAATTTAGTACTATCATTACGATAATAGTTTGAGAGTGTTAAATGGGTAGAAGAATACACCTGACATGTGGGGCTATGTATTTATACAAATGGTTGAATTTTACAACTTAATGTAATTCGTTGATTCATGAATGATCAGATGATTATAGAGATTGATGATATCATCTGCTGAAGTTCGGGCTGAATCCACTCAAATGAAAAAGTACGTAAATCTTTGGAATGTTATGTTATTTAAATTTAAACAACAATGGACTATAATTGGCATGGTTTCTAAAATTAGATTGGATCGACTGGTTCGATTAGTTTAACTGGTTAGATCAGTAACCCTACATCATTTAGGAACTACGTAATGTATTAATTTCATCAAGGATAAAGTAGTAATTTCCACCTCATCATTTAGAAACTACACAATTATTTTTCATTTGAGGGGAGAATATGTAATTTTTAAAACAACGAGTGAATATTCGTAATGCCTAACCTCATAAGAGAATTTACCCTAATTAATATATACATATACATACACATATGTTTGTGGGGTTCAAACGGTTTTTCTGCAATCAGTTCAACTAGTTCGATTAGTAACTCAATGACCTAATAATTTGTCCGATTCAATTTTCGGTTTAATTTTTAAAATATTGATAATTGGATATTCAATTCCTAAATGTCAACATTAATTCCTTCCATATCATAGAAAAGAAAATGGGCCAACCATATTAAAAAAAAAAAAAAAAAACCTTTTCTCAAAAAAGAAATATAATGAGCATGTTTTCGTTGGTACACCTCCATACATCATTTTATTCGAAAACACGACTTATGGCCCATTCCATTTCATCCTATCCAATCCCATTATGGTAAAGATGCCATTGCATTAATTAATCATCTTGAATAAACTAATATATATAATATCAAGAAAAAAAAAAAACAAAACTACAAAGAATTTATTAATTGGGTAATCAATATCACTAGAAAAAATTCAACTTTTTACGATAATTAATTGATATGGTCAAATATAAAAAAGCTTTCACAAATACTGATTAATCATGACAGTGCAAAAGCAATGATCCATTATTTCCACAAGTATAACAAATATTTTGATCGTAACTGAAACCATAACAAATGTTGATCAATCCGAGTCCACACCTAAGTTTTTGCATCAAATTTATTTGATTGTGGTAGATAATATTGATTAACTATAATTTTTAAGCTGTAGCAAGATATCTGCACCGTAGGAATTAAATAATTCATCTTTTTTTTTTTTATACTATATGCATAATTTTTTATTTAATTTGTCCAATGAGAACTGCAAATGCTAACATCAAATAGTACCCGAGTAAAGCTATTAATTTATTACAATGAAATTGTAGCATTGTCAAAATGAAAAGAATCTTCAAATACAAACATAGAGAGAGCATCGAAAGAAGGGCTTCAACTGCGTTATCATCATGTTCCATATGAACTATAACATGATCAGACTTTAATACAGATGGTCCCATTTAATATATATATATATATAATATAAATTAAATTTAAAAAAAAAAAAAAAAAAAAAAAAGAGTAGTTAATGCTGACCTTCATGAAATGGTCCAATCCCAAGATAATATTTTCTTTTATTTAATCAATGCATGTCAAATTATTAATTTAATTTTAAATTATTGGGTTTCTCTTTCGAAGAAGCTGCATATTCTCTCCCTGGAATTCTGAGTAAATTAAATTAAATTAAATTAAATAAAATAATAGTATATATTAATTAATTAGCTGCGATGAATCGTAGGAGAGGGACAAAAATAACACATACCAAAAATGGATGGGTTCCCATTTTAGGGCTTAGGAATTGATGATCCCTCCACTGCTCATCATTAAAACTTGCGTTTCTCATGGCTTAAAACAAGTGTTTTATTAATTTATTGTTGAAAATAATATTTTCGGCTTATAATTTTTGCCTTTTGAACTATTTAATTAACTCGAGATTAATTAAAAATTATAAGTAGCTCCCTAGCTGTACCAGCTTCTGCAGCTCGTTGGTGTAATTTTGATAAGTATTAAAGTTGTTTTTTGAAATACTATGACTTCAAATTTTATTTTCAAACAGTCTCAATTTTTGTTGTTGTTTATCTTACAATTTTCTTTACAATTTTAAAATGCAGAATGCATTACCAATATAAAATAGGTAAAAACTCTAAAATACCTCATCAGATACTACAACAAAAGAGAATTATCAAAGATGAGAAATCAGCACGACGATATTAAAATTATCACTAATCACATATTATTAAACAACCAAAATTTTTATTTTGTTACTATCATGATATGGCCCATAATTTCAATTGTTATGATATTTTTGTAAATATTGCTGCTAGCAACAACTAACCACAAATAAAAAACCATGCATACAATTATCATCATAGACAATTAATAATACATGTATAATGATAAGGATAAATTACATTTACTTCTTCAGAGGTTTAGTATAATTACAAATATCCTCTCGTTGTTTGAAAAATTATAAATACCTCCATGAAGTTTATAATCTTTAATCAAATGCCTGAAACTGATCATTTTGCCCTTCACTTTTTTTTTTATTAAAATTATAGAAAAATCGGCCAAGCCAAATTGCATTATTGCTCCTTTGTGTAAAAAACTAATTAAACCTCTCACTATACATTGTAGTCCAAAAAATTTAAATAATTAAATAAAAAATAATTCGGTGCATAAGGGCGTTTTGGTCAGTTCACCCATAAAAATGAATGGAAATGAATTATTTGTTAAATGGTTACAAACTTTAGGGGGTATTTATAATTTTTCAAACAATGAGAAATATTTATAATTATGTCAAACCTCAGAAAATATGAATGTAATTTACCCTAATGATAATTGAGTGACAATAAATACGATTAACACTATATTTGTGATACCGATTATTCCTAGTGACAGTAAAATCAAAATCATTAATACTTTAACATATATTTTTCCACAACTACTTTAATTAAAATTAAAATTTAATATTTTAATTATTAATATTATCTTTTTAAGGTAGTGATAGAATTACATATTTTTTTTTTTCTTTTTTGGAATTACAAAGAGGAAGGGTGTGAATGCAGATCCCTTTAATTACCACATAAAACGATGTAGTCTCGACCACTTGGGCTGCGTGCAAGTTAGGCCGGCCAATCACACATTGACCCTTCAAGGTAACTTTCACACACATACACACTCATTTTGACTTCTTACATTAATATAAGAATCTACAAACTATTACACAAGTAATAAAATAACATAACCTTGTACATAGAAGCCATTGCTCAAACTCATAGTTTGAGGAACAATCTAGATTCTATGTAGTACTTATATAGGGATTCCACATTAATAATTATGCTTGTGTGAAATTTCACTTATGCCCTTCATTAATAATTTCTTTAGTTTTGATGCAACAATCGAAGAAAGCAGCACCAAGAATTTCAGTGTGAAGTCATTCAAGCATGTGGCGGGAATTAATGGTGTAACAGAAACTATGTACTAAAATGTCAATTAATTAATTTTCCGACATCTATTGATTTAAGTAGAAGCCTATATATCATATATATACACCCCTTGTTTTGTAAATAAGTAGAAGAGCTAGAAGAGAAAAGTATAAGCGTAGGATTAAATGCGTAAATTATGCCTACGTGAAATTCCATTTTTCAACTCTTTACTTCTGATATGATTATGTGGTCATATTTGGATTGACTAACGAAATTACAGAAAGACAATTACGAAAAGCAGTACGAAAATTCCAGTGAAGCTCGCCAAACATGTGGTCTGAATTAACAGTGTAACCAGAAACATGAACGAAAACATGAATTAATTAATCTCCTGATAATTCTAGTAGAAGCCTATATACCTGCACCCCCCCTCTAGTTTCAATGCATAAATAATGCCCACGTGAAATTCCATTTTTGCCCTCCATCAACCTCTTTACTTCTGAAATGACAACGTGGCCATATTTGGAGTAGGAGACGACAAGATCACATGAGGACAATTAAGGAAAACAACACGAAAAATATCAATAAAATCATTCGACACATGGTCAAAGGTAATGATATTATACAATCGGACATACGCAGTAAAACATCATCTCCCATACCCATCATTCCAAACAAAAACCCAAAAATAAACCCCCTCACTCAATCGCAACTAAACAAGTACTATCCAACATAAAATAAAAAATAAAAAAAATAATCGAACTCGAGCTCGAGATCCAATACTTAGACAGACCCTTTTACATTTCCACAGTAACTGAGTCCATGGATCGATCGATAGGTTACATCAATCAAATTCTGTTAAATATCTGAAATAATAATATGTGGCTAGGCAAGCATATTGAATATGAAGGTGCATTAATGGCGGAGTGTACTAATGGCATTTGAGTCACAGAGATTTGAGTGAGGGTAGGGTTTGGGGTTTGTACCTTAGAAACAGTGGAATTGAAGTCATCAAAGCTCCAGCTAATGCCACCCAACATCCGTATATTTAAGGGTCCCAAATTCGGATTCAACTCGTTTTCTTGTACGCCCGGATTTCTCAACCCATTTGTCGCCTTCTGTCAAAATGTAAATCACAACACTTACTTGCACACATTTTTTATATGTCCATGGATGTATATATTTATATTCCACCTCTGGTCTAAACACCCTTCACACGTCACGAATCAGAAAATTCTTCTTCTTTTAAATTGTCCGGGTATGGGTTAAATTCGTTTTTATTAATAATATGTGGTCTTGATTTCTTGATACTTTAAAAATAAAAGTTTTATTCTCGATCAAATTCTTTCTCTATCGATACTGATAGTAGTAATATATATATATATATATATATATTGTTGGATGTAGGACCCGGTTTCATTTTTATATGTATATCCATATTTTGTGCAGGTGAATGAGTTCAGTTTCTGATATTTCTTGAATCTAAGCTACTCCTAGCTTGAATGATACACTATCTATAGTGCTATATTTGGGAAAATTGTGTTTTGGTTTCTAAGTATAAATAGTGGTATTTTTTTTTTTTTTTATCCTATTGAGATCTATTTTTATAATTAGGTTCTGCAACTAAAAATATTTAACATGTGGAAACAAAATTCATCGAAGTTTGCTAATTTACCACAAAACACCATATGATATGTACTTGACCCAAATAAGTTCGGGATTCCGACCAAAATGTGGTTTTTTGGCCAAATTTTACTAATTGTTTTGGGAGAAATTATAATTTTAATTCTATAAGTATAACGAGGCTGGCATTTTTGGTCCAGCTGGAATCTACTTTTGGCCGGAATTCTCAAATTATTTGGGTCGTGTGCAAGTCATATGGTGTTTTCCGGCGAAATGGCAGTTCCAACCAATTTTGTTCTCAATGTGCGAAATTTTTTAAATTACATCATCTAATTATAAAAATGGATTCCAACAGGATAAGAAATACTACTACCCATTTATAGGACTAATATTACAATTATCTCTAGTATACTTTCAAATTTTTTGCTTTCCTCTAAGTTGATTCTTGTTTTTCCTTAAGACAAGGACACGTTGTTAACGGATTGAATTTTCTATTTCGAATTATGTTTTATCTTTTATTTCAATTAATATATATGCATGCCACATATCTCAAGTCTATGTTTTATCTTCTACTAAAATACAATGATACAATAAACTAAATTACCAAGAAGAACAGCACGATTCCTTCTTTATTTTGCAACAAATCATCAAGAAGAACAACCATTAAAAGGGAAGAGAAACAAGAAGCAACCATGATTCTTGCTATTATGAAGTAATTTGATATTGCCTTTTTAATTGATTTATTCTTAAGTTTGTTGCATCATTACACTTAGTTTTATAATTTACGAATGCACTAATGCATTTACAATTGGTGCTGATAATGAGATTAAAAAAAAAAAAAAAAAAGCAAGATTGCAACATGAGCTGAGGAGAACAAGTTCGGGTCGTGTTCTCTCGGCCAACTTTTTCATATATTTTAATGGGCACTTAACGGAAAAGATCAATTTTGTAAAAGAATGATAGTTTGAGTTCAAAATTGTCACCTCTAAATGTTTGAGAACCAACGTTGAATTAATGATAAAGTTGAAAAGTGTAATTCGCCCCTTGAGATTACATGTTTTTAAGATGAGTTGTTATAGTATTTGATAACACATATAAAGGTGACAGGGTTTATAAGATGTTTGTAACATTACAATAAATATGATCTTTTTTCATGATTAATTACTATGATCAATAGTTAAAAATCATGACGAATACTAGCTAATTAATCATGCTGCACCATGACCATTAGCCATTGTTTCAATGGGTGAGGCTAAGGCAATTAACATAGTTTTTAGCTACAGCTAAAGTATAACAACCGTGATCAATATGTTTTCATATTGGTTTTGTTTGACTGTAATAGATAATATTGATTTCTGTGGTGTCTCTTAATTTGGTCTGTCAATTTTTTATTTTTTTAATATTTTATTATTTTTCTCTTTTTCTCAACTTCTTTTTTTCTTCTCTTTTCTTAACTTCCTATTTTTCTCTTATCAACTTTGACATCCTTTTTTCTTCTCTCATTTTCTTTCATTATTTTCTCATTTTTTTATATTTTTTAATCTAATCCATTTATTTTTAAAAATATAATTATTTTTTAAAAATTTAAATTAATTGTGCACACACATTTGAGTGTGCCACATACAGTAGTAGATAACATTGATTTCTGTGGTTTTCAAACTGTAACTGTTTCTAATGGGGTTAACGATAATTTACCCCCTGTGTTATTGCAAAAGTGCAATTTACCCCCTGTAAAAAATAAAGTGCAAACCCCCCCCCCCCCCCCCAATACTTTTAGAAGTGATGCAATTTACCCCCCTGAGGCTAGCGGTGCATTACACGCGATCTTCCTGCGTTTTTTTTTTTTTTTTATCGTTTTCAACAATAATTATTTTTTATATTTTAAATTTTGAACGATTTGATTTAATATACAATCGATCGAACGATTAATACAAATTTATTTAAATGAATTTCTAAGATTAAATAAACAATAGTTCAGATATATGCATATTTTATATATATTTATATATAATAAATTATATATATATAACCCCATCCCCACCCTCAACCTCCGCCCGTTGCCCGCCGCCACCGCGCCCAACCCTCGCTTGCCGCCGCTCCCAGCCCTCGCCCGCCCGTCCGCCCAACCCAAGTCTAAGGTTAGATGATTTGTGTCTTCATGATAGCCTGTCCAGTCCGCTCGCCGTCGCTCCCAGCCCTCCCCCGTCGCCCGCCGCTGCGCCTAGCCCCCAACCCCGCGACTGCAACCCTCCTCCGCAACCCACCCGCGGCCGCATCCCCCGTCCCCGCCCCTGCCCGCCGCAACACTCACGACTGAAACCCCTCCTCCCCCCCGACTGAAACCGCGATCGAAACCCCGACCCCGCCCGCCGTTGCGCCCACCCGCCTTCCAGCCACCAGCCCACCCGCCGCCCTCTTCCCCCCTTCTCTCTCTCTCTCTCTCAATGTATACATATAATATATATATATATGTATATTTCTATAATAAATGTATACAATTAAACATATTTTAAAATATATATATAAAATTATATATAAATATATTAAAAATTTAATACATTTATAAATAATATTGATAAGATCTGAACCATTCATCTAAATGATATTGGATCTAATGGTTTTAAAATAAGGGCAAAAATGTAATTTTATAAATTAAAAATTAAAAAAAATAAAAATGACGCGTGAAATACACCAGTCGCGTCGAGGGGGTAAATTACATCATTTCTAAAAGTATTGGGGGGGGGGGGTTGCACTTTCTTTTTTCACAGGGGGGTAAATTGCACTTCTCCAATAACACAGGGGGGTAAATTGTATTTTACC